>CM053579.1:53986470-54011625 GCA_028646485.1 Cryptoprocta ferox
TTTACGTCTTTGGTTAGGTTTCTTCCTAGATGTTTTATGGTTTTTCGTGCAATTGTGAATGGGATCAGTTTCTTGATTTCTCTTTCTGTTGCTTCATTATTGGTGTATAAAAATGCAACCGATTTCTGTACATTGATTTTGTACCCTGCGACTTTGCTGAATTCATGGATCAGTTCTAGTAGGCTTCTGGTGGAGTCGATTGGGTTTTCCATGTAGATTATCATGTCATCTGCGAAAAGTGAAAGTTTGACTTCTACTTTGCCGATTCTGATGCCTTTTATTTCCTTTTGTTGTCTGATTGCTGATGCTAGGACATCCAGCACTATGTTAAATAACAGTGGTGAGAGTGGACATCCTTGTCGTGTTCCTGATCTCAGGGGGAAAGCTCTCAGTTCTTCCCCATTGAGGATGATATTAGCTGTGGGCTTTTCATAGATGGCTTTTATAATGTTTAAGTAAGTTCCTTCAATCCCGACTTTCTCGAGGGTTTTTATTAAGAAAGAATGCTGAATTTTCTCAAATGTTTTTTCTGCATTTATCGACAGGATCATATGATTTTTATCTTTTCTTTTGCTAATGTGATGTATCACGTTGATGGATTTGTGAATATTGAACCAGCCGTGTAACCCAGGAATGAATCCCACCTGATCATGGTGGATAATTCTTTTTATATGCTGTTGAATTCGAGTTCTTGGTATTTTGTTGAGGTTTTTTGCCTCTGTATTCATTAAAGATATTGGTCTGTCTTTCTATCTATTTGTTGGGTCTCTGCCTGGTTTGGGAATGAAAGTGACGCTGGCTTCCTGGAATGAGTTTGGAAGTTTTCCTTCTATTTCTATATTTTGGTATACTTTGAGAAGAATGGGTATTAAGTCTGCTTTAAATGTCTGGTAGAATTCCCCTGGAAAGCCACCTGGCCCTGGGCTCTTATTCCTTGGGAGATTTTTGATCACTGATTCAATTTCTTCACTGGTTATGAGTCTGTTCATATTTTCTATCTCTTCCCGTTTGAATTTTGGTAGTGCATGTATGTTTAGGAATTTATCCATTTCTTCTACTTTGTCCAGTTTGTTGGCATATAATTTTTCATAGTAATCTCTGATGATTGTTTGTATTCCTGAGGGATTGGTTATGATAGATCCCTTTTCATTCATGTTTTTTTCTATTTGGGTGTTCTCTCTTTTTTTTTTTTTTCTGAGGAGCCTGGTTAGAGGTTTATCAATTTTGTTTATTTTTTCAAAAAACCAACTCTTGGTTTCATTGATCTGCTCAACTGTTTTTTTGGATTCAGTATTATTTATTTCTGCCCTGATCTTTAGTATTTCTCTTCTTCTGCTGGGGTTGGGGTTCTCTTGATGCTCCCTTTCTAGTTCCTTTAGGTGCTCTGTTACATTTTGAATTTGTGCTTTTACTAGTTTGTGGAAATAGACCTGGATTGCAATATACTTTCCTCTTAGGACTGCCCTTGCTGCATCCCAGAGAGTTTGGATTGTTGTATTTTTGTTTTCATTTGTCCATATATTTTTTAATATCTTCTCCGATGGCCTGATTGGCCCAATCATTCTATAGTACGGTGGTTTTTAACCTCCACATTTTTAGGAGGTTTTCCAGACGTTTTCCTGGGATTGATTTCAAATTTTATAGCATTGTGATCTGAAAGAGTGCATGGTATAATCTTGATTTGTTTATAGTTATGGAGGGCTGCTTTGTGCCCCCGTATGTGTTCTGTCTTGGAGAATGTGCCATGCGCACTTCAGAAGAAGGTGAATTTCCTAGCTTCAGGATGCAGAGTTCTATATAAATCTATCAATTCCATCTGTTTCAATGTGTCATTCAGGTCCATTGTTTCTTTATTGATTTTCTGTCTGGTTGATCTATCCATTGCTGTAAGTGGAGTGTTAATGTCCCCTGCAATTAACAGATTCTTATCAATAAGATTGTTTCCATTTGTGATTAATTGTTTCATGTATTTGGGTGCTCCCAATTTCGGCGCATAGATGTTTACAACTGTTCGCTCTTCCTGATGGAGAGACCCTGTGCTTATTATATAATGGCCTTCTTCATCTTTTGTTACTGCCTTTACTTTAAAGTCTAGTTTGTCTAAGTATGGCTACTCCGGCTTTTTTTTGACTACTGGTTGCATGATAGCTATTTCTCCATCCCCTTTCTTTCAATCTGAAGGTGTCTTCAGGTCTCAAGTGAGTCTCTTGTAGACAGCAAATGGATGGATTTTGTTTTTTTATCCATTCTGCAACCCTGTGTCGTTTGATTGGGGCATTCAGTCCATTTACATTCAGTGTTACTATTGAAAAATATAGGTTTGGGTTCATTGTTTTCTCTGTAGATTTCATGTTTTTAGTAGTGTCTCTGGTACCTTATATTCCTTGCCACATTTTCCTCATAGAGTCCCTCTTAGGATTTCTTGTAGGGCTGGTTTGGTGGCGATGAATTCTCTCAATTTTTGTTTATTTGGGAACACCTTTATTTCTCCTATTCTGATTGACAGGGTCACTGGATAAAGGATTCTTGGCTGCATATGTCTCCTGTTCATCACATTGAAGATTTCCTGCCATTATTTTCTGGTCTGCCAAGTTTTGTTAGATAAGTCTGTAACCACTCTGATAGGTTTCCCTTTGTATGTTAGGGCTGTTTTTTCCCTAGTTGTTTTCAGAATTCTCTTTATCTTTATATTTTGCCAGTTTCACTATGATATGTCATGCCGAAAGTCGATTCAAGTTACGTCTTAAGGGGGTTCTTTGCGCCTCTTGGATTTCAATGTCCTTTTCTTTCCCCATATTTCGGAAGTTCTCAGCTATAATTTGATCAAGAACCCCTTCAGGATATTTTTCTCTTTCTTCATCTTCGGGAATTCCTATGATACGGATATTGTTCCATTTGATTGTATCACTCAGGTCTCAAATTCTCCTTTCGTGCTCCTGTATCAGTTTCTCTCTCTTTTTCTCGGCTTCCTCTTTTGCTATAACTGTGTCTTCCAATTCACTTATTCTCCTCTCTGCCTCTTCAATCCATACAGTGGCCACCTCCATTTTGTTATGCACCTCATTTACAGCCTTTTCTACCTCGTCACAGCTATTTTGAAGGTCCCTAGTCTGTGTATCAATAGCTTCTTTGTTGTTTTTTTCAAGTCCAGCAATTAAATTTATGACAATTCTTCTAAATTCTTGTTCAGTTATGTTGCTCAAATCTGTTTTGAGCAGTTCTGTGGCTGTGACTTTTTCCTGGAGTTTCTTTAGAGGAGAGTTCTTTCGATTCTTCATTTTGGCTAGCTTTCTGTCTCTTGTCAGTTTTAAAATTTCGTTATGCCATGTGCACCTGTTAGTATTGCTCTATTAAAGGAGGCTCATTGACTGTGCAGTTCCTGTCTTTCAGAGAGTATTCTTTTAATGGTGTCTCTCGGTTTCTCTTGTTGTGCCTTTGATTATTTTACTTCCCTGGTCAGTGATATTTGGTACTCTCCACCATGTGTACTTTGGCTTGGTTTTTGAAGTAGCCCTGAAAAGGAAACCAGACTAACATATAGGGAACAAAAGCATGCAAACGCCCAGAGAAATAAAAAAAAACAAGTAAGCCAAAAGGGGAAAGGAAGTAAAGAGAAGGAAAGGAAAGGAATGAAAAGAAAGAAGGGAAGAAAAGAAAGAAGAAAAACAAAAACAAAAACAAAAACAAGGTCTGGACAGTGACAGCAATAGACTATGGACAGTCTAAAAGCGTATAACCAGCCAAGAGGAGAGATAGGAATAAGATAAGGGAAATATATCTGGATGGCAGGACAAAAGAAGGAGAAGAAAAAAAAGGAAAAAAATAGAAAAAAGGCAAGTCTCCTGTGCGGATGGGCATGGTAGGTCAGGTCTCGGGGTCTGCTCTCCGAGGCCCCGCCTTGGTGGTTGCAGGGAGATGAATGGCAGCACTTCAAGCTCTACTCGAAACAAGCATTGCAAGCTGCTCTTCTTAGTCCGATCTCCCTGTGCCTCGGGCAAGCCAAACTGTATTTTCCAAACTCCACCTCACTTCCTAATCCTAGTCCATGCAGTTCAACACTGCCACCGTAGATGAGATGCGCTCCCGCTGGCAGCCGGCCTCCTAGCCGGCTTGTGCTGGAGGCGGTGCCGCCGCCACCTTTCGCCGCGCTGCTTGGAATGGATCCTGCTGCCGCTGAGCTCAAGGAAAAATTCGCCAGCCAGATGGGACGGATTTCTCTCCCCATGCCCAGCAGTTATATATGGGGAGTCAATGTGTATCTCCGTCCCGGGGCTAGTTTTTTACCTCCTTTTTTAGAGATGGTTCTATGAGGGTTTTCAGTCTCTCTTTCTTATCACCTTGTCTCTCCCGGGCACAGCTCGCTCTCCCTGTGTTGGGTCGGGGGCTCCTTCCCCCTGCACCTCCGGGGCCCGCTCGTCCTCCAATATCCCAGATCACAATCTCTCACTCAGGCATCTTTGAGGTTATCTTCTTTCTGGCGTCTGTTTCTTCTTTCCCCCACTTGCAAATCCGAATATTATCCCTTCAGTCCTTTTCAGTTCAATCCATGCGGGCAGGCACAGATTACAGAGCTCCCTACTTCTCTGCCATCTTGCCCTCCTTATCGTAAATGAACAGTTTCAATAAGGGCAAGTAGTATATTGAAACTTCAATGAACCTTTACAGTATTGAAAAACCGTAGTCTCACTTGAATTTAAACTTTATATTTTATATCTTTCTGTTAATGAATATTTCTCTCAAGTGTTTTAAAATTATTCTTTTTAGAGCCTTAATTGTATCTTACTGAATGTCTTATATATTTTTAAGGCATCCATTGCTTCTAATGATTGGGTTTTGCACTGTAAATATAAGTTAATTATTTTATTTTTCAATTTATGCCCTATATTTGTATGAGGAAGAAGTGAAAAATGACACTTGATTTTATTTCTTGAACAGATACATGTGATGTAAATAGGTAATGCTAAGTTTAAGCTCATTGGTTATATGACACACAAATTTTTTTTTCCAAAAAGAGAAAGTTTAAGAAGTGCTTTTAAGAAGCTAAAAGGAATCTAAAACAAACAATTCTAAAATTTGTATGGAACCACAAATGACATAAAATACCCAAAGTCATGTTGAAAAGAAAACCAAAGCTGGAGGCATCACAATTCCAGACTTCAAGCTGTATTACAAACCTGTAATCATCAAGACAGTATGGTACTAGGACAAAAACAGACACATAGGTAAATGTAATGGAATGGAGAACTCAGAAATGGACCCACAAATGTATGGCCCACTAATCTTCGAAAAAGTAGGAAAGTGTATACAATGGAAAAAAGACAGCCTCTTTAGGAAATGGTGCTGGGAGAGCTGGACAGCGACATGTAGAAGAATGAAACTGAACCACTTTCTTACACCATACACAAAAATAAATTCAAAATGGATGAAAGACCAAAACGTGAGACATGAAACCATCAAAATCATAGAGGAGAAAACAGTAACTTCTTTGACCTAGGTTTCAGCAACTTCTTACTTGACATGTCTCTGGAAGCAAGGGAAATAAAAGCTAAAATGATCTATTGGGTTGTCACCAAAATAAAAAACTTCTGCACAGCGAAGGAAACAATTAACAAAACTGAAAGGCAACTGACGGAATGGGAGAAGATATTTGCAAATGACATATCAGGTAAAGGGTTAGTATCCAAAATCTATAAAGAACTTCTCACACTGAACACCCGAAAAACAAATAATCCAGTGAAGAAATGGGCAGAAAACATGAATAGACACTTTTCCAAAGAAGACATCCAGATGACTAACAGACACATGAAAAGATGCTCAATATCATTCATCATCATAGAAATACAAATTAAAACCACAATGATTTACCACTTCACACCTATAAGAATGGCTAAAATTAACAACTCAAAAAACAACGGATGTTGGCAAGGATGTGGAAAAGGGGGATCAATTTTGCACTCTTGCTAAGAATGCAAACTGGTGCAGCCACTCCGGAAAACAGTATGGAG
The DNA here is from genome assembly GCA_028646485.1 of Cryptoprocta ferox. Classification (NCBI taxonomy): domain Eukaryota; kingdom Metazoa; phylum Chordata; class Mammalia; order Carnivora; family Eupleridae; genus Cryptoprocta; species Cryptoprocta ferox. The sequence goes on from CM053579.1 coordinate 53,992,476, forward strand.
GATCCTCAAAAAATTAAAAGTAGAACTACCCGATGACCCAGCAACTGCACTACTAGGTATTTATACAGAGAATACAAAAATACTGATTCAAAGGGGCACATGCAGCCCAATGTTTATAGCAGAGCTATCAACAATAGTTAAATTATGGAAAGAACACAAATGTCTATTGACTGATGAATGGATAAAGAAGACGTGGTGTGTGTGTGTGTATATATATATATATATTCCATATATATATTCCATATATATATATTCCATATATATATTCCATATATATATTCCATATATATATTCCATATATATATTATATATTGTGGAGGTGATGGGCATTGAAGAGGGCATTTGTTGGGATGAGGACTAGGTGTTGTATGTAAGTGATGAACCATGGAAATCTGCCCCCAAAACCAAAAGCACACTTCACACACTGTATGTTAGCCAATCTGACAAAAAATTATATTTTTAAAAAAAAGATATATCTTTTCCACGTAATGGAATATTACTTGGTGATGAAAAAGAATGAAATATTGCCATTTGCAGCAATATGGATGGAATTAGAGTGTATTATGGTAAGAGAAATAAGTCAGAGAAAGACAGATACCATATTATTTCACTCATATGTGGAATTTGAGAAGATAAACATAAGGGAAAGGAATGAAAAATAAGATAAAATCAGAGAGGGAGGCAAACCAGAAGAGTCTCTTAAATACAGAGAATAAACTGAGGGTTGCTGGAGGAGATGTGGGTGGAGGATGGTCCAAATGGGGGATGGGTATTAATGAGGACAGTTTTTGGGTTGAGCACTGGGTGTCATATGTAAGAGATGAATCATTGTGCTCTACTCCTGAAGCCAAGACTGCACTGTATGTTAACTAACTTGAATTTAAATTAAAAATAAATAAATAAAAGGCATCTGAACCAGAAATTAAACCTGAGTTCTGCATGCCACCTCAGATAAATCATACAACCTCACTTCTCTCTAGTTTCTTCATATGTATTTGTCCTTTCCTACTTAAGATGGTTATTTTTGTAAGTTTAATTTATAATGGGTACATATAAGCCTATTTGAAAACTATAAAGTGTCTTACAAGGAAAAGGAAAGTAATATTACTATTGAAGTTAGAGGTGAGAAAGTAAAAAAATTAGCTTGAAGTAAGAAGATAAAAACCTGCTCTGCCATTCAACATGCACAAATGACAGACACAGATAAAACCAGCTAAGAGTTAATAAGAAACAATTATTTCTTTCAAGGCCACACTGCAGCTGAAAAGTTGCATAACAACTTCTCCTTGATGACTACTGCTTTCTTACTCACCAAGGAACTTTACCCTCTAAAATCACAGACTATCAGAAATTTTGCTGTTTGAAATAATATCAGAACGAATATAATATCCATCTCTTTCTAGATAATCTAAGTTACTTTGACACAGAAAAGCAGGTTCAATATATAAACCAAGTGCAGAGATTCAGATAAGGAATTTCTGAACAGAATATTATGCATCTATCTTACCTTTGTAGTTTCCAAGAAAACAAAACCCTTGGTCAACTTTTACATAACAGGACCTGATATTGACCCATTTACACACAGCCCTACTTTGCTGTGAGACTAACAAGACATGACTTCATTTAAATTTAATTTTATATTTCACCCCAAACTCTTTTTACCCAGAATCCTATAATAATTTACTTTTTCATTTGTTTGTAAAGATGCTTCATGATTTCCTTGTGCAATCTTTCTCATTGCAATGGTTCAATAATCCTAACTTTGTTAGACTACACGTTTGTCCATGACGATCCTGATTGGGCTGATTGGGCTAAGACAGAAGTAAAACATGATGATACAAAGAAACAAAAGATATTATAGGCAGAATAAGTGACTGCTTACATCCTCAAGATCACCTAATAGCCAAGATATAGTTGAAGCTGAAGCTTTAATCATCACATTCTGGTTACAGGCCATAAAAAGAAGGAAAGAAAGAGGACAGAAAAGGAGTGGAAGGGACCCCTGCAGACGAATTAGCTTCCTGTAAGCAACTCTCCTAGAAGATCCAAAAAAAAAAAAAACCAAACTTCAGGTTGTGTCCTATTAGCCAGAACTTAATCATATGTCTAAACTTAGAGAGGTTAGCAAATATAGTCTTTTAATCCACGTATCAATATGTTCAGGTAAAATTTGGAGTCCTTCTATTAAAAAGAAGGGGAGAATAAATGTTGGGTGAGCAACTAGCAGTCTCAGCCACATGCAAGACCACTGTATATAGTTGTGCAGGCTTATGCATTGCATGACTCTATTAACATAAACTAAAATGTGAATGCCATCCACTGGAGTTAATTGCTCAATGTGGTGGCCTCGGTCACAAAGTAGTATAGATATAATTTGGAAGCCATATGAATGAGAAGGAAGTGAAAAGTGAAAGGAGAAGAGGAAGAAGTAAGAGAAATTGCCAAGATTTTAAGCCAGAATGATGCAAAAAAAAAAAAAAGATTATAACCAAAAAAAAGGAAAAAAGAAAAAAGAATTCAGAGGAGGCACAGGTTAGGGAAGTGAGGAGAGTAATGTGATTGATTTGAGATAGTCAAAGTCTTCCTATATGCTTCAGGCATTTTTGAAAAATCTAGAATCTTAATCAGAGTCATATTTCATTTTATAAAGGTGATCTCATATACCTTGTGTTATGACTCCAATTTTTTCCTGGAGAAAAGTAGGCATTCGTCTAGTGTATCTTGTTCATGAGTTGGTTTCTCAACTTCTATTGCCCAGTGTAGGAAGGCCTTTCAAAATGCGGAATTACTTGGACCATGATTTTTCTTTTCTAATATATCCCTGTCTGGGCAGGTAGAATTACACTGGAAAAATTTTAGATCTTAATTCAACTTGACTGTTTAGTGTCTCAACTGTGGTCCCAGTGTATTGGAATTATAACTGATATATCCTAGGTATTTCATTCATTCATTTATTAAAAAAAATATTTATTAATATATTACCGTAAAGAAGTTGCTATGGCTGATGTCAAAGAGGTTATTGCCTGTTCTCCTCTAGGATTTTTATGGTTTCAGGACTCACACTTAGATTTCCCATCCATTTTGAATTTATTTTTGTGTGTGCTGTAAGAAAGTGGTCTAGTTTCATTCTTTGACATGTTGCTGTCCAGTTTTTCCCATACTATTTGTTAAAGGGACTGTCATTTTCCCATTGGATATTTTTCCTGCTTTTGAAAACAGTATAGAGTTCCCTCAAAAAATTACAAATAGAACTACCCTTTGATTCAGCAATTGCACTACTAGATACTTACCCAAAGATTACGAATTCAAAGGAATACATACACCCTGATGTTAATAGCAGCATTTCCTACAATAGCCAAATTATGGAAATAGCCTTAGTGCCCATCAACTGATGAATGGATAAAGAAGAGTGATATATATATATAATGAAATATTACTCAGCCATAAAAAAGAACGAAATCTTGCCATTTGCAAGGACATGGATGGAGCTAGAGAGTATAATGCTAATTGAAATAAGTCAGTCAGAGAAAGACAAATACCATATGATTTCATCTATATGTAGAATTTAAGAAACCAAGCAAACAAGCAAAGGGAAAGAGAGAGAGAGAGAGAGAGAGAGAGGCGAACCAAGAAATAGACCCTTAACTATAGAGAACAAACTGATGGTTACCAGAAGGGGGGTGGGTGGGAGGATGGATTAAATAGGTGATGGAAATTAATGACTGCTCTTGTTGCAATGAGTATCGGGTGTTGTATGGAAGTGTTGAATCACTATGTAGTACATCTGAAACTAATATTACACTGTATGCGAAGTAACTGGAATTTAAATAACAACTTATAAAAAGTTTTTTTTAAAGGAATCTTACTATATGCTAGCCAGATATTGATCTAGGTGCTAGGCAAACAACAGCAAACAAAACAACGTTCCTGTCCTCCAGGGTAGGGGTGGAGGGGACAGTGGTGACTTATAATGAAAAGTACAGCAGGGTTAGGGGGACAGGGAATGCCAAGGGAGGTGTCATTTTAAAGAAAGAAGTAAGGAAAGACCTCTTATTAAGGTGATATTTGAGTAGACATCTTTGAGAAGTGAATGAATATCATATGAATATATGTGAGGAAAGATTTCGAGGCAGAGGGAATATCAAGTCTAAAGGCACTGAGGCTGAAGATACGAACAGGAGAGTTATAAGTCAGAGATGAAAGTGGCAGGAATCTTGAAGAGAATGATTACCCTTTAAATCATGGTAAAGACAAAAATAAACACGTGAACAAATGAACAAACAGACGGAAGATAAAATAAGCTATAAGATTAGATGAAATATTTCAAACTTGTTTGAATAAATTATAACTTTTTTGGTAATGACATTGCTGGAACATTTCCTTGAAGAAGCTATTTCCTTTTACCATATGTAATTCAAATATTTCTGTAATAATTCCACTTGTGAGTCAATATTTTCTCTCTTATACAGTGCTGGACTAATTTAGAACAGATTAAATTTAAGAGTTCCAAATTTCAGAGCCAAGACCCCCGTTCATTCCTTGTGAATCTGTAATGCTTACTGTGTGGCATATAAACACTTCCCTACCTAAAGTCTGAAACAAACTGTCACTTCTATGATTTGCTCATCTGGCTTACAGCAGATTTAATGTCCTATGTCTATTTCAGATTACAAGGAAATAAACATCCTCTCTGTGCCCAGAATGAATGGATTTCTTTTCAACTGAAAATAAGTAATGTACAGATTATATTGTCAAATTAAAAATGCAATTGTGAGTGACATGTTTTTATTTCAAAACAACCCAATTTAATCATGTAGAAGAAGTAATGATGAGTCCCAAATGAAGCCTGTTATTTCAGACCGTATTGGCACAATGTCCAAGAACATGGATTCAAGAAGTCGACTGTACAATTAGGAATGCACTGAGCACCAGCGTCACAGATTGGGAACCACGTTCTATAATTTGAAGTGAATAAACTGAAATTAATGAATATGTGTAGGAGACAACAATAACTACCTGCTGTGACAGAGACTGGCTAGGTGGTCAGTAAAACCTCTTTCTTCCTCATCTTCCGGGACACACACTCAAAATAAATTTCCCACCCTCTTTTGCAATTCAGTGGCAGGGACTGAATTTTATTTGACAAGATGTGAGTAAAATATGTGTATCATTTCTAGGACAGGACAATAAAAATAAACAATTCTTCATGGAAAGGTTTTTCCCTTCCTTGGCAATGTTGGCAGTAAGTAACAAGTTATTTAAAAATTTCTCCTTTGTCGGTTCTGATTTCTATATTTTAAAAAATGAGCATAGATTTGTTTTTTAATCACAAAAGGCACTAACCTCCATACATTTGTAGTCTTTCTAGATTTTCTAAAAGTCCTACTATATATTTCCTTAGCAAACTATATCAATATCCTTGTATATATTTAAGTTCTGTCTTCCATTTGATTGTTAACATCCGTGGTGTATAAAGTATTCATTCCATAAATATCTAAGTACATGAATAAATGCAAGAATTAGGTTTAACCAATAAATCCAGAATAAGTACTTAATATTTAATTTACTCAATATCATACATTGTTTACTCTTCCTTGAGCAGTTTTCATAATGACTACCCAGAAATTAAAATAAATTTCCAATATCTAGCAACTGCTAGCTAAATTCAATCTAAAATTCTTCACCTTGGACTGAAAATCTCAAGTCCAAGTTTCCTAATGTATAAAATGGGGTTAATAATACTTTAGGGATAGGATGTATGTAAGACGTCTAGCTCAGAATGTAAGGCTCATTATTAGTGCCCACAGTGTGAATCAAATACACATTTTCAAACTCATTTACCAATTCTCTTGTACACACATATATCCTCTTACTCATACTTCAGTCAACTTATTCCTTTTTAAAAATTTTTTTAACATTTTATTTATTTTTGAGAGACAGAGAGAGACAGATCATGAGCAGGGGAAGAGCAGAGAGAGAGGGATACACAGAATCTGAAGCAGGCTCCAGTCTCTGAGTTGCCAGCACAGAGCCCGACGCGGGGCTTGAACCCACGAACTGTGAGATCATGACCTGAGCCAAAGTCAGACGCTCAACCAACTGACCCACCCAGGCGCCCCAACTTATTCCTTAAATATACTCTATAGGACTATTTCCTGAGTATCATTTCTAATATGCACTTATAAGTTTTCCTATAATTGAATATCAGTTGAAAATATTATTATGATTATATAAGAAAATGTCCATATTTTAGGGATGAACAGTGAAATATATAGGGATAAAATAATATGATGTCTGAGATTTGTTTAAAACTGCTTCAATAAAGAAAAAAAGGTAAATAAATCAACTGTGGCAAATGTTAACTAATTTGGATGAAAGGTATTTAGGAGTTCATTATACTATACTATATCATTATACTATTATACTATATATAATTTAAAATAAATTGACCATTGGTGTGAGCTTGGCAGGTAAGCAAGTGTCCTTAGAGTTCATGATCTCATCCAGGATGAAGAAGCATTCAACTTATTTCTTTTTTTTAAATATAGTTTATTGTCAAGTGGATTGCCATATAACACCCAGTGCTCATCCCAACAAGGCCCTCCTCCATGCCCATCACGCATTTCCCTCTCTTCCCCCCCGCCATCAACTCTCAGTTTGTTCTCAGTATTTAAGAGTCTCTTGTGGTTTGCGTCACTCCCTTTCCTTAACTATTTTTCCCCCTTCCCTTCCCCTAAGGTCCTCTGTTAAATTTCTCCTGTTCCACATATGAGTGAAAACATATGGTATCTGTCTTTCTTTGCCTGACTTATTTCACTTAGCATAATAATCTCCAGTTCCATCCACATTGCTGCAAATGGCAGGATTTCATTCTTTCTGATTGCCATGTAGTATTCCATTGTATAGATAAACCACACATTCTTGATTCATTAGTCATTGATGGACATTTACGCTCTTTCCATGATTTGGCTATTGTTGAAAGTGCTGCTATGAACATTGGGGTACATGGGCCCTATGCATCAGCACTTCTATATCCATTGGGTAAATTCCTAGTAGTGCTATTGCTGGGTCATAGGGGAGTCCTATTGTTAATTTTTTGAGGAAACTCCACACTGTTTTTCAGAGAGGCTGCATCAGTTTACATTCCCACCAACAGTGTAGGAGGGTGCCCGTTTCTCCACATCCTCGCCAGTATCTATAGTCTCCTGATTTGTTCACTGTAGCCACTCTGACTGGCATGAGGTGGTATCTTGGTGTGGTTTTGATTTGTATTTCCCTGATAATGAGTGATGTTGAGCATCAAAAGTCTGCTAGAACTGATCCATGAATTCAGCAAAGTCACAGGATACAAAATCAATGTACAGAAATTGGTTGCACTTTTATATACCAATAATGAAGCAACAGAAAGAGAAATCAAGAAACCGATCCCATTCACAGTTGCACCGAAAACCAGAAAATACCTAGGAATAAACCTAACCAAAGATATAAAAGATCTGTATGATGAAAACTATAGAAAACCTATGAAGGAAATTGAAGAAGACACAAAGAAATGGAAAAACATTCCATGCTTATGGATTGGAAGAAGAAATATTGTTAAAATGTCATTACTACCCAAAGCAATCTACACATTCAAAGTAATCCCAATCAAAATGGCACCATCATTCTTCTCAAAGCTAGAACAAACAATCTTAAAATTTGTAGTGAACCACAAAAGACCCCAAATAGCCAAAGTAATATTGAAGAAGAAAACCAAACGGGAGGCATCACAATCCCAGACATTAGCCTCTACTACAAAGCTGTCATCATCAAGACAGTATGGTATTGGCACAAAAACAGACACATAGACTATTGGAATAGAATAGGGAACTCAGAATTGAACCCACAAATGTATGGTCAATTAATCTTTGACAAAGCAGGAAAGAGTATCCAATGGAAAAAGTACAGCCTCTTTAACAGGTGGTGCTGGGAGAACTGGACAGCAACATGCAGAAGAATGAAAGTAGACCACTTTCTTACACCATACACAAAAATAAACTCAAATTGGATGAAGCCTGAATGTGAGACAGGAAACCATCAAAACCCTAGAGGAGAAAGCAGGAAACAACCTCCTTGACCTCACCCACAGCAATTTCCTACTCGACACGTCCCCAAAGGCAAGGGAATCAAGAACTAAAATAAACTATTGGGACCTCATCAAGATAAAAAGCTTCTGCACTGCAAAGGAAACAATCAACAAAACTAAAAGGTAACTGACAGAATGGGAAAAGATAGTTGCAAATGACATATCGGCTCTCCAAAATCTATAAGGAATTCACCAACTCCACACCCAAAAAAACAAATAAACCAGTGAAGAAATGGGCAGTAGACATGAATAGACACTTTTCCCAAGAGGACATCCAGATGGCCAACAGACACATGAAAAGATGCAATCAACTTATTTCAATGGATGTCCAGGGCTGGAGGCAGAACGAATTCTCTTATTTATCTTCCCTAAACAAAATAACAAAATGTAAGCCTTAGTGACTTTGTAGGAGGAAAATGACCTTAAGATTGATAAAAATTTTAGAAGCCTTTTTTCTTTAAAAAAAAAAAGAAGCCAAAAAACATATGAATTTTAAATCATTATGATTTTAATTTCAAACATTATCCAAATTCTCAGAGTTGTGTAAGTTTGGCCAGATTTTAGTGTAAACAGAAAGGGCATCAGAAGAGTCTTAAATCATGGAGAATCATGATAATCATTTTAAAACTATCTGTTTTCTAGAGGAAAGCATCCTGTGCAGAGTATATCTAGGACAAAGGAAACCTTATGAAATGATGTCTTCGTGGGCGTTCTTAGTGTAACAGGAAGATTAATAAGTAAGTGAATAAAAAATCGTTATATAAATAGAGGATTTTCAACTGGGAAAAGCACATTGTTTAGTACCTTATTTTTTTCACCAGAAAAACGAGATTTCTGAACTAGACTTCAGAGCTACCTTCTAGTTGCAAAGGCCTATTCTCTAAATTAAGGCATTTTTTATTTCCTTTATTCTCTTTTCAATGTAAAGATAAACTAGTAATACACAGTAGAGCTTCCAATGATTTAGCCTGAAAAAACTTAAATGAATATCAGAAAGACAAGATAAAGCCTAAAAACCTCTACAAAACACTTTTGGAAAATGTGTCAGCCAAATCTCAATTCACAAGAAAAGTTAAGAAATTAAAATATGATTTTGACACTGAAGAAAGATTACAGTGATACACTATAGTGATTCTTTTTAAAAAAATTTTTAACATTTATTTATTTTTGAGAGACAGAGAGAGACAGATCATGAGCAGGGGAAGGGCAGAGAGAGGGACACACAGAATAGGAAACAGGCTCCAGGCTCTGAGCTGCCAGCACAGAGCCTGACGCGGGGCTTGAATCCACGAACTGTGAGATCATGACTTGAGCCCAAGTCGGATGCTCAACCAACTAAGCCACCCAGGTGCCCCATACACTATAGTGATTCTACTGCAATGCTTTTTAAACAAGTCTGAGTTGCATATGTAGGAAGGAATCTCTTGCAGAGATAAGAAGGAAAAGGACAAAGAGAAATTACAAATATTTTGCAGAGCTTAAACTAGCTCTGTATACCACTCCACAATAGGATGCTCTTATGATTATTGAATACTTTGATTCCTTACTCAAACTATTTGTCTGTATTCTAGCAAGAAGCTGATTGTAGAGTGGGATTTGGAATTTGGAAAAACAGTGAGATTCATGATCAAAAGATATAGAAGCCCAACACCACCACTTTTGTGATGGAGGGCTCAATCACATGAACCGTGAGATCATGACCTAAACCAAAATCGAGAGTTGGACACTTGACCAAGTGAGCCACCCAGGCACCCCAATCTCAATTTTTTTAAGTAAGCTTTACACCCAACATGGGGCCTGAACTCACAACCCTGAGATCAAGAGTTGCATGTTCTACTGACTGAGCCAGCCAGGTACTCCAATTCAATATCAATTGTTTTATAAAATGAAAACATACTGACTTAAAGAAAATACAATTTATATTGAGAAAATCAGAGAAATCTTGAGTAGAGTAGAAAAAAATTAAAGCTAGCCAGTCATATAAATGGTCATCATGTGAAAGTAGTGCAATTCAGGAGACCAAAATCATGCTGACATTTATAATGCTTCTATAATTCTAGAGATAGAAACATACAGGCATGGAGGGATGCCTGGCTGGCTCACTTGGTAAAGCACGTGACTCTTGATCTTGGGGTCATGAGTTCAAGCCCCATGTTGGGCCTGGAGCTTACTTAAAAAAAAAACATGTAGGCATGGAAAAATGTCCATTCAAGAAAATATATACACCACATGCCTTAATTTTGAATGACCAATTAAGATATTGACTATTTATCTGAATAAAAAAATATATGAGAGTAATTATGGTGTACTAATGTGGGGTAGTGAAAACCATCCATATTGTGTGTAAGCAAAGAAGGTTGTATTATTTGTAGAAAATTTAAAAACAGTAATAAAACCAACAAAAACCTGCTTGAATTATCACCACTCTCTGGCAATTTTAAAGAATATCAGTGATAAAGTACACCTCTCCAGAAAAAAATTTTTTCTAAGGTCTAAACAATTGATGAAGTTACTGTTGAGTTTTATTAAAAATATGTAAGCTTCAAATGAGACCTACTCATTACTAAGCACTGTATTGTTACCTATAAGTAAATTCAGAGAACTCACAACTATACTAATGGCACCTGACACAGACAGCTACAAGAATTCCTTTGAAGAGTAAATTCAAAATGGTTTAAAATCATTGAAGCTTGCTTTGGGTACAGTTCATGTCTCCAATCATCTGGTACAACATCTTTGTTTAAACTATAGTTTCAAAATAAATAATGACAATGCAGTGAATGTTTCTACTTTTAAATTAGGTCTCAGTATGACTTCTTTATTCATTTCCAATTGCCACTGTAACAAATTACCACAAATTTAGTGGCCTAAAACTTTAAAATGACTGTGATTTCCCTTGTGTAAATGCCAAAATTAGTTTTTGCCCTTTCCCTGCCTCCAACAGATTCATGGAGATAAATACTGGAATGGTACCACATTCTGAATAAATCATAGATGTTTACACACTTTGTCAAGCCTGGCTTGATATCATCTTCCAAATAATTCAGAACAAATGCTCAAATCCCAAACTTCCCAGCCTCTATCACAATGCTATCACTTACTAATAGGATTCCCCTTCTTCTAGCTTACAACAGCATGTTCCTTACCTCCTTTTGAGCCCTCATCCAAGGCATCCTTAAAGTCCATATTACTAGTGACAGCCTGTTTAAGGCAATTTTAAGGCTTTCTCTATCATGCTCCTCAAAATTTTTCTAGCCTTCACCCACTGCTTGATTACAAAACCACTCCCACATTTTAGATGCCTGATACTGCAGCACTCCACTTCCAGTACCAGAGTCTGTAGCAGTTTTCTACTGCTGTGTAACAAAGTACCACATAATTAGTAGCTTAACACAACACCCATCATTAACGTACAGTCCTGTGGGTACAGCTTAACTGGATCCTCTGCTCAGGGTCTCACAAGGCAGTATCAGCCTGGTATCAGCCAAGACTGCAATCTTATCTGAGACTTGAGGTCCTCTTCCAAGTTCACTGGTTGTTGGTAGAATTCAGTTTCTTCTAACTATAATGAAATTCCCATTTTCTTGCTGGCTATCAGCCTGGGAGCATTCTCAGCTCCCAGAGGCTACCCTAAGGCCCTTGCCACATGGCCTCCTTGTCTCACAACACAGCTTTTTGCTTCCCCAACAGGTGAACATCTGCTGCTTATCTTAAGCACTCACCTGATTAGGCCAGACCCACCCAGGACAATCTCCCTTTTAACTTAAAAGTAAATGGTAAATTAAATGCAGGAATGAAATCACCTCATATTAACAAGGTTTGCCCACACAAAATGGAGGGAATCACACAGGGCATGTATGTCTGGGGTGGAAATCTTGGGACCATCATAAGAATTCTGCCCACGCTTTCCCCTTTGACCTTGGATGCTGCCTTGGATTCCTGACCTTACAGTGTTGCTGAAGTGTTCCATGTTCTTATTCCCCTCCCTCTTCCCAGTTTGTATGTCCAGGTGAGCAACCTGGAAAAAGCCACCATAAGCAGGATTGTATGCAGCCAATAATCTTTATTCTTCCCCAGTCCCTCTGGTAATGTGTATGGACATATGTTCGTGGATGTTTAAGAATGAATGAACTAGAGAAGTCAATATAGCAAAAAAAAGTTCTTAATTTTAAAAAGTCTGTCTAGTATGAAGTATTTAACACTCTCCTACCCATTTAAAAATGTATTTTTCACAAAGTGAAAAGGCTAACAGATGTTTTAAATATTTTTAAGAATTGGCTAAAGAGAATTCATAGAGAAACCTATGTGCTTTGTGCACAACTGTTGCTGCTAGCTGTACGTACCTCTAGTTCAGCTCTTGCCTAGAAAATAATTCATCAAGTAAGTTTAACTTTTATTTTTCTTCTATGTCCACTGGGGAAAAAGACCTCATTTTCCCCACTTCTCTGCTCTGATAAATCCTTTCTTCAATCATCATGCTGTGCTTAGAGTTTTAAGAGTATTTATTTACTGTTTGTACTGTAAACATTGTGGCTTCCTCTCAACAGTTTTAGCATCAAGGTCAGTAGGTCTATGGGGACATGAACAAACCTTTACTCATATTTAAAGATAACTGAAACATGCACTCTTAAAAGTCATTAGATGAGAAGAAACCCCCTTCCCAATCTATATAAAATCAATTGGTCTATTTTTTGAGTCTGATAAAATATTTTAAAATGTTCATTTTTACATTTATAGATATTGTATAAATGTATGTTATTTTGTTCTTAGCATTACAAAAGGGAAGCCACTCTACCAGGCTTTATATTAATTATTAATTTGTGCTAGCTTTCAGGTAACAACTTGGGTACCAGAAGAGAAGTGGGTACTGAAGCAGGTCCAGTCTCCTTCTAATGTGAACTGGGCCACACTCACTAGTCTGTTACATTCAGGCTCCTGCTTTTATCCCCCATAGAGTATTCATCAAATATTTTGCAAGATATATCAAAGAAAATAAGAATACTATACTTACTCAAATACCAAGAGTCAACTCTTATATATGAACTTCTAATCCAAAAACCATATACAGGGCACCTGGGTGGCTTAGTCGGTTAAAAGTCCAGCTCTTTATTTCTGCTCATGTCATAATCTCATGGCTCATGTGATTGAGCCCCGTTAGGCTCCGCACTGACAGTGGAGCCTGCTTGGGGTTCTCTCTCTCCCTCTCTCTGCCCCTCCCTCACTCACGTGAGGGAGCACTCTCTCTCCCTCAAAATAAATAAACTTTAAAAAAAGCCATATACAACTTAACAGGTTTGAGGAATGTTCACTATAAGAAACAGTGATAAACATTTAAAAACAGGTATAAATCATTTTATTTGACATGATAAAGAGATTATATACCTGAAAAAAATCTGGTGTCAAATAATTTGAAATATCTTTTACAAGTCAATCAGATATAGTGATAAGAACCAAAAGAAATTTATTTATAAAATTTCTTACTTGACCAGTGGTGAGAACCAAGAAACACTATACCAAGCAACAATCAACTAAGACCCCACTAATAGTCTTTAAGCCAGTTCATCTAAGAGAACAACCAAAGTAGCTCTTGATTATTAGGCTAGAAAGATGTCCTTCTGCATGTTTTTCAATTGCACAAGGACATATGTTTAACCACAAGGATCTGTGCAAGCAGTATCATGGTATTTATAGACTTAGTTGAGTCACTGCTTCTAGAGAGCTATTCCTTGTCTAGCTTACATAGCTGTTTCACTACTCTTGTTGATTTCTTTGTTGGCTTCTTTCTCTTTTTCTTCTCCTTTGTTGGGTTTCACTTTTTCTCCTTCTCTGTTGGCTCCTTTCTCTTCTGCTCTTCCACTGTCAGCTTTCTCTCCTCCATGGTTGCCTTCTTTCTCTTCTTTGTCATGAACACTGATGTAAACTGCTTTGTTATAGCCTTCCCTGTTCCGAGCAATTTCAATGGCAAAAAATTGTATCCTGGGGGCTGAAAGGTGAATAAAATTGATTATTGGTCACAGTCACAGTTACTTCTCTAAACCTACTGGAAATCCACTTACAAAGCTGAACTAATATTCAAAGCATTCTAGAGCAGTCATAAACTTCAGAGATGTGGAGTTCTAATCTTGATAAATGAGGCTGAAAATACTCAACAATCTTATCTCAGGTACTCAATAAACAGTAATATGATCTTTAAATATATATGTATAAATATATACATGATCTTTAAATAAAATGGTCCCCAAACTATTCATGTCATTAATTCTTCAGTAAAACCAGATACCTCACTCTCTTTATACAGAAACAACTACAGAGGCAAGAAACTCACCAAAGATGGTGTTTTCCTCAGTGTAGCCCTGAGAACAATCCAGTCTCAGCAAAGTACCATAGTTGAAGTCTTCTACAATCCCGTCAAACTTCAAGCAAAATGGTCTCCACTTCTATAAAGGCAAAAAAGATGCCCTAGATGACAAATGCAGGAAGCTGGTGAAGTCAGGCCAGGAAACGCCTTCCAGTTGCTTAGTAAGGAAAATAGCCATAGTGAAAGAGACTAGGACTGAACTGATTTCTAGTTTCACTAGCATTGAGTTTCTGTGCTATCTATTGTCTTTAGACTGCTATTTCCCAACATGAACATATTTTAACTTGACAAAAATATTTAAATCCTTGACTACAGAATTAAAATTTGATTTAAAATTTTTTAATGTTTATTTTTTGAGAGAGAAACACAGTGCAAGTGGGGGAGGGGCAGAGAGAGAGGGAGACACAGAATCTGAAGCAGGCTCCAGGCGCCAAGCTGTCAGCAAAAAACCCGCCACGGGGTGCAAGTTCATGAACCCAAATTCATGAACCATGAGATCATTACCTGAGCCTAAGACAGAGGCTTAACCAACTGAGCCACCCAGGTGCCCCCTAAAATTTGATTTCTTAAATATATTGTTTTGTTTTTAAGTTATTATTAACTCAGCCCAAAATAGCTATTCATCTTCCACTGAAGCACAAATGAGACCAAGGTGGCAGGAATGTGGCATAAAGTCACAAAGTTAAATTTTAAGAAAGAAGTCAATTCGCTAGAGGCAATTTTCTAAAGATCAGTAACAACCTGCTAAGAGTTAAAAGATTACATTTTCCATAAGCCAAGGACCTACTCTCAGGGAAATATTTTCCCTGCTATAAGAGTTTTAGCACACTGTAAAAGTACAAGATAATCAGGTAAGTAATGTGAAACCTAAGATTTCCAATTACCCATGGCCCACAATAATGTGAACTCAAATCCAGATAATTCAACACCTACCCGTACCTTATTTGCCAATCATCCATCCAAGCCTTCTGGCTAAACTACTAATGTAAGTAAATTTGTTCCTCCTCCCCTGAAAGGGTTGGGTAGGAAAGGGATGAAATGTCCAAGTCAAAAAAAAGAAAGAAAAAATAAATCCAATGAACATGAAAAACTCATAAACCAGGAAAATATTTATTTCATTTCATAACTTATTTATTAGTCTATTATAACTACATTAAAGCCCTGATTCTTTACATATTTCCTTAAAGCTGACAAAAAAGTTTAAAAGTATAAAATGTATTTATAATCAATAATTGTTGGTCAGATGCTAGGCAATTTAAGAGAAAGAATTCTTACCTCTTTAGCTGATTCTGATTTGAGCTCTTCTGGGTCCAACACATCTATCCTGAGTTTCTCAAAATTTTCTCGAAACTCAGAATAGATTTGGTCATCCACTTTGGTGAGTTTCAGGAACTGTGGGTCAACTGATGAAATCAGCTGCCAGACATAAGACAACATGCAGATGCTAGTCTCTAATTTACTACATTTCTTTCCTCCTCCCCCAGAAAATCCTTATGGTTGTAAGGGCAAAAGACTTTATTAGGAAGTACAGACAGACTAGGTCCCAGTTGAAATCATGACATTTTCAAGGGCCATGATATACTACAGTCCTTTCCACCAATTAAACCTTTTTGGTCCTAGGACTGCCTGGATATTGCCCTCTCTGAATTGTTCATTCACTTATCAAGCATTTATTAATTGCCTACTATGGGCTAAGAATTATTTTGCCACTTAGCAGCAGAACACAGGGCCAAGAAGTATGAGTCCTCACTATCAAAACAAAATTCACTTCCACCCCCCTGTTCTCTGTGGGTAAGATCTTACAGTAATGAAATGATCTCCAAAATACAAATGCTTAACTTGCTGAGCATAGACATTAGCAAAGAACCATACACTACAATTACATGTTTAATTCTGCTTAATAATGAAGACAGACTCACCTTGTAGTAGACTTCAGCATGCTGTATTGCTTTCATGGCCCAAGCCATCTCAATATCAGGCTGCAAAGGAGTGAAGAATGCCAGGTCAGAATCTCCAAATCCTGGTACTAGAGAACAAATTAAGGATGTCTGTAGAGGTCTAGTTAATGCTCAATAACACTACCAAACTTGGTGTTACTGTCAAAGGATAAAAACTGGATTAATGGGTCTGGACAGTATAAAACTTTTGTCCTTATGAAGGAAACTACCTACCAAAAGAAGCTACCTACACAGTCTAATCGACAGCAAAAGCCACTGGCTCTTCTCTCAGCAGCTAGTGAAACATGGGAGACTACATATAATGGTAGATAAATTGCCTTCTTAGGACTGAGTTAAATAATTGTAAAACTGACTGAAATAATATACTCACATACAATACTGAGTTGTTGGGAGAACAAAGTAAGATAATGGAAGTGAAATATTCTTCATTTTTAATAATGTAACATGTTATAATCATCATTTGTTTATCAGATAGCCAATTCCCCATTCTATAACACTTAAAAATAAATCAGTATAGTGAAGTAGGCTGGGTTATAAATAAGCCTTACCAAGTACCCACTACCTGTTCCATTAAAATCTCCCATTCCAGCTAGATGGATCTATTTCACTGATCCCAGAAAAGCCACATGCATTTTTACCTCCACACCTTACACCGGGTCCTTTTCCCAAGTGCCAACCCATGTCCTTTATCCATCTATACTTTGAGGATCCAGTTAGAGATTCACTTTCTCAGTCAAATCTTACGACCTCTACTGTCTCAGTTCTGAGGAGTTTCTTCTTGGAACAAACTCCTTTGGATCTTATATCCTAATCTAGTATACATTAATCATATTTTTATTTGAGTGTTACTATATCGTCATGTCCAGGTTTCTTGTATCTCAAAAATATCATGTGCTTTCTCTAAAAATCTAAAAAAGACACACCATAAGTCAGTGCCACTTTACTGCATAAGGTTATCACTCAGGAACCTTTAAAAATTAGAGATTCCACACTCTCAACCCCCTCCAAATATTTTGATTTAATTGGTATAGGTTGCGACCTGGACAATAAAAGATAAAAAGTTTCTCAGGTGGTTCTATTGTAGCAAAGTTTGGAAACGATTTCCATTGGCATTTGTCCTGGGTTTGTGAACCAAAAAATTAGAATTAATAAAAAGTGCTGTCTCTGGCCGGCAAGGAAAGGTTCACAGAAGATTATCAGATCAGGGGGTTACAATTTCATGTTGAGCCCTGGAGACTTCCCAGGCTAGTTGGGTGAGTGGGAGCTGGGGGTGAGTCATACTCACATCGTTGCCATAAGACTCAGCTGGGAGAGAAAGAGCATGTGCCACAGACACCAGTTCCCCGGAAACCTGGGAAGGGAAAAATAGGGGAGTGGGTGTTAAATGCTCCACCCGGCTCGACTTCCCACCCGATCCCAGAGCAGCATCTCACCGGCTCAGCAGCCCCACTAGTCGTCTCCATGTTGCACACCACAGAGCGAGGACCCGTTTCCCGGAATCGACTATCTGCGTGCTCTTCCGGCAATCAGTTGGAAAAAGAGGGCCTGGCCAGACTGGCGCTCTTCCGGCTGCGCCTGCGTGCAATCTTCCTCGCCTGGAGGTGGGTGGAGGCGGAGTCACTGGCCCCGCCTCTTCTGTGCTGCCCGGGCACAAAAAGGTGTAGCCTTGTTGCACAGTCTGAAATACTTGAGGGGGTCTCAGGTGGTTAAATGCTCATTAATATTAGTGGTGATAGTGCAGGAAGGCTGAGTTAAGGCTTTCGCGGAACCACCGCGCTGAGTGACCAGCAGAGATTTGGATTCACACTCTCCATTTCTGCAAGCAGGTGCATACACCCATAAGGCACACACTCCCCAAAACCCCAACTTGGGAGTAAATTACAAACAAGCATGGTGCTAGGCAATAGAATGGAGGGATGAAGAAGTTAGTTCCTGTTTTGGAAGAAGTACATGCAGTGAGAGGGAATCTAAAGTGGTCATCATGAAATAGCATCATGCACTGTGGAACATAAATAGAAGATAAATAAACTGAATCATAAAGGGCAACCAGCCAAGGGGGTAAAGCAGGTAAGGAAGGAACGCCAGGAAGAGGGAAATGCATGTAAAAAGGAACTTAACAACTAAAAACCATGAGACCTTACCAAAAATGTCACACACACACACACACACACACACAAAAAAACAGCTGCAGTAAGAGTGTAGTCATTTAAAATCTTGGGGGGAAAGTTGGGTTTTGTATCCTGAATATTAGGGATTTGAGACTTTAGCCTAAAAGCGATGGTAGTCTAATAAAAATCTTTTAATAGACTACCAGGTGATTAAAAATAAGTTCTAAGAAAGTCATTAAAAGACAATGTGGAAGATGACTTTGATGAAGCCAATTTTGCAGGCAGAGAGGACAAATTCATGGCACTGGATGATGGAAACTTAAACAAAAGCAATAACAGTTGAGATGGATTCTGATAATAAGGGAAATAGAACCAATAGAACTTATTGACTAATTGGATATGGGAAATAAAGAAGAATCAGGATTCCAGTATGAGTCCCAAATTTCAGAACAGGATTTGGGAATGCATGCATTGAGCTAAACAAAAAAACACAGGAGAAGGGATGATGAATTTAATTGGAGGAGTTGAGTTTGAAGAGTCTATGGGACATTCGGATAGAGTTGAGTAGTTACAGGGAGATCTGATCAGAGATATAAATCATATA
>CM053579.1:54012125-54043362 GCA_028646485.1 Cryptoprocta ferox
TGTGTTTTTTTGTTTAGCTCAATGCATGCATTCCCAAATCCTGTTCTGAAATTTGGGACTCATACTGGAATCCTGATTCTTCTTTATTCCCCATATCCAATTAGTCAATAAGTTCTATTGGTTCTATTTCCCTTATCAATTATCAAATTTCATCTCAAAATACCTCTCAGATATTATTTGAACCAATTTTTTTGTCTTTTTTTAGATATTTGTCCAGTTTTATTCCTTTTTAATTGGCTGACCAATGTTCCCTACACTATTTATTGACGAGAGTATTCTCTTATTATTTTATATATCTTGCCTGCTTTGTTATATATTAATATACTGTACCTGAATGGGTTTATTTCTGAGCAATTTGTGTTGCTTCATTGATATATTTGTCTCTTTTTATGTCAAAGCCATCCTATTTATATTAGTATAACTTTGTAATATAGTTTGAAATCCAGGAGTGTAATCATTCCAACTTTGTTTTTCTTTCTCAATTTGCTTTCAATACGCAAGATCTTTTGATTTTCCACAGAAATTTTAATATATTTATTCCATTTCTTTGAAACACGTTATCGGAATTTTCTTAGATATTGCTTTTGTTTCTTTTACAGTTTATTGTCAAGTTGGTTTACATATAACACCCAGTGCTCATCCCTGCAAGAGCCCTACTTCATGCCCGTCACCCCTTTTCCTGTCTCGTTTTATGACGGAAAATATATGGTATCTGTTCTTCTCTACCTGACTTATTTCACATAGCATAACACCCTAGAGTTTCATCCACGTTGCTACATATGGCCAGATTTCATTCTTTCTCATGGCCATGTAGTATTCCATTGTATATATAAACCATGCGATGTAGTATTCCATTGTATATATAAACCAAATCTTTATCCATTCTTCAGTTGATGGATATTTAGGCTCCTTCCATGATTTGGCTATTGTTGAAAATGCTGCTATGTACATTGGGGTACATGTGCCCCAATGCATCAGGCCTTCTGTATCCCTTGGGTAAAGTCCTAGCAGTGCTTTTGCTGGGTCATAGGGGAGTTTTATTGATAGTTTTTTGAGCAACTTCCACACTGTTTTCCAGAGCGGCTGTACCAGTTTACATTCCCACCAATAGTATAGGAGGGTGCCCGTTTCGCCACATCCTCGCCAGCATATATAGGCTCCTAATTTATTCATTTTTGCCACTCTGATCGGTTTGAGGTGGTATCTCAGTGTGGTTTTGGTTTGTATTTCCCTGATGATGAGTGACGCTGCACATCGTTTCATGTGTCTGTTGGCCATCTGAATGTCCTCTTTGGAGAAGTGTCTCTTCATGTCTTCTGCCCATTTCATCACTGGATTATCTGTTTTTTGGGTGTGGAGTTTGGTGTGTTCCTTGTAGATTTTGGATACTAGCTCTTTATCCGATATGTCATTTACAACTATCTTTTCCCATTCTGTCAGTTGCCTATTAGTTGTATTGATTGTTTCCTTTGCCGTGTAGAACCATTTTATAGTGATGAGGTCCCAATAGTTCAGTTTTGCTCTTGATTCCCTTGCCTTTGGGGATGTGTTCAGTAGGAAATTGCTGTGGTTGATGTCAAGGAGGTTATTTCCTGCTTTCTCCTTTAGAGTTTTGATGGTTTCCTGACTCACATTCAGGTCCTTCATCCATTATGCGTTTATTTTTGTGTATGGTGTAAGAAACTGGTCCAATTTCATTCTTCCGCATGTTGCTGTCCAGTTCTCCCAGCACCACCTGTTAAAGAGGCTGTCTTTTCTCCATTGGATACTCTTTCCTATTTTTTCAAAAATTAATTGGCCATACATTTGTGGGTCCAGTTCGGGGTCTCTACTATATTCCATTGGTCTATGTTTCAGTTTTTGTGCCAATACCATACAGTCTTGATTATTACAGCTTTGTAGTAGAGGCTAAAGTGTGGGATTGTGATGCCTCTCATTTTGGTTTTCTTCTTCTATATTACTTTGGCTATTCAGGGTCTTTTGTGGTTCCATACAAATTTTAGGATTGTTTGTTCTAGCTTTGCAAAGAATGCTGCTGCAATTTTGATTGGGATTGCATTGAATGTATAGATTGCTTTGGGTAGTATTGACATTTTAACAATGTTTATTCTTCTGATAAATGAGCATGGAATGTTTTTCCATTTCTTTGTGTCTTCTTCAATTTCTTTCATAAGTTTTCTATAGTTTTCATCATACAGATCATTTACATCTTTGGTTAGGTTTATTCTGATGTATTTTATGTTTTTTTGTGCAATTTTTCAAGGATCAGTTTCTTGATTTCTCTTTCTGTTGCTTATTATTGCTGTATAAAAATTCAACCGATCTCTGTACGTTGATTTTGTACCCTGCGACTTTGCTGAATTTGTGGATCAGTTGTAGTAGGATTCTGGTGGAGTCTGTCATGTTTTCCATGTAGAGTATCATGTCATCTGTGAAAAGTGAAAGTTTGACTTCATCGTTGCCGATTCTGATAACTTTTATTTCCTTTTGTTTTCTGATTGCTGCTGCTAGGATTTCCAGCATTATGTTAAACAACAGTGCTGTGAGACTGACATCTCTGTCATGTTCCTGACCTCAGGGGGAAAGTGCTCAGTGTTTCCCCTTTGAGGATGATATTAGCTGTGGGCTTTTCATAAGTGGCTTTCATGATGTTTAAGTAACTTCCTTCTATCCTGACTTTCTTGAGGGTCTTTATTAAGAAAGGACACTGTATTTTGTCAAATGCTTTTCTGAACCTATCGACAGGATCATATGGTTTTTATCTTTTCTTTTGTTAACATGATGTATCAAATTGATTGATTTGCAAATATTGAACCAGCCCTGTAACCCAGGAATGAATCCCAATTAATCATGGTACATAATTCTTTTAATATGCTGTTGATTTCGATTTGCTAGTATCTTGTTGATGATTTTTGCATCCGTATTCATTAGGGATATTGGCCTGTAGTTCTCTTTTTTTGCTGGGTCTCTGTCTAGTTTGGCAATCAAAATGATGTTGGCTTCGTAGAATGTGTCCAGATGTTTTCCTTCCATTTCTAGATTGTGGAATAGCTTGAGAAGAATGGGTATTAACTCTGATTTAAATGTCTGGTAGAATTCCCCAGGGAAGCCATCTGGCCCAGGGCTCTTATTTTTTGGGAGATTTTTGATAACTGTTTCAATTTCTTCACTAGTTATGGGTCTGTTCATATTTTCTATCTCTTCCCTTTTGAAATTTGGTCATGTGTCTGTGTTTAGAAATTTGTCCATTTCTTCTAGGTTGTCCAGTTTGTTGGCGTATAAATTTTCAGAGAATTCCCTGAGAATTGCTTATATTTACGAGGGATTGGTTTAAAAAAATCAATTTTCATTCGTGATTTTTTCTATTTGGGTGTTCCCTCTATTCTTTCTGAGGAGCCTGGGTAGAGGTTTATCAATTTTATTTATTTTTTCAAAAAACCAACTCTTGGTTTCATTGATCTGCTCAACTGTTTTTTTGGATTCTATGTTGTTTATTTCTGCCCTGATCTTTATTATTTCTCTTCTTGTACTAGGTTTGGGGTGCTCTTGCTGCTCCCCTTCTCATTCTTTTAGGTGTGCTGTTAGATTTTATATTACGCTTTTTCAAGTTCTTTAAATAGGCCTGGAGTGCAATGTACCATCCTCTTAGGACTGCCTTTGCTGCATCCCAGAGAGTTTGGATTGTTGTATTTTCATCTTCATTTGTTTCCATATATTTTTAAATTTCTTCTCTAATTGCCTGATTGGCCCAATCGTTCTTTAGTAGGGTGTTCTTTAACCTCCCTGGTTTTGGAGGTTTTCCAGACATTCTCCTGTGATTGATTTCATGTTTCATCGCATTGTGATCTGAAAGTGTGCATGGTATGATCTCAATTCTTTTATATTTGTTGAGGGCTGCTATATGACCCAGTATGTGATCTATCTTGGAGAATGTGCCATGTGCACTCGAGAAGAAAGTGAAATCTATAGACTCTGGATGTAGAGTTCTATATGTATCTGTCAAATCCATCTGTTCCAATGTGTCGTCTGGTCCATTGTTTCTTTAGTAATTTTCTGTCTGGTTGATCTATCCATTGCTGTATGTGGAGTATTAAAGTCCCTTGCATTTAGCACATTTTTATCAATAAGATTGTTTCTGTGATTGTTTTATGTATTTTGGTGCCCCCAAATCCTGTGTATAGATATTTATAATAGTTAGTTCTTCCTGATGGATACACCCTGTAATTATTATATAATACCCTTCTTCATCTCTTGTTACTGACTTTACCTTAAAGTCCAGTTTGTCCGACATAAGTATGGCTACTCCAGCTTTCTTTTGACTTCCAGTGGCATAATAGATATTTCTCCATCCCCTCAGTTTCAATCTGAAGGTTTCTTCAGGTCTAAAATGAGTCTCTTGTAGATAGCAAATAGATGGGTTTGGTTTTTTATCCATTCTGATGCCCAATGTCTTTTGATTGGAGTATTTAGTCCATTTACATTCAGTGTTATTATTGAAAAATATGGGTTTAGAGTCATTGTGTTCTCTTTAGGATTCATACTTGTAGTCGTGTCCCTGGTACCTTGTGTTCCTTGCAACATTTTCGTCATAGAGTCCCCCTTAGGATTTCTTCAAGGGCTGGTTTAGTGGTGATGAACTTTCAATTTTTGTTTCTTTGGGAAAACCTTTATCTCTCCTTCTATTCTGAATGACAGGCTTGCTGGATAAAGGCTTTTTGATGGCATATTTTTCCTGTTCATCACACTGAAGATTTCCTGCCATTATTTTCTGGCCGGCCAAGTTTCAGTAGATAGGTCTGTAACTACTCTGATATGTCTCCCTTTGTATGTTAGGGCCCTTTCATCCCTAGCTGCTTTCAGAATTCTCTCTTTATCCTTATATTTTGACAGTTTCACTATTTTTTGTCATGCAGAAGATTGATTACGTGTAAAGGGAGTTCTCTGTTCCTCTTGGATTTCAATGTCTGTTTCCTTCCCCATATTGGGGAAATTATCGGTTATAGTTTGTTCAAATACTCCTTCAGCCCTTTTCTCTCTCCTTATTCTTCTTCTTCTGGAATTCCTATGATACAGATATTGTTCCGTTTGATTGCATCACTCAGGTTTTGAGTTCTCCTTCCGTGCTTCTGGATCAATTTATGTCTCTTTTTCTCAGCTTCCTCTTTTCCTATAATTGTGTCTTCTAATTCACCTATTCTCCTGTCTGCCTCTTCATTCCGTGTTGTGGCCTCCTCCATTTTATTATGTACCTCATTTGTAGCATTTTTCATTTCATCACAACTACTTTTAAGGTCCATAATCGTTGTAGCAATAGCATCTCTGGTGACTTCCATGCCCTTTTCAAGCCCAGCGATTAATTTTATGACTATAGTTCTAAATTCTTGGTCAGTTATGTTGCTTATATCTTTTCGGCCAATTCTTTAGCTGTCATTTCTTCCTGGAATTTCTGTATAGGAGAGTTCTTTGGTTTCATAATTTTGTCTAGCTTTATGTCTCTTGTCAGTTTTAAAAGTTTGTTATGCACTCTGCACCTGAAAGTACTGCTCTATTAAAGGAGGCTCATATAGTGTCCCAGGCCTGTCCATTCAGGAAGTGTTCTTTTAATGGTGTCCCTTGATCTGTCTTGTTGAAACTTTGGTTATTTTAATTCCCTACTCGTAGTGACATTTGGGACTCTCCAGCATGTGTACTTTGGCTTGTTTCTTGAGGTAGCCCTCGAAAGGAAAACAGACAGACAAACAAACAGGGAACAAACGTATGCAAATGCACAAACAAATCAAACAAACAAGAAACTGAAAGAAAAAAAAAGGAAACAAAACCAAAAACAACAAATGACAAGGGATAGTCTAAAAGCATAAAGCCAGTAATCCCAGCTACAAATAAAGAACAGCGTGGAGGCAGTGCTGATGGAAGTGCATATATAAAGAAAGAAATGACAGGGTGGGTAGAAAGAGAAATTGAAGGTGACCAGGCACAGAGACTAAGAGGCTTAATTCAGAGAGTGAAAAAGGAGAATATGGCAGGAGGTGAGGAGGAAAAAAAAAAAACGAAGGTAATGTTACCCAAAGAACCTATATAGTCTGATTTTTTTCAGAGAGAGAGAAAGGAAGATAATGATGGAGGTGTAGAACATGCATCAAGAGAATGGATTATATATGCCTGTTTAAGCAAACCTATAACCAGAATACCCAGTCCAGAGGAGGGGAGAGATAAGAATGAGATAATGGAGAATATATCTGAATAGCAAGAATTGTTCTAGAGTTAATCATGGCAATGTGTCAGTGCTGATCTTGGGAGAGGGGCTGTTTTCGTATCCAGGCTCAGGTAAAAAAAGCAGCTACCCAGTGAGGATGGGCGTGGTTTGGTGTAGGCAGATCTCGCATCCACTGTGGGTACCCCGGCCCCTGCTTGGTGTTTGTGAAGAGAAAAATAGCGACGACCCCCCCCCAGTCCCTTCTCAAACCAGGCTTTGCAAATCACTCTCTTGGGTCCAATACCGCTGTGCCGTGGGCGCAGCCAAGGTGGGCCATATTCTATGTTCCGCACGCAGCCTCGTTTCTAGATCTTACTCTGTGCACTTTAATGATACTGCCCGAAATGTATTCCCACAAGTCAGGGCACTTCCAAGCGGTGGATTGAGTACAGGACTATTTCCTCCTCATACCAACTGCAACTGCAGTCCCTTGCGTACCATCTATCCTGGAGGAAATTTCTGGGACCTGGGTACCCAGCCCAAAGAAAGCTCCACAGTTAGAGATAGGATCTGTCTCCGAAAGCCCTGCAGTTAGAGATGGGATGAAATGATCCCCTTCCTTCCCAGGCCGAGATTTTTCTCTTCTACAGGGACCCTTCTAAGGTTTCCCCAGCCACTCTTTCTCTTCCTTTTGCCTCTCCGTAGAGGGTGCTCCCTTCCCCTCTGTGCCTCTGTGTACTGGCCTATTTTTATCTTCCCCAGTTCGCTATCACGCACCTCTGAGGCTGTCTTCTTAGTGGACTCCATCTCCTTTCCTCCCAGACTCTTGCAGTTGAGAGTCCTTTGGCTTCAGCCCTTCTTTGTTTGAGGCATGCAGGCGGGAAGTACGGAACTCCCTAATTCTCCACCATCTTGCCAGTCCCCTCTTAGATATTGCTTTGAATCTGTAGATTTCTTTGGGTAATATGGACATCTTGGCAATATTGATTTTTTCTATCTTTGAGTATGAAATATGTTCCATTTATTGATGTCTTTTTAAATTTCTTTCATCAGTGTCCTAAATATTTCAGTGTATGGGCCTTTACCTACTTGGTTAAATTTATTCATAGGTATTTTATTATTTTGATGCAATTGTAAATTGGATTGTCTTCTTAATTTCCTTTTCTGATAGTTTATTTTTAAGATGTAATTACGCAACAGATTTTTGCATATTGACTTCATACCTTGCTACTTTACTGAATTTATTAGTTGTAACATATTTTTGGTGCAGTCTTTAGATTTTTTTGTATATGAAATTGTGTCATCTGCCAATAGGGACAGTTTCCAATATGGCTACCTTTTATCTTTTTCCTGCTTAACTGCTGTGGCTAAGACTTCCAATTCTATGTTGAAGAAAAGTGGAAAGACATTGCTTCTGATATTAAAAGCTTTTAGCTCTTTATCATTGAGTGTGATGGTAACTATAAGCTTGACTTACATGGCTTTAATTATGTTGAGGTATATTCCCTCCATACTCATTCTATTGAGTGTATTCAGTGTGTATATTGAATTTTGTCCAATGCTATTTCTGCATTTCTTCAGTTTATCATATGGTGTTTATTTTTCACTTTGTTAATGTGATGTATCATGTTGATTGATTATCAGATCTTGAACTATGTTGAATCTCTGGATAAATCTCACTAGTCATTGGTATATGATGAATGTATTGCTCAATTTGGTATGGACATATTTTGTTGAGGATTTAAATAGTTACACTTATTTTTACAGCTTTTGACTTTTAAACCTTCACACTAGATTTAAAAATGTTTAATCCACTTCCCTTACTATATATTTACTTTTACTTGTGAGATTTTTACTTTCACACATTTTCTTTTTGCTAATTAGTGTGTTTTCTTTTCAGGTTAAAGTCGTTTCTTTTAACATTTCATGTAGGGCTGGTTTAAAATTTTTTTTTAACATTTACTTATTTTTGAGAGACAGACAGTGGCAGAGCATGAGCTGGGGAGGGGACAGAGAGAGGGAGACACAGAATCCAAAGCAGGCTCCAGGCTCTGAGCTGTTTGTTAGCACAAAGCCCGACACGGGGCTCGACCTCATGAACTGCAAGGCCATGACCTGAGCTGAAGTTGGATGCTCAACCTACTGAGTCACCCTGGTGCCCCCACTGTAGGGCTTGTTTAATGGTGGTGAACTCCTTTATCTTACTCTTATCTGGGAAACTTTTATCTCCCTCAGTTCTTCTATTTTAATGTTTGTTTATTTTTGAGAGAGAGAGAGAGAGAGAGAGAGAGAGAGAGAGAGAGAGAGAGAGAGAGAACATGAACGGGGGAGTGGAAGAGAGAGAGAAGACAGAGAATCTGAAGTGGGTTTTGTGCTAATAGCAGCAAGATGCAGGGCTTGACCTCACAAACTGTGAGATCATGGCCTGAGCTGAAGCTGGACACTCAACCAACTGAGCCACCCCAGGACCCCTCTCCTTCAATTCTTAATGATAATCTTACCAGATAGGGTATTCTTGGTTGGAAGTTTTCTTCCCCCCGCCCCCAACTCTTTGAATATATCATGCCACTCCACTGTGGCCTGAAAAGATTTTGCTGAAAAATCTGGTAATGATCTCATGTAGGTACCCTTGTACATAACAAGTCGTTTCCTCTTACTGCTTTTAATTTTCTGTATTAATCTTTTTTTTAATTAAATTTAATGTTTATTTAGTTTTGAGAGTGACAGTGAGCATGAGCAGGGAAGGAGCAGAGAGAGATTGAGACACAGAATCTGAAGCAGGCTCCAGGCTCTGAGCCATCAGGACAGAGCCTGATGCGGATCTTGAGCCCAGGAGCTGTGAGATAATGACCTGAGCCAAAGTCGAACACTTAACCAACTAAGCCACCCAGGTGCCCCTTTTGTATTAATCTTTAACTTTTGACATTTTAATTATAATGTGTCTTGGTATGGGTCTCTTTGGATTTATCTTATTTTGAACTCTCTAGACTTCCTGGATCTAGGTTTCTGTTTTCTTCCCTAGGCTACAGAAGTTTTCAGCCATTATTTCTTCAAATATGTTTACTGACTTTTTCTCTCTCTCTTTTCTTCCTGAGACCACTTATAATGCAAATATTATTCTGCATGATGTTTTCACATACATCTCTTAAGTTATCTTCATTTTTTGCCTCCCTTTTTCTTTTCGTTGCTTTCTTTGGGTGAGTTCCACTACCCTGTCTCACTAATTCTTTTTTCTGCTTCATCTAGTCCACTGTTGAATCACTCTAGTGTGGGTTTTTTTTGTTCAGTTATTTTAATCTTCAACTGTCTGACTTCTGTTTATTATTTTCTTATGTTTTCTATTTCTTTGCTGAAGTTTTCATTATGTTCAGCCATTCTTCTCCTAAGTTCAGAAAGCATCTTTATGACTATTGCTTTGAATTCTTTATCAGATAAATTACTTATTTCCATTCCATTAAGGTTTTTATCCCAGTGTTTTGTCTTGTCCTTTTGTTTGGAGCATATTTCATATTCTTTATTTTAATTGGCTCTCTGTGTTTACTCCTATGTATTAGTTGAAACAGCTATCTCTCCAAGTCTTGAAGGAGTGGCCTTGTATGGAAAATTTTTTAACTTTGCCCTAGGTTTTGTTGTCTCTTGAGCTACCACTTTTATTGTTGTAAACTCATTGGTCTCAGAAATGAACTCCACCTTGGGCACCAGAGCCAGGAAACAAGGGGAATTACCTTGGTAGGTTGCACTCACCTACTGAATCTGGCAGTGGCTACAGAAGTGGCACAGGGAGACATCTTACTCATCCACTGAGTCTGGCTGTGGACATGGATGTGGCATGGAAGGGTGGGTTATTCTACTTTCTAAAGGGAGAAATCTAAATTGTAAATTTAAGAACTTTCTTCTTTAACAAAGTATGTATTTAGTGGTATAAATTTCCCTCTCAGCATGGCTTTTAGTTGCATTTCCTATACTGTGTTGCATTTATTTTTTACTTAGTTCTAGTTATTTTTTATTTCCATTAGATTTCTAATTTGACCAATGGATCATTTAAGTGTGTTATGTATTTCTCAATTGTTTTGAGATTTTTCTCTTGTTCTGATGTTTTCTGTTCTGGCTACATTCCTCTCAGATAATATACTCTGTATGATTTCAATTCTATTATAGTGGTTGAGGTTTTTCTTACAGTCCAAGAGATGTTCTCTATTCCTTATACTTCAATTCATCTGTTCCTACTCACATCAATTTCTTCCTTTCATTAATTTGATAATTGTGTATTTCCAAGATAGGTCTATGATTTCTTACTTCTCCATCTCTACGTTAATTTTGTAAATACATAGGAGCCAAAAGAAATATCGACTTTATTCTGCTTATTTATTTGGGAGTATGTCTGCTGCAGTGGATTTTGGGTCAAAGTAATAATTTCTTGGTTGTTTTTTAAATAATTTTCTGTAGGTGGCAGGAGAGTGTAATAGAAAAGAACCAACTGCTTTTCCTTCACTGACTGTGATTAAAAAAAATAGAAGGAGGCATATTTCTGCTGCCTTAAATATTGGATTACTCCCTTAAATAGATCTTTAAAAATATCTTTACCAACTTGAGAAATAAAAACAGTATTATTTTTTAAAAGTGGTCTTTTTTGAATGAAATCTGGCCATTCGTAGCAAAGTGGATGGAACTCGAGGGTGTCACGCTAAGTGAAATAAGTCAGGCAGAGAAGGACAGATACCATATGTTTTCACTCATAAGTGGAACAGGAGAAACTTAACAGAGGACCATGGGGGAGGGGAAGGGAGAACATAGTTAGGGAGAAGGAAGGAGGCAAACCATGAGAGACTTTGAATACTGAGAACAAACTGAGGGCTGTGGGGGAGGGGGAGAAGGGAAGGGGGGTGATGGGGCATGGAGGAGGGCACTTGTGGGGATGAGCACTGGGTGTTATATGGAAACCAACGTGACAATAAACTATAAAAGAAAAAAAAAAGTGGTCTTTTAAAATTGTTAGTCAGGATCCAGAGGGGCAAGATGGCAGAGAAGTAGGGAGCTCTGTAATCTCAGCCCGCCCACAACTATCAAACTGAGAAGGACTGAAGCCACAATACTCTGATCTGTAAGAGTGGGAGGAAAACACACAGAGTTCGCATAGATGACAGCCTCATAGGTGCCTGAGTGATTGCGAACTGGGGAAATAAAGCCGGGAAGGGGCCGGAGGCTCTGAGGGGAGGGAGCCCCAGCCCAATGCAGAGCCAGGGAGAGTGCTCAGAGCGGTGGTGCAGAGCTGGGGAGAGCGTTCAGAGCCATGGCGCAGAGCAGGGGAGACGCTCAGAGCGGCGGCCCAGGGCCATCGAGGGCTGTGCAGAGCGGTGGCGCAGGACCGTCAATGGCTGCGCGGCCCGCAGTGGTGCAGAGCAGCAGAGAGCGGAGGAGAGCCACGGAGAGCAGCGGAGGCTGAGGGGAAGAGAAAGAGAGATTGACAACGCTCATAGAGTGGTCTCTAGGGAAGAGAAAAACCTCAGCCCAAGACAGAGAGAGATACTATCATCCCATATATAACCACTGGGTGCAGGGAGAAAAATTCGTCCCCCTTAGCGGGCTTATTTTTCCTTGGGCTATGCAGCACGCCAATTCCAGGCGACGCCAGGAAAAACAGCTCCCTGACAACCCTGGCTAGAAAAGCCACTCGCCTGTGGGAGTACATCATATCTCATCTCGAGTGGTAGCATTAAAGTGCATGGACTAGGAATTGGAAACAAGGTGGGGCTTGGAAAAAACAACTTGGCCTGCCCTCGCACAAGGAGATCGGACTCAAAGTGTGGCTTGCAAAGCATGGTCCGAGAAGGGCTTGGGGAGCTGCATTTCTTCTCACCACAACCACCAAGGCTGGGCCTCAGAGAGCAGCACCCCGTACCTGACCTACCTACACCAAAACACGCCCATCCTCCCTGGAGAACTGCTTTATTTTTTCTGTTTTTTTTTTTCTTTCTTTTTTTTCTTTCTTTTTTCCTTCTTTTCTCCTTTTCCCCCTGGCATCTGGGAAAGACCAACATTGAGGCACTGCCGTGATTAGATCAATTCTTGCCTTCCAGACATATTTTCCCTTGTCTCACTCTCATCTGTCTCCTCCATGGGTTTTATGCTCTCAGATTGCTTTTTGTCTTTTGTTGTTTCTGTCCCCCACCTTCTTTTCTTTTCTTTTCCTTTCTTTTTTCCCCCTTTTAGTTTGCTTGCTTATTTGATTTCTCAGTGAGTTTGCGTGTTTTTGTTCCCTGTGTGTTTGTCTGTCTGTTTTCCTTTTAAGGGATACCTCAAGAAACAAGCCAAAGTACAAATGGTGGAGAGTCCCAAATATCACTGAGTAGGGAAATAAAATAATCAAAGGCACAACAAGAGAAACCGAGAGACACCATTAAAAGAACTCCTTCTGAAACAACAGGTCCTGGACAGTCAGTGAGCCTCCATTAATAGAGAAATAATAAAAGGTGCACATGGCATAACGAGCTTTTAAAACTAACATGAGACAGAAAGCTAGCCAAAATGATGAAATGGAAGAACTCTCCTCTAAAGAAACTCCAGGAAGAATACACAGCCACAGAACTGCTCAAAACAGACATAAGCAACATAACTGAACAAGAATTTAGAATAATTGTCATAAAATTAATCTCTGGGTTTGAAAAAAGCATCAGAGAAGTTATTGATACAAAGACAAGAGACCTTCAAAATAGCTGTGATAAGTTTAAAAAGGCTATAAATGAGGTGCATAATAAAATGGAGGCGGCCACTGTACGGATTGAAAAGGCAGAGAGGGAAGTAAGTGAATTAGAAGACACAGTTATAGCAAAAGAACAAGCTGAGAAAAAGAGAAATTGATCCAGGAGAATGAAAGGAGAATTCGAGAACTGAGTGATACAATCAAATGGAACAATATCCGTACCATAGGAAATCCAGAAGAAGAAGAAAGAGAAAAAGTTCCTGAGGGGGTGCTTGATCAAATTATAGCAGAGAATTCCCCAATTTGGGGAAGGAAATAGACATTGGAATTCAAGCAGCACAGAGAACTCCCCACAGACGTAACTTGAATCAACCTTCGGGACGACATATCATGGTGAAATTGGCAAAATATAAACAGAGAATTCTGAAAGCAGCTAGGGATAAAAGGGCCCTAACATACAAAGGGAAACCTATCAGAGTGGTTAAAGACCTATCTAAAGAAACTTGGCAGGCCAGAAAGGAATGGCAGGAAATCTTTGATGTGATGAACAGAAAAAATATGCAGCCAAGAATCCTTTATCCAGCAAGACTGTCACTCAAAATAAAGGAGAAATAAAGGTTTTCCCAAATGAACAAATATTGAGACAATTCATCACCACCAAACCAGCCCTAGAAGAAACCCTAAGAGGGACTCAATGAGGGAAATGTTGCAAGGAATACAAGGTACCAGAGACACCATTACAAACATGAACTCTACTGAGAACACAATGAATCTAAACCCATATTTTTCATTAATAACACTGAATGTAAATGGACTGAATGCTCCAATCAAACAATACAGGGTAGCAGAATGGATAAAAATACAAAATCCACCTATTTGCTGTCTACAGGAGACTCATTTGAGACCTGAAGACACCTTCAGATTGAAAGTAAGGGGATGGAGAAATATCTATCATGGGACTGGTAGTCAAAAGAAAGCCGGAGTAGCCATGCTTATATCAGAAAAACTGGATTTTAAAGTGAAGGCAGTAAAAAAAAATGAAGAAGGACATTATATAATAATTACAGGGTCTCTCCATTAGGAAGAACTAACATTTATAAACATCTCTGAACTGAATTCGGGAGTACCCAAATACATGAAACAATTAATCACAAACAGAAAGGATCTTATTGATAAGAATGGGCTAATTTCAGGGGATTTGAATACTCCACTTACAGCAATGGATAGATCAACAAGACAGAAAATCACTAAAGAAACAATGGATCTGAAGAACACATTGGAACAGATGGAATTGATAGATATATTTAGAACTCTGCATCCTGAAGCTAGGAAATTCACCTTCTTCTCAGGTGCGCACGACACATTCTCCAAGATACATCACATACTGGGGCATAAAGCAGCCCTCCACAAATATAAACGAATTGAGATCATACCATGCACACTTTCAGATCACAATGCTATGAATCTTGAAATCAATCCCAGGGAAAAGTCTGGGAAACCTCCAAAAATGTGGAGGCTAAAAAGCACCTTAAAATAGAATGATTGGGCCAATCAGGCAATTAGAGAAGAAATTTTAAAATACATGGAAACAAATGAAAATGAAAATACAACAATCCAAACTCTCTGGGACGCAGCAATGGCAGTCCTAAGAGGTAAGTATATTGCAATCCAGGCCTATTTCAACAAACTAGAAAAAGTGCAAACTCAAAATCTAACACAGCACCAAAAGGAACTAGAAGGGGAGCAGCAAGAACACACCAAACCCAGCAGAAGAAGTGAAATAATAAAGATCAGGGCAGAAATAAACAATATAGAATAAAAAAAACAGTTCAACATATCAAAGAAACCAAGAGTCAGTTGTTTGAAACAATAAACAAAATTGATAAACCTCTAGCCAGGATCCTCAGAAAAAAAAGAGAGAACACCCAAATAGACAAAATCATGAATGAAAATGAATCTATTACAACCAATCCCTCAGAAATACAAACAATCATCAGAGATTACTATGAAAAATTATATGCCAACAAACTGGACAATCTAGAAGAAATGGACAAATTCCTAAACACACATGCACTACCAAAATTCAAACGGGAAGAGATAGAAAATATGAACAGACCCATAACCAGTGAATAAATCAAATCAGTTATCAAAAATCTCCCAATGAATGAGAGCCCAGGGCCAGATGGCTTCCCAGGGGAATTCTACAAGACATTTAAAGCAGAGTTAGTACCCATCCTTCTCAAGCTATTCCAAAAAATAAAAATAGAAGGAAAACTTCTGAACTCATTCTATGAAGCCAGCATCACTTTCATTCCCAAACCAGACAGAGACCCAACAACAAAAGAGAACTACAGGCCAGTATCCTTAATGAATGCAGATGCAAAAATCCTCAACAAGATACTAGCAAATCAAATTCAACAGCATATAAAAAGAATTATCCACCATGACCAACTGGGATTCATTCCTGGGCTACAGGGCTGGTTCAATATTTTCAAATCCATCAATGTGATACATCACATTAACAAAAGAGAAGATAAAAACCATATGAACCTGTTGATAGATGCAGAAAAAGCATTTGACAAAATACACCATCCTTTCTTAATAAAAACCCTCGAGAAAGTAGGGATAGAAGGAAGTTACTTAAACATTATGAAAGCCATTTATGAAAAGCCCAAAGCTAATATCATCGTCAATTGGGAAAAACTGAGAGCTTTCTCCCTGAGATCAGGAACATGACAGGGATGTCCACTTTCACCACTGTTGTTTAACATAGTGCTGGAAGTCCTAGCATCAGCAATAAGACAACAAAAGGAAATAAAAGGCATCAGAATTGGCAAAGATGAAGTCAAACTTTCACTTTTTGCAGATGATATGATGTTCTACATGGAAAACCCAATCGACTCCACCAGAAGCCTTCTAGAACTGATTCGTGAATTCAGCAAAGTCGCAGGGTACAAAATCAATGTATAGAAATCGTTTGCATTTTTATATACCAATAATGAAGTAACAGAAAGAGAAATCAAGAAACTGATCCCATTCACAATTGCACGAAAAACCATAAAATACCTAGGAATAAACCTAACCAAAGAGGTAAAAGACCTGTACGATGAAAACTGTAGAAAACTCATGAAAGAAATTGAAGAAGACACAAAGAAATGGAAAAGCATTCCATACTCATGTATTGGAAGAAGAAACATCGATAAAATGTCATTATTACCCAAAGCAATCTACACATTCAATGCAATCCCAATCAAAATTGCACCAGCATTCTTCTCAAAGCTAGAACAAACTATCCTAAAATTCGTATGGAACCACAAAAAACCCCGAAGAGCCAAAGTAATATTGAAGTAGAAAAGCAAAACGTGAGGCATCACAATCCCAGACTTTAGCCTCTACTACAAAGCTGTCATCATCAAGACAGTACGATATTGACACAAAAGCAGGCACATAGATCAATGGACTAGAACAGAGCGCCCAGAAGTGGACCCACAAATGTATGGCCAATTAATCTCTGACAAAGCAGGAAAGAGTATCCAATGGAAAAAAACGTAGCCTCTTTAACAGGTGGTGCTGGGAGAACTGGAAAGCAACATGCAGAAGAATGAAATTGGACCGTTTTATTACACCATACACACACACAAAAAAAAACTCAAATTGGATGAAGGACCTGAATGTGAGACAGGAACCCATCAAAACCCTAGAGAAGGAAGTAGGAAACAGCCTACTTGACCTCAACCGCAGCAATTTCCTACTCAACACATCCCCAAAGGCAAGGGAATCAAGAGAAAAAATGAACGATTGGGACCTCATTAAAATAAAAAGCTTCTGCACAGCAAAGGAAACAAACAAAAAAACTAGTAGGCAACCGAGGGAATGGGAAAAGATAGTTTCAAATGACATACGGATAAAAGGCTAGTATACAAATTCTACAAGGAACTCACCAAACTCCCCACCCGAAAAACGAATAATCCAATGAAGAAATGGGCAGAAGACATGAATAAACACTTCTCCAAAGAGGATATCTAGATAGCCAACAGACACATATAAGGATGTTCTGTGTCACTCATCATCAGGGAAATACAAATCAAAACCACACTGAGATACCACCTCACGCCGGTCAGAGTGGCTAAAATGAACAAATGAAGAGACTATAGCTGCTGGCGAGGATGTGGAGAAACGGGCACCCTCCTACCCTCTTGGTGGGAATGTAAACTGGTGCAGCCTCTCTGGAAAACAGTGTGGAGGTTCCTCAAAAATCTATCAATAGAACTCCCCTATGACCCAGCAATAGCACTGCTGGGGCTGTACCCAAGGGATACAGAAATGCTGATGCATAGGGGCACATGTACCCCAATGTTCATAGCGGCACTTTCAACAATAGCCAAATCATGGAAAGAGACTAAATGTCCATCAACTGATGAATGGATCAAGAAGATGTGGTTTATATATACAATGGAATACTACATGGTCATGAGAAAGAATGAAATCTGGCCATTCGTAGCAAAGTGGACGGACCTCGAGGGTGTCATGCTAAGCGAAATAAGTCAGGCGGAGAAGGACAGATACTATATGTTTTCACTCATAGGTCTAACAGGAGAAACCTAACAGAGGACCATGGGGAGGGGAAGGAGGAAAAAATGTTAGGGAGAGGGAGGGAGACAAAGCAAGAGAGACTCTTGAATACTGAAAACAACCTGAGGGCGGAATGGGGAGGTGGAAAGGGGAAGGGGGGTGATGGTCATGGTGGAGGACACTTGTGGGGAAGAGCACTGGGTGTTATATGGAAACCTACTTGACAATAAACTATAATGTTAAAAAAATAAATAAGTAAAAATAATGAGTTTCTTGTAGGCAGCAGATAGATGGGTCTTTTTGTTTTTGTTTTTATCCATTCTGACACCTATGTGTTTTTATTGGAACATTTAGTCCATTTACATTCAGAGTAATTATTGATTTATATGTATTTAGTGCCATTTTATTACCTATTTTATTGTAGTTTCTGGAGATTTTCTCTGTTCCTTTCTAATCTTTGTCACCTTTGGTTTTCCCTTTGGACTCAGAGTCCCCTTTAATATTTCTATTGGTCACAAAGTCTTTTATTTTTTGTTTGGGAAACTCCTTATCTGTCCTTCTATTCTTAATGATAGACTTACTGGATAGAGTATTCATGGCTTCAGATTTCTCCCATTCAGCACTTTGAATATATTATGCCATTCTTTCTAGGTTGCCAGATTTCCGTGGAGAAATCTGCAGGTAGCCTTATTGGTCTTCCCTTGTATGTTTGGGACTTCTTTTGTCTTGCTGCTTTTAAGACTTTTTGTTTACCACTATATTTTGCAAATTTAATTACAATATGTCATGATATTGGCCTCCTTTTGTTAATTTCGATTGGAGTTCTCTGTGCCTCCTGGATCTCAATGTCTATTTCCTTACGTAGATTAGGGACAATTTCAGCTATTATTTCCTCAAGTAAACTTTCTGTGCCCCCTTTTCTCTCTTCTTCTTCTGGGACTCTTATAATATGAATGTTATTATGTTTGATGGAGTCACTGAACTCCCCATTTTTATTGTCATATTCCATAATTCTTCTTTCTCTCTTTTGTTCAGCTTCTTTATTTTACATCATTTTATCTTCTATATCATTTATTTGTTCCTCTGTTTCTTCCATCCTTGTGTTCATTACATCTGGTCTGTTTTGAATCTCAGTTATTGCATTTTTATTTTGCGACTGATTGTTTTTTCAACTCTTGTCCCTGCAATATGGGTCTCCTTGATGTCTTCTGTGCTCTTCTCAAGCCCAGCAAATATTGTTATGATTGTTTCTTTAAAATCTCCATCTGGCATCTTACTTATATCTCTTTTGCTTAGAACCTTGGCAGTGACTTTTTCTTGTTCTTTCTTTTGGAATGAATCCCTCCATCTTGACATTTTGTCTAAGTCTCTGTCTTTTTATGTGTGTTAGAAATGGCTGTTATGTTTCCTGATCCTGAGAGTGATGGCTTTATGAAGGAGAGGTCCAGAGTCTGGCTCTTCCGGGACTGTCTCTGGTGTGTGCTGAGTGCACTCTGCTGATGTGTTTTGGTTGCTCTATCCTTCAGACCAGTGGTTTGCAGAGGCTCTCCTTGCCTGCAGTGAATCCTGTTTGGACCTTTGCCAGAGTGTGACAAGTTTTAACTATGTGTGTTCTGGTCTTCTTTTCAAATGAGACCTGCTGCTACTTCCACTAGAAGTGAAGCCTTACACAAGTCTCTGGTGGTAGACGTGGTGTGAAAAGGTGTTTCTTCTGGCAAGGGGCCTGCCACACTGGGTCAGAGACACACTAGACAGAGAAGAGCAGTGCCATCAGAGCTGGTATGGGGTGGGGTGGGGCAGGACTTGGTGTATGTAGATTAGGCAGCCAGTGTCAGCGCTGTGCTATTTACTGCAGGCAGTTCTAAGCTTATACTGAGGAGTGGGGGAGGGAAATGGTGCTATCCAGCTTTTTTTTCCTTGGAGTGGTGTTACTGCTTGCTGCTCTCAGGGAAGCACTCCAGAAGAGGGAATAACTTCCCTTCATGCATCCCAGTGTTTTTCAGTTTGCTGTTTTCACACTGTCTTTCTCTGGGTTGCTTCCCTGCCTGGAGAAGTGCAGTTCACTTTGGGCTCTATCCTAGCCAAGACTGCTCACTTTTAAAACTGCAAATTTTAGGATGTGGTCTGGCAGGGGCCTATGCTGGCTGGTCTTCTGGAGTAGGGCCTGGCCTCACTGGGACGGATGCAGCTTTAACTGAGAATTGCAGGCACACTAGAGCAGAAGGGACATAGGATTTGGAGCAAAGCAAGCTAAACATCCAGTGTCTGGGTTAGCCACCCTCAGGAGATGTCTCTGCACCTATGCTGAGAGGGTAGGGAAGGGAAATGGTGCCTGCTGGCTCTTTTATCCTCAGAGAAGTGTCTCTGTGAATACCACCTCTCACACATGTGCTCCAAGAAGGGTGAACACTCTCTCCCATGTGACTTAGGTGATTCTCAGATCACACCATCTGCCCTAGGGTTTTTTCCTCCCTTTTTTCCAGGAATAGGGCAGTATCCTCTGGGGTCTATCACAGCTAAGCCCACTGATCTTTAAAACTCCATTCTTTGAGCTCCACTATTTGCCAAAACTCACGAAAATCAGCCCCTCCCATTTTCCCAGCCAATGTCTTTGAGGACGTGTTCTCCTTGTGCGTATCCCTATGTGCTCCACTCTTGTTTTTCTCCACAAACAGGACTCCTTCCCCTCCACACCTATTATCCATTTCTCCCCCAAACCACATCTCCACACTTCCTACCTTCCTCAGTGTGGCATCTTCTCTCTTTCTAGCGGTGCAGTTTGTTCTGTTAGTCCTCAGGTTGATTTGTTAGGTTTTCAGAATAATTTGGTATTATCAATTTGTGTTCAAGGGACAAGACAAGCCTAGGATCCTCCTACTATGCCGCCCTCCACTCCAAGACTGATTTATGAGAAAACTCTCAGTTAATTCAACACATATGGAGTGCCTAATGCATTCTAGGCACTCTTCTAGCCTGTAGATGTATAGAAGTGGACAAAACAAATATTTTTGTGTTTATGAAACATACATGAAGAAGCAATTAACTGCTTACTTTCACCAATCGTATATAAATGTGCTCGTTTTCTCCTTATTGATATTAAGATTAATATATTTTAAAATCATTTTTACTTTGGTAGGAATAAATCCATGATCCTTGGTGTTTTGATTTGCATATATTTAATTATTACTGAGATTAAGCATTTTTAAGTGTTTCAGCAATTTCTACTTTCTTATAAATTTTTATTGCAAGTCTTTTACCAATTTGTCACTTTAGACATGATATCTTTGACATTCTTTTACTAGAGCTAATTTTCCTTGTTTTTTATTTTTTTGTTCATCTTGTTTCACCTATAATTTTCTAGTATTTATTTAGAAAATTTTCCAACTATAAACCTTGTTCTATATTACACTATATCATTTGAATAATACAATTTATTAATAATTTAATTACATTGTAATGAATTTGGGAATACTTGTAGAATTTTTGGAGTTACTAAAGTATCAAAGTATAGCTAAGCATAACTTTTGTAATGTGTCCTGACCCAGATGCAGTTGTAGCCTTTTAAAAGTCTTAATAAATATTCCACTGTCATATACTTTTTTACTTATTATTTAAAAATAATTTCAAACTTACAGAAAAGATGCCAGAATAGTACAAAAGACTACTATATTTTCTGAGTTTGATCAAGTATTTAAGAGTTGCCCATTTGTTTTATCATTCTCTATTATCTAACACCTATCTATCTATCTATCTATCTATCCATTCACCTTTGTTGAAGTATTTGAATGTATATTGTAGATGTCATTCCCCTTTACACCCAAATAATTCAAGATTATTTAAAAAGAACAAGGACATTCAAGTACATAAGTATATCCAGTTTTCAACTTTAGAAAATTTAATGCTGAGGGGCACCTGGGTGGCTCAGTCGGTTGAGCATCTGACTTCAGTTCAGGTCATGATCTCACCATTTGTGAGTTCTAGCCCCCCATCAGGCTCTGTGTTGACAGCTCAGAGCCTGGAGCCTGCTTCGGATTCTGTGTCTTCCTCTCTCTCTGCCCCTTCCCCACTGGCACTCTGTCTCTCTCTCTCTCAAAATTAATAAACGTTAAAAATTTTTTAAAAAGAAAGAAATTTTAATGCTGATAAGGTTCAATTTTCTTTATTCTAACGTCAAATTTCAATTTTTCAATTAATTGAATATTAAACATGATAATAGTTTCCTCCTGAAGTTCATGATCACACATTTCAGCCACTTGTCATATCTTTTTGTTATCTTAAATCTGAAAAAATTCTTAAGCCTTTCAGGCTATGAATTCTGGATCACAACACTACAGAAGTGATTTTGTGTCCTGACCACAGACTTTTACATCTTTATTCAGGTATAATATACATGAAATAAAAACCCACTAATTTTATGTGCATATTAGTTTTGATAGATCCATACAGTGGTGTAACCACCAACACAATCCATATTTAGAATCCTTCTAGTCTCCCAAAAATTTCTCTTCTATTTGCTATTTCCCTGTCTTTGCCTATGCCCAAAGGCAACTGCTGATTTGTTCTGTATCCCTATAGCTTTCCCTATAAATTTCTTAGATATGGAATCATAGAGTGTGTAGACTTTGGTGTCTGGGTTCTTTCACAAAGCATTATGTTTTGAGTGTTATCCATGCTGTGCCATGAATAAATATTTTATTTCTTTTTATTTCCAAATAGTAATTCGTTGTATAGATATATCATGATTTGTTTATCCATTCACTGGTTGATGGCAGTTGGGGTAGTTTCCCCTTTTTAATCTATTAGTTGCATTGTTGCTATAAACATTCTTATACAAGTTTTTTCAGAACATGTTTTCATTTCTTTTGGGTATATACCTAGGAGTGGAATTGTTAGATCATATGGTAACTCTTACATTTTGGAGAACTGTGACATTGTTTTCAAATTGACTGCACCATCTTATATTGCATCAACAATGAATGAAAGCTCCTATTGTGATGCATACACATCAGCATTTGTTATTAACAGATTTTTGATACTAGCT
Source organism: Cryptoprocta ferox (assembly GCA_028646485.1). Lineage (NCBI taxonomy): Eukaryota > Metazoa > Chordata > Mammalia > Carnivora > Eupleridae > Cryptoprocta > Cryptoprocta ferox. Next base: position 54,034,632 of record CM053579.1, read on the forward strand.
ATTCTAGTGGGTGTTAATTGGTAACTCATATGGTTTCAATTTGCATTTGCCTAATACCTATTGTTATTGAGATTCTTTTTATGTTCTTATTGGCCATTCATGTAACTTATTTGGAGAATATTAAAATCTTTTGACTATGTTGAAATTAACTGATTTTTTTATTATTGAGTTGTAATAAGATTTTCATACTCTCTCTATATTATGGATAATAAAAAGTTTTAGCAAAGTTACTGAGTTATAAAAACATCACCATAATCCTGTCATAGAACATTTTCATTTTCATCCCAGTTAGATACCTGGATTCTACTTACATTTAGTCCATGTCCCCAAACCAATCCCAAAGCAGCTATTCATCTAGTTTCTGTTTTTATAGATTTACTTTTAAAAAATCTTTATTTGAGTATAGCTGACACACACTGTTAAATTAGTTTAAGGCACACAATATAGTGATTTGCCAAGTTTGTACATTATGCTATGCTCACCAGAAATGCACCTACCATCTGTTACCATACAAAGATATTACAATATCATTGACTATATTCTCCATACTGTGCCTTTTATTCCCATGACTTATTCATTCCGTAACTAGAAGCTTGTATCTCTCACTCCTTTTCATCCATTTTGTCCACCCCACAATTCCTATTTCTTCTGGTAAGCATCAGTTTGTTTCCTGTATTCATAGGCCACATTCTATTTTTTGTTTGTGTATTCATTTTTTTTTTTAGATTCCACATACAAGTAAAAACATATGGTGTTGTCTTTCTCAGTCTGAATTATTTCATTTAGCATAATACCCGGTAGGTCAATCCATGTTGTCAAAAATGGCAAGATCTCATCATTCCTTAAAACTTCATAATATTCCACCATATGTATAATACCACTTCCTTATCCATCTGTATGTCGATAGACACTTGAGTTGTTTCTACATCATGGATATTGTAAATAATGCTGCAATAAACATACAAGGGTATACATCTTTTCAAATTAGTGTTTTCATTTTCCTTGGGTAAATACCCAGTAGTGGAATTACTGGATCATACGGTATTTCTATTTTTAATTTTTTGAGGAAACTCCGTAATGTTTTCCACAGTGACTTTACCAATTTACATTCTCAACAACAGCACACAAATCTCCCTTTTCTCCACATCCTTTCCAATACTTGTTATTTCTTGTCTGTTTTTTTTTAAAGCCATTTTGACAGGTGTAAGGTGATATCTTATTGCAGTTTTGTATTGCATTTCCCTGATGATTAGTGATGTTGAGCATCTTTTCATGTGATTGTTGGCCATCTGCACATCTTCTTTGGAAACGTGTCTGTACAGGCGCTCTGACCATTTTTAAATTAGATTGTTTTGTTTCCTTTGGTGTTGAGTTGTAAAAGCTATTTATATATTTTGGATATTAAGCCCTGATCAGATGTATTATTTGAAAACATTTTCAGGAGGAACCTGGGAAGATGCCAGAGAAGGAGGATCCAAAGCTCACCTCATACTAGGATACACATAGATAACTGACAAATCAGTGTAACTAACCCAGAAGATGACCCCAAGACTGGCAGAACAGCCTCTCCACAGTTAATCATAGAGAAAGGGTAGGAGCAGTGGAGACATGGTAAAGAACCAAACTCTTGGTAAGACTAACCACAAACAGGAGGAACACCACATGCATGGAGAAGGGATACAAAGATACCCCATACCAGGCAACACAGAATGGAGGAATTGCATTGGAAGATGATTCCTCATAACATTTGGCTTTGAAAACCAGTGGGACTTAATTTCATGAGTTTTTAAAATCAGCAAGGTTTAACTCTGGATACATTAAAAATCAGTGACCTTAGCACAGGGAGAGCCAGAGGGTGACAGGAAAATGAGTAACTTCCCTTAACAAGACAGCATAACAAACAACCCCACTGACATACAGCATAGAAGCAGCAGTTTAAAAACACCTGAAGTATATGGAAAAGAAATTTATTTACTAATCTAAGAATGTGTTCAGGAGTGGCAACGATCTGTAGGAGACTTCTTCAAGAATAGGAGAACTTCCAAGTGCCATTTCTCCCCTTCCACCCTACCGTAGATGCCTGGACACTTATGGAAAGTAGCACAAATACTCAACACATAGCTTGCTAATACCACGTGCTCCTCTCCCAATTTTTCCTATGAAATCACCTCATCCAACTTCCTCTCTTAGCCGGAGTCATTCTGAAGTTGCTCTTGGTGTGTCTCATTCTGCAAGCATCACAAATAGCCACCAGCAGCACTCCAAAATGGCTGTTGCCCTAAGGATAGGGCAAGGTAACCGCACACACCACTTCAATTGTGGCCATAACAATGGTCTATGGACAGACGTCTGAATGACTTCAGGCCAGGACCACAAACATAAGCCTCTCAGGGGACAATGCAAGGAAAGCACTCTGTAGTTCAGTGTGACCGCAAACCTGGAAAATGACCTGAGGGCAGGCAACTTGTCTGACCTGACTACAAGATCAAGGTGTCCGAAAACTGGACCCTTATGGACTCAGGCACAAATCTTGCATATAATAGGCAAAGGGAGCCATTGCAACTGACTGGACTAAAGGCAAACAAGGTTCAGCCACAAAAGCAAAGCAGGGTGCACACAGTACATATGGGAAACACCCCTGAAGTGCCACAGTTTGGCACTTTATATATATATATATATATATATATATATATATATATATATATATATATCAAGCAGCATATTCACAAAATAAAAAGATGTAAAGTATGACATTATATACATAAAATAAGAGGTGGAAAATAAAAATTCAATACTTTTAGAATGGGTTCAGACTTAAATTACCATCCGCCTCCTATAGACTGTTATATGCATAGGATGTTATATGTGAACCTAATGCTAACAACACATTTTAAAAATGTCATAGATATGTAAAAAATAAAGAGAAAAAAATAAAAAGAAATAGATTCAAGCATATCACTAAAGAAACATCAAAATATAAGAAAACAGAGTGAGAGAAGAAAGGAACAAGAACTTTTAAAAAACCAACCATCAAAGAAGTAACAAGATGACAATAAATACATACCTACTAATAATTACTTTGAATATAAATGTATTAAATGCTTCAACCAAAAGTGATATGGTGACTTAATAAACAAAAAGAAAAGTTATCTATGTGATGCCTAGAAAAGACTCATTTCAGACCTAAAGAATCATGCAGATTGAAAGTAAAGAAAGAAAGGGGAACCTGGGTGGCTCAGTTGGTTAAGCATCAGACTTCAGCTCAGGTCATGATCACACGGTTTGTGAGTCCAAGCCCTGCATTGGGTTTTATGCTGATAGCTCATAGCCAGGAGCCTGCTTGGAATTCTGTGTCTCCCTCTCTCTCTGCCCCTCCCTGGCTCACAGTCTGTCTCTCTCGCTTTCTCAAAAATAAATATTGTTTAAAAATTTTAACAAAAGGAAAGTAAAGAAAGAGAAAAAACATTTATCATGCAAGTGGAAGTAAAAAGAAACCTGAGGTAGCAATATTATATCAGGCAAAATAGAGTTTAAACAGACTGTAATAAGAGACAAAGAAGGATGCTACATAATGATAAAGGGAAATAATCAAACAAAAAGATGTAACAACTGTAAATATCTAATGCACCCAAAATGGGAGCACCTAAATAAATACATCAACTATTAACATATATAAAGGAAAAATTAATAGTAATACAATATGAAAGCACTTTCACATCCTTCTAACATCAATGGATAGAGATAAAAATCAACAAGGGAACAGTGGTATTGAATAACATATTGGACCAGAATGACCTAACAGATAACTTCAGGACATTCCATCAAAACCAGTGGAATACACATTCTTCTCAAGTGCACATGTAACATTCTCCAGAATAGATCACATGTTATGCCATAAATTAAGTCTTGACAAATTAAATTAATTGAAATTATTTCATGTATAATTCTTAATCACAACGATATAAAACTAAAAATCAATCACAAGAAAAAATCTGGAAAGAACACAAATACATGGAGGCCACATAACTTGATACTAAAAATGAGTGAGTCAATCAAAAAGTCATGAGGAAATCAAGAAATACATGGAGACAGGAGGGGGCAAGATGGCGGAGAAGTAGGGAGCTTTGTAATTTTTGCCCGCCCGCATCTATCAAACTGAGAAGGACTGAAGCCACAATGCTCTGCAAGAGTGGGAGGAAAACATACAGAGTCCACATAGAAGATGGCCTCATAGGTGCATGACTGAGTGCTAACTGGGGAAATAAAAATGGGCTGAGCCCGGAGGCTCTGAGGGGAGGGAGCCCCTTCCCAGCACAGAGCCGGGGAGAAAGCGGGGAGCCCCAGAGAAAAAAGGGGAAGAGAAAGAGAGACTGAAAACACTCATAGAACTGTTTCTAGAGAAGAGAAAAACCTCGGCCTGGGATGGATAGGGATACTATCATCCCATATATAACCACTGGGTGCAGGGAGATAAGTTCATCCCCTTTAGCTGGCACATTTTTCCTTCGGCTCGGCGATGGCATGCCAATTCCAGGCAGAGCCAGGGGAAAACTGCTTCCTGCATCCCCTTACTCAATCCCGGCTAGGAAGCCCACCACCTATGGGACTACATCTCATCTCGGGCGGTAGCATTAAAGTGCATGGACTAGGATTTGGAAACGAGGTGGGGCTTGGAAAATACAACTTGGCCCGCCCGTGGCACACTGAGATTGGACTTAAAAGAGTGGCTTGCAACACTTGGTTCGAGAAGGGCTTGGGGCACCACAATTCTTCTCCAAATAACCACCAAGGTGGCGTCTCAGAGAGCACCTACCTACACAACCCCCGACACCTACCTACACAAAACCACCCCCACCCGCATGGGAGAGCTGCCTTTTTTTTGTTCTTTTTTTCCCCTTCTTTTCTCCTTTTCCCCCCTGGAGTCTGGGAAAGACAAACATTGATGCACTGCCATGATTAGATCAATTCTTGCCATCCAGATATATTTACCCTTATCTCATTCTTACCTCTCCCCATGCTGGTTTTATGCTTTTAGACTGTCCTTTGTCTTTTGTTGTTACTACCCCCCCTTTTTTATCTTTTCCTTTCTTTTCTCTTTTCTTTTTTTTCCCTCCCCGTTTTGTCTGCTTGTTTGTTTGATTTGTCTGTGCATTTGCTTGCTTTTGTTCCCTGCGTGTTTGTCTGTCTGTTTTCCTTTTAAGGGCTACCTCAAGAAGCAAGCCAAAGTACACATGGTGGAGAGTCCCAAATATCACTGAGTATGGAAATAAAATTATCAAAGTCACAACAAGAGAAACCAAGAGACACCATTAAAAGAACACTTCCTGAACGGACAGGCCCTGGACATTCAATGAGCCTCCTTTAATATACCAACACTAACAGTGAATAAGGAGCTTTTAAGACTGACAAGAGACAGAAAGCTAGCCAAAATGACAAAATGGAAGAACTCTCCTCTAAAGAAATTCCAGGAAGAAGTCAGAGCCACAGAACAGCTCAAAACAGAAATAAGCAACATAAAAGAGCAAGAATTTAGAACAATTATCATAAAATTAATCGCTGGGCTTGAAAAAAGCATGGAAGTCATGAGAGAAGCTATTGATACAAAGACTAGGGCCCTTCGAAATAGCTGTGTCGAGTTAAAAAAAGCTATAAATGAGGTTCATAATAAAATGGAGGCGGCCACTGCACGGATTGAAGAGGCAGAGAGGAGAATAAGTGAATTAGAAGACACAGTTATAGCAAAAGAGGAAGCCGAGAAAAAGAGAAATTGATCCAGGAGCATGAAAGGAGAATTCGAGACCTGAGTGATACAATCAAATGGAACAATATCCGTATCATAGGAATTCCTGAAGAAGAAGAAAGAGAAAAAGTTCCTGAAAGGGTGCTTGATCAAATTATATCCGAGAACTTCCCCAATTTGGGGAAGGAAATGGACATTGAAATCCAAGAGGCATAGAGAACTCCCCTCAGACGTAAGTTGAATCGACCTTCGGCACGACATATCATAGTGAAACTGGCAAAATATAAAGAGAGAATTCTGAAAGCAGCTAGGGATAAAAGGGCCCTAACGTACAAATGGAAACCTATCAGAGTGGTTACAGACCTATCTAATGAAACATGGCAGGCCAGAAAGGAATGGCAGGAAATCTTCAATGTGATGAACAGGAAAAATATGCAGCCAAGAATCCTTTATCCAGCGAGCCTGTCATTCAAAATAGAAGGAGAGATAAAGATTTTCCCAAATTACCTGAATTTGAGAGAATTCATCACCACCAAACCAGCCCTACAAGAAATCCTAAGAGGGACTCTATGAGGGAAATGTGGCAAGGAATACAAGATACCAGAGACACCACAAGAAGCATGAACCCTACAGAGAACACAATGAATCTAAACCCATATTTTTCAATAATAACACTGAATATAAATGAACTGAATGCTACAATCAAATGACAGAGGGTCGCAGAATGGATAAAAAAAAACCAAAATCCATCTATTTACTGTCCACAAGAGACTTGTTTTAGACCTGAAGTCACCTTCAGATTGAAAGTAAGGGGATGGAGAAATATCTATCATGCGACTGAAGTCAAAAGAAAGCCAGAGTAACCATACTTATATCAGACAAACTGGACTTTAAAGTAAATGCAGGAACAAAAGATGAATATGGAAATTATATAATAATTGCAGGGTCTCTCCATCAGGAAGAGCTAACAATTATAAACATCTATGTGCCGAATTCTGGAGCACCCAAATGCATGAAACAATTAATCACAAAGAGATACAATCTTATTGAGAAGAATGTGCTAATTGCAGGGGACTTTAACACTCCACTTACAGCAATGGAGAAATCAACCAGACAGAAATTCATTAAAGAAACAATGGACCTGAACGACACTTTGGAAAAGATGGAATGGATAGATATATTTAGAACTCTGCATCCTGAAGCTAGGGAATTCACCTTCTTCTCAGGTGTGCCTGGCACATTCTCCAAGATAGATCATATACTGGGTCATAAAGCAGCCCTCCACAAATATAAATGAATTGAGATCATACCATGCACACTTTGAGATCACAATGCTATGAAACTTGAAATCAATCCCAGAAAAAAGTCTGGAAAAGCTCCAAAAATGTGGAGGTTAAAAACCACCCTACTAAAGAATGACTGGGCCAATCAGGCAATTAGAGAAGACATTAAAAAATATATATGGAACAAATGAAAACGTAAATACAACAATCCAATCTCTCTGGGACACAGCAAAGGCATTCCTAAGAGGAAAGTATATTGCAATCCAGGCCTATTTCAAGATCTTTCTTTTTCAAGAAAAAGCACAAATTCAAAAACTAACAGAGCACCTAAAGGAACTAGAAGGAGAGCAGCAAGAGCAGGGCAGAGAGTTCAGGGCAGAATCAATATAGAATCCAAGAAAAACCAGTTGAACAGATCAATGAAACCAAGAGTTGGTTTTTTGAAAAAATAAACAAAATTGATAAACCTCTAGCCAGGATCCTCAGGAAAAAAAGAGCGAAAACCCAAATAGTCTAAATCATGAATGAAAATGGATCCATTACAACCAATCCTTCAGAAATACAAACAATCATCAGGAAATACTATGAAAAATTATATGCCAACAATCTGGATATCCAGAAGAAATGGACAAATTCCTACACACACACGCACTACAAAAATTCAAATGGGAAGAGATAGGAAACATGAACAGACCCATAACTAGTGAAGAAATCGAATCAGTTATCAAAAATTTCCCAATCAATAAGAGCCCGGGGCCAGATGGCTTCCCAGGGGAATTCTACCAGACATTTAAAGCAGAGTTAATACCCATTCTTATCAAGCTATTCCAAAAAATAGAAATAGAAGGAAAACATCCGAAATCATTCTACAAAGCCAGCATCACTTTGATTCCCAAACCAGAGACCCAACAAAAAAAGAGAACTACAGGCCAGTATCTTTAATGACTACATATGCAAACATACTCAATAATATACTAGTATATCGAATTCAACAGTGTATAAAAAAGAATTTTCTATCATGATCAACTGGGATTCATTCCTGGGTTACAGGGCTACTTCAATATTCGCAAATCCATCAATGTGAAACATCACATTAACAAAAGAAAAGATAAAAACCCCATGATCCTGTCAATAGATGCAGAAAAAGCATTTGACAAAATATAGTCTCCTTTCTTAATAAATACTCTCGAGAAATTCGGGATAGAAGGCACTTACTTAAACATGATAAAAGTTGCTTACGAAAAATTCACAGCTAATATCGTCATCAATGGGGAAACACTGAGAGCTTTCCCCCTGAGATCAGGAACACGACAAGGATGTCCACTCTCACTATGTTGTTTAACATAGTGCTGGAAGTCCTAGCATCAGCAATCAGACAACAAAAGGAAATAAAAGGCATCAGAATTGCCAAAGAAAAAGTCAAACTTTCACTTTTCCCAGATGACATGATACTCTACATGGAAAACCCGACCAACTCCATCAGAGCCAACTAGAACTGATCCATGAATTCAGCAAAGTCGCAGGGTACAAAATCAATGTACAGAAATCAGTGGCATTTTTATACACCAATAATGAAGCAACAGAAAGAGAAATCAAGAAACTGATCCCATTCACATTTGCATGAAAAACCATGAAATACCTAGGAATAAACCTAACCAAAGACGTAAAAGACCTGTACGATGAAAACTATAGAAAGCTTATGAAAGAA
>CM053579.1:54043862-54067521 GCA_028646485.1 Cryptoprocta ferox
AAAAAAAGAGAATAAATTGTATTTAAAAAGTTTTGGGATTCACTCAAATATCTTAGTGTTATTGATTTTCAGTTAATTTCACTGGGATCAGAGAATATCTGTACTATTTCAATCCTTGTAAATGTATTATGGCTTGCTGTATGGCCCCATTATGGTATATATTGATGAAAAAAAAACATATACAATAATACGAATGTGTATTATAGAAAAAAAAACTTGTGGTTTGTTGTTGCCATGTCCATGCATTATTTGAATAAAATATTAAAGTGGTAAAAAAAAAAAAAATCCCTATAATTAACTTTAAAATATTTTTATCACTTTAAAAATTAACACCACTAATTTTGCCTATCACCTCTTCCCAATTTAATTTATTTAATCAATCATTAATCTATTTTCTTTCTGTATAGATTAGTTATTTCTGGACATTTCATATAAATGGAAAAATGTAATGTATGGTCTTTTATAACTAGCTTATTTCACTTACTATAATGTTTTCAAGGTTCATTCAAATTGTAGCATGTATCAATTTTCTCCTTTCTTTTTATGACTTATTCATATTGCATTATATGGGTATACCACATTTTGTGTATCCAGTAATCAGTTAATGAATATTGGAGTAGTTTCCATTTTGGGGCTATTACAAATAATGCTTTGAACATCTGTGTACAATTTGTGTGTGGATATAAACTTATTTCTTTTTAAGCATATATCTGTAACTAGGATTACTTGGCCAATGGTCTACATTTTGAGGAACTAGCAGATAGTTTTTTTCTTATTTCATTAATTATTTTAATTCTGGTACATTTAACATATAGTGTTATATCAGCTTCAAGTGTACAATATAGTAATTCAACAATTCTATACATTGATGAGTGCTCACTATGATAAGTGTACTCTTTGGTCTCCATCATTAATTTCACCCATTTCCACACCCACCACCCTTATAGTAACCATGAGTTTCTTCTCTATAGTTAGTCTGTTTCTTGGCGTGTGTCTCTTTATCCTTTTGCTCACTTTTCTTCTTTCTTGAATTTTACATATAAGTGAAATAATATGGTATTTGTCTTTCTCTGACTGATATATCACTTAGCATTATACTGTCTAAATCCATGCATGTCTTTGCAAATGGCAAGATTTCATTCTCTTTTAATGGCTAAATAATATTCCATTGTATATATATGGCATCTTCTTTATCCATTCATCAGTTGATAGACACTTGGCTGCTTCCATTATTTGGGTATTATAAATTAAGCTGAAATAAACATAAGGGTGCATGTATCTTCTTGAATTAGTGCTTTTGTATTTTGTGGGTAAATATCCAGCAGTGCGATTACTAGATCACAGGGTAGTTTTATTTTTAATTTTTTTATAAACCTCCATACTATTTTCCAAACTGGCTGCACCAGTTTTCATTTCCACCAAAAGTGCACAAGCGTTCTTTTTTCACAACATCTTTACCAATACTTGTTTGTTCTTGTGTTTTTTATTTTAGCCATTCTGACAAGTGGAAGGTGATATCTCATTGTAGTTTTGCTTTACATTTTCTTGATGATGTGTGATGTTGAGTATATTTTCATGTGTCTGTTAGCCATTTGTATGTCTCTGCGGAGAACTGTCTGTTCATGTCTTCTGCTCATTTTTAATTAGATTATTCATTTTTGGGTGTTGAGTTTTATAAGTTCTTTATATACTTTGGATACTAACACTCTATTAGATATGTCATATGCACATATTTTCTCTCATTAAGTTGATTTTCTTTTAGTTTTGTTGGTTGTTTCTTTTGCCGTGCTGAAACTTTATGTTGATGTAGCAACATAATGAGAAATCAGGAAAGCAATGACATTAACAACTGCACCAAAAATAATAAAATACCAGTGAAGAAGGAAGAGGCAGCAAAGTAATATTACCCTAGGCTTGTTTTGACCCATGAATACAACTAGATAACAATTAACTCACCGTAAATATAACAGAAATCAACCTGAAGACTGGCAGAACAAACTCCACAACTAAAATTAGTGAAGAAGTCAAACTGAAGAAGGTATGAAATGCAGAGGCACAGTTTGGGGGAGCAATGGATCATGGATGAAGTGGTGGGGAAAGAACTGCAGTCACAGAAAAGGGTGAGAGACAAACTAGCACACAGAAGAGCACACAGCGAAAATGAATCCCCATAGCAATTGGCTTGGAAAGTGAGAGGCCCCAAATTTCATGAATTCTTGCAATGAGTGGAGTTTAAAGACTGGAGATTTAAAGGTCAGCCACATTGGCTCAGGGAGAACACAGAGGCATTGGGTTGCTCTTGGAGAGATGGCAGGCAAACAATCCACAATCATACAGCATCAGGCAAAAAACCCACAAACATACAGCGTGGAAACATTCTGAAGAGCATCTGGGACACACAGTGGGGATATTAGTTTCTCATCTTGGACCATGTCCCAAAGAGGCACATTCATGGAGATACCCCTCTGGGAACAAAGGAATTTGAGGGCAACATTTCCTTCCCCTGCCCCTCAGCAAAAGCACAGAGCTACCTGTGGTAACGAGCACAGCATTGACATTACTACCTATATTTATTATACCAAGCACTGCTCCCCTGTGCTCCAGTGGAACTACCCTTCCCAGTCATGCTTGTCTTAGTCCAAGCATGGCATCCCCCCACAAGAAGACCAGCCCAAATCCATGCCAGCATCACATTTCCCAACCCAGGAGTTTTGCAAGGACTCAGTTATGGTGATGGTGGTGACAGATCTAATTTCATAAGCAGACCAGAGCACACCTGGTTAAAATGCTCCACATTCAGAAGACAGTCCAAACACTGTCCACCACAGGAAAAGACAGCATCTCCAAATGATTGGCATGAAGGATAAAACAGCCAGGATACCACAGAGTGCATGCATCACACATTGGAGACACTTCTGGAATCACAAGGCCCAGGGGAACTGGGGACACTACAAGGCAGTGCACTACAGGACCACTTCTTCATAAGGAGAGTCCCCTCAAGAACAGGAGACTTAGCTGACTTTCCTAACACAGAAAAATGGGCACAAAGACATAGATAAAATAAGAAGACAGGAATTTATCCCAAAAGAAAGAACAAGAGAAGACCACAGCAACCAAAGATCTAAGAGAAAAACGTATCAGTAACATGCCTGATGGAATATTTAAAGCAATGATGATAAACTTACCCACTGGATTTGAGAAAAGGATGGAAGACACGAAGGAGATCCTTAACACAGAGATAAGGACTAACATAGCAGAGATAAAGGTCTCAATAAGTGAAGTGAGAAACACACTTGTGGAATAGACAACAGCTGGAAGAAGCAGAGGAATGAACTAATAACCTATAAGACAGAATAATGGAAGATAATCAAGGTGAACAAAAGAAGGAAAAATGAATTATGCAAAATGAGAATGGACTTAGGGATCTATTGACTCCATCAAACATAGTAACATTCATATTATAGAAGTTCCAGAAGAAGAAGAGAGAGAAGGGGGGGGGGGGGTAGAAATTTTGTTGGAAAAAATAATAGCTGAAAATGTCCCTAATCTGGAGAATGAAAAAGATAGCCAAATCCAGGAGGCACTTAGTACACCCCAACAAAATCAACAAAAGGAGATTCACACCAAGACATGTTGTCATTAAAATGAAAAAATATACAGATAAAAAAACTATTAAAGGTAACAAGATAAAAGAAGACCGTTACATAGAAAGTTTCACCAGAAACTTTCCAAGCCCAAAGGGCATGGCATGATATACTCAAAGTGATGCATGGGAAAACTTTGCAACAAGAATATTCTATCCATAAAGGCTATCATTCAGAATAGAAGGAGAGATAAAGTTTCTCAGACAAACAAAACCTACAGGAGTGCATGACAACTAAGCCAACGCTGCAAAATAAATATTAAAGAAAAAACATTGAGTGGAAAAGAAAAACAAAAAATGACAGTATGAAAGTAGGAAACATAAAAACATTAAAAATAAATATTTCTCTAAAACAGCAGTGAAGAAACTCACGGAATAAAAAGATGTAAAATATGACACCATATACCGAAAACGTGGGGAAGAGAGGGTTAGGGAATATCTTCAAACTTCAATGACCATCAACTTATTACAAATTGCTATATGCAGATGTTATATACAAACATAATGGTAACTACAAATCAAAAATCACTAATAAATACACAAAGAATAAAGAGAAATACATATAATTTATCACTAAAGAAAACCAGAAAACCATTAAAGAGAGAAAGAAAAAAAAGGATCAGAGAAAAATGTCAGAGCAACAACAAAGCAGGTAATAAAATGGAAATAAATACATATCTATCAATAATTACATTGAATGAAAACGGACTAAACACTCCAATCAAAAGACATAGGGTGTCACAATGGATTTTAAAAAGTAGACCCATAGGGGAAGGGAAGGAAAAATAAAATAAAAACAAGGAGGGAAGCAAACCAGAAGATACTCTTAAGTACAGAGAACAAACTGAGGGCTGATGGGGGTGGGAATGGCTAATTGGGTGATGGGAATTAAAGGAGGGTACTTTTCGGGATGAGCACTGGTTGTCATAGGTAAGAAATGAATCACTGGGTTCTACTCCTGAAGTGAAGATTACACTGTATGTTAACTAACTTGAGAAAAAAGTAAATATAAATATTAAAAAAGTATACCCATCTACATGCTGCTTGGAGGTACTCATTTCAGACCTAAAAACACCTGCACATTGAAAGAGAGGGAATGGAGAAAAATTTATCATGCAAATGGATGTCAAAAAACGATAGAGTAGCAATATTTATATTGGACAAAATAGACTTTAAAACAAAGACTATAAAAAGAGACAAAGAAGGGCATTACATGGGGACAATCCAACAAAGTCTAACAACTGTAAATATTTATGCCCCCAACATAGAACAACAAAACATACAAAACTATAAGAAAGGTAAAGAAACTAATGAAAATAACATAAAAATAATAGGAGATTTTAACACCCCACTTAAATTAATGGACAGATCATCTAAACAAAAATCAACAAGGAAACATTGGCTTTAAATAACACACTGGATCACATGGACTTAACAGATATATTCAGGACATTCCTTCCTACAACAGCAGAATACGCATTCTTTTCAAGGGTACATGGAACATTCTACAGAAAAAATCACATATTAGGTCACAACACAGGTCTCAACAAATACAGAAAGAATGTAATGATACCATGCAACTAGAAATCAACCACAAGAAAAAATGTGGAAAGACCAAGAAAACAAAACAAAACAAAACAAAACCTGGAGGTTAAACAACATGTTACTAAGGAATGAATGCATCAACCAGGAAATCAAAAAAGAAATTTAAAAAGTACATGGAAACATATGACAATGAAACCTCAATGGTCCAAAACATTTTCAATCCAAAAAAGTGGTCCTAAAGAGGGAAGTATATAGCAATTCAGGCCTACTTTAAAAAATCATGAAAAAGATCAAAATAAACAACCTAACTTTACACCTAAAGGAGCTAGAAAAAGAACAGCAAACAAATGCAGCTAGAAAAAGAACAGCAAAAAAAGCAGAATGATGGAAATAAAAAAGATTAGAGCAGAAATAAATGCCATAGATGCACACACCAAAAAACACAATAGAATATACCTCATTCTTTGAAAGCATGAATAAAACTGATAAATCCTTAGCCAGGCTATCAAAAAGAAAAGAAAAAGGACCAAAGTAAATAAATCACAAACAAGAGAGGAGAAATAACAACCAATACCATAGAAATACAAACAATTGTTAAGAGAACATTATGAAAATCTATATGCCAACAAATTGGATAGCCTGGAAGAAATGGATACATTCCTAAAGACATATAAATAACCAAAACTGAAACATTAAGATATAGAAAACTTTAAAAGACCAATAACCAGCGAAGAAATTGAATCATAAACCAAAAATCTCCCAACAAACAAAAGTCCAGGGCCAGATGTCTTCACAGGCAAATTCTACCAAACATTTAAAGAAGGGATAATAACTATTCTTCTGAAACTATTTCAAAAAATAGAAAAGGAAGGAAAGCTTCCAAATGCACTCCATGAGGCCAGCATTACCCTGACTTCAAAACCAGACAAAGATTTTACTAAAAAAGTGAACTGCAGGAGCACCTGGGTGGCTCAGTCGGTTGAGCATCTGACTTTGGCTCAGGTCAAAATCTCACGGTTTGTGGGTTCAAGCCCCGCGCTGGGCTCTGTGGTGATAGCTCAGTACCTGAAGCCTGATTTAGATTTTTTGACTCCCTCTCTTTCTGCCCTACCCCACTTGTTCTTCTTCTTTCTGTCTCTCTCTCTCTCTCTGTCTCTGTCTCTCTCAAAAATAAATAAGCATTAAAATTTTTTTAAAAAAGTGAACTGCAGCCCGATACTTCTGATGAACATGGATGAAAAAATTCTCAACAAATACTAGCAAGTCGAATCTAGCAGTATATTAAAAGAATCATTCACCATGATCAAGTGGGGTTTATTCTTGGGCTGCAGGTGTGGTTTAATATTTATAAATCAATCAACGTGATACACCACATTAATAAAAAGAATAAGAAACAAGTGATCATTTCAATAGATGTAAAAGAAAGCACTTGACAAAGTACAATATCTATTCATGATAAAAACCCTCCACAAAGTAGGGTTAGAAGGAAGATACCTCAAAATAATAAATACCATATATGAAAAATGCACAGTTAATAACATCCTCATGGGGGAAAAGTCAGGAACAACACAGTCAGGAACAACACCGAGTCAGGAACAACACAGAGATGTCTACTATCGCCACTGTCATTTAACATAGTATTGGAAGTCCTTGCCACAGCAGTTAGACAATGAAAAGAAATAAAAGGCATCCAAATCAGTGAGGAAGAAGTCAAACTCCCACTATTTGCAGGGGTCTTGATACTCTATATATAAAACCTAAAGGAGTCCACCAAAAAACTACTAGAACTGATACACAAATTCAGGAAAGTTGTAGAATACAAAATCTACATACAGATGTCTGTTGCATTTCTATACACCAATAATAAAGCAGTAGAAAGAGAAATCAAAGAATCAATTCCATTTATAATTGCACCCAAAACCGTAAGATATCTGGGAATAAACCTAATGAAAGAGGTAAAATATATGTACTCTTAAAATTATAAAACAATGATGAAAGAATTGTTAGATGACACAAAGAAATGTAAAAACATTTCATGCTCATGGATCAGAACAAAAATTGTTAAAATGTCTATATTACCCAAAGCAATCTACACATTTAATGCAATCCTTATCAAAATACCACCAGCATTTTTCACAGAGCTAGGGCAAACAACCCTAAAATTTGCATGGATCCAAAAAGTCCCCGAATATCAAAAGCAATCTTGAAAAAGAAAAGGAAAGCTGGATGCATCACAAGTCCATCCTTCAAGTTAAACTACAAAGGTGTCATGATCAAAACATATCACACTGGCATAAAAATAGACACATATATCAATGAAACAGAATGAGACAACCAAAAATGAACTAACAAGTATATGGTCAATTAATCTTTGACAAAACAGGAAAAAATATCCAATGGGACAAAGATAGTCTCTTCAACAAATGGTGTTGCCCAAACTGGACATCAATATGCAAAAGAATGATATTGGTCCACTTTATTACCCAAACATAAAAATAAATTCAAAATCAATTAAAGACCTAAATGTGTGACCTGAAACCATAAAAATCCTTGAGGAAATTACAATAATACAGGCAATGATAATCTCTGACATTGGCCGAAGCTACTTCTTTCTTAATATGTACTCTGAGGGAAGGGAAACAAAAGCAAAAATAAACAATTGGGACTTTATTTAAAAAAAAAAGACACCTCTGCATAGTGGAGGAAACAACCAACAAAACTAAGAGCCAAACTATGGGGAGGAGCTAAGATGGTGGAGTAGTAAAAGGACCCTAGTCTGGCCTTGTCCCTTAAACACAGCTAGATAAATATAAAACCATTCTGAGTACTGAAGAAATAATCTGAGGACTGACAGAATAAAATGCACAACTAGAGGTCAAATAGAAGCCACTCCATGGAAAGTAGGAGGTGAGGAGATATGGTTTGATGGAGAAAGGTATCACAGATACTGCAGAGCTAAGGGAGCCATGGTCAAGGAGAGGAGAAGAGAGGAGAGGAGAGGAAGGAGGGAGGGAGGGGGAGAGAGAGAGAGAGAAAGAGAGAAACACAGGTTTTGCAAAGGAAAACATTTCCCCAAAGAACTTGACTGGGAAAACAGGAGGGGCTGATTTTTATTAGTTTTTCCCAACAGCAGGGCTCAAAGACTGGAGTTTTAGAGGTCCGTGGTGTGGGTGGTGTGGAGCTCTGAGGGCACTGCAGTGCTCCTGTGGAGAAGGAAGGAAGATAGCTGTGGGGCAGATATGTCATCTGAGGATCCCCTGACACACTGAGAGAGACAGGTCCACCCCTGACACACCGAGAGAGACAGTTCCACTTTCTAGAGTGCACCTGGGAGAGGTGGCATTGCCTCTCTAGGAACAAAAGACCCAGTGGTCGATATTTCTCTCCCCTGTTGCTTAGCATAAACTAACTTCAGTGAACAGCACAGCTCCAACACTGGTAGCCTAAAGTGCTTACATCGAGCCCTGCCACCTGTGCTCTGATGGTGTTGCTTTTCTCAGCAAGTGTACCTCAGGCAGAAGACCAGCACAAACTCCTGGCATGCACCACATCTACTATCCATAGAATTCTGCAAAGCTTCATTTCTAGTGGAAATAGCATCACGTCTCCTTAATAAGCAGACCACAGCACACTTTGTGCTCTGGCCATGATACAAACATTCCCACATCAGGCAAGTAGAAGCTCTGCAGAAAACTGACCTGAAAGAAAGAGCAGCCAAAACATGGCACCACATTACACACAGAATACACCAGAGACACTTCCTGAAGAGCCAAGACTGTCCTGTCTTGGACAGTATATGATCTCTTCTTCATAAAACCAATACTCTCAGGAACAGGAAACATAACAGGCTTTCCTAACGCACAGAAGAAGACAGAGACCTAGAAAAAAATGCCAAGATGGAGGAGTTCATTCCAAAAGATAAAACAAGAGAAGATCACAGTCAGGGATCTAATTGAAACAGATATAATAAATATACATGATGGAGAATTTCAAAAAATCATAAGGATACTAGCTGGGTTTGAGAAAAGCATTGAAGACACAATGGAGTCCTTTGCCACAGAGATAAAAGACCTAAAATCTATTCAGTCCAAAATGAAAAATGCAATAACCGAGATTCCAAAATGAGTTATTATAATTACTATAAGGATGGCAGAATCAGAGGAATGAACAAGTGATATAGAGATAAAATTATGGAAAATAATGAAGCTGAAAAGAAAAGGGAAAGAAAAACATTAGATCATGAATGTACATTTAGGGAATGCAATGACTTCATAAAGTGTAATAACATTCATATAAGAGGAGTCCCAGAAGAAGAAAAGAGGGAAAGGGGGCCAGAAAACTTGAGGAAATTGTAGCTGAAAATGTCCCTAACTGGGAAGCAAACACATATCCAAATCTAGGAGGCACAGATAACTCCCATCAAAATCAACAAAAGCAGGCCAACACCAAGACATATTGTAGTTAAATTTGGAAAATATAGAGATTAAAAAAAATCCTAAAAGGAGCAAAACAAAAATAGTCCCTAATTTACAAGGGAAGATGAATAAGGTTAACAGCAGATCTCTCCACAGAAAACTTGCAAGCAAGAATAGAGTAGTGTGATGTATTCAAAATTCAGAATGAGAAAAAAAATATGCAGCCATGAGTCCTCTGTCCTGCAAGGTAGGACATTCAGAAGTGAAGGAGAGATAAAGAGTTTCCCACGTAAACAAAAACTAAGAGTTCATGACCACTAAACCAGCTCTGCAAGAAATATAAAAGAGGACTCTTTGAGAATGAAAGACCAAAAGCAACAAAGATTAGAAAAGAATAGAGAAAAAAATCCAGAAATAATGACAAAATAAGTAATGAAATGGCACTACATTTGTATCTATCAATAACTACTCTTAATATAAATGTACTAAATGCTCCAATCAAAAAACATTAGGTGTCATATGGATAAAAAAAAACAAGACCAATCTGTATGCTGCCTACAAGAGAATCATTTTGTCTGCAGATTGAAAGTGAAGGGATGTAGAAGTATTTACTACGCAAATGGAGGTTAAAAGAAAACCAGAGAGGCAATTCTTATATCAGTAAAAAGTGTATTTTAAACTAAAGACTTTGGGGGAGTTAAGTTGGCTGAGAATTAGGGGTGATCCTAAGCTTGCCTCATCCCTCAAACAGCTAGATGAATACCAAATCATTCTGAACATTCAAGAAATTGATCTAAGACCGAGGTTACAAACCACATCTACAGGTAGAAAAACAACCACATCATGGAAGGTAGGAGCTGTGGAGAGCTCATTTGGGTATTGCAAGTGCTGCAGAGGGAAGCGTACTTTGATCAAGGATAGAGGAGCAAGAGAGAAGTGAAAGAAAAAAGAGAGAGAGCGTGAAAACAGTGCACAGCGGATTGAATAAGAAAAAGTCTTCCCCAAAAGCACTGACTGGGAAAAAGGAGAGGGGCTGACTATTGCAAGCTTTTAGGCAATGGAGCTGAAAGTCTGTAGTTTTAGAAGTCAGTACCATCGCCAGTGTTGTGGCCGGTGGTTTTAGCGGTGCTCCTGTGGGGAAGGAGGGCAGAGACCAGGGAGAAGACTGCATTTTCTGAGGATCCCTTGGGTCACACGAGGGAGAAACAGTTCCAAGAAGAGGAACTTGGGAGTGGTGGCATGGCCTCTGTGGGGACAAAAGAGCCGGCAGATGCCAACATGCTGCCCTGTTCACTAGCATAGGATTAGAAACATCTGCTAAGGGCAGGAAACCTTGGTGTTAGCTTTTTGCTGTGCTTTACTATAAACCCTGGACCACTGTGCAGTCTTGTGACTGCCTTTATCTGACAAACTGGCACTGGCCACAGTGCAGTGAGACCCCCCCCCTCAGAAGATCAGTGCAGGTCTGCGCTGTGCCATGACCCTAAAATTTGGAGTTTTGAAATCCAGACATGAGCCTTAGATACAACAAAAGACTACTAGGATAAGCATCCAAGATTGGCTCAGGTCATGATCTCACGGTTTGTGAGTTTAAGCCCCACATCAGGCTCTCTACTGTCAGCATAGAGCCCGCTTCAGATCCTCTGTCTCCCCCACTTATGCTGTCTCTCTCATAAATAAATAAACATTAAAAAACATAGGACTACTATGCCACCTGGAAAACAGAGAGCTTGGACACAGACAGGGTGAAGGCAGGGATCTGATGGAACCCAGTGACACAAGAGGGGAGATTGTTTGCTCTTCTGTGATGGCTTCAGGAAGAGTTTCAAGCATTAGCTCACTGTTCTGGGGATGAGAGAGCAGGACGACGTCATCCCCCCCACCAGCCACCTCCTCACCCTGGCTAATCAGCACTGATCTACTTCAGTGAGCAACACAGCATCCCCCAGTGAAGGCAGGAGGTGCTTACACCAAGCCCTGCCCCCTGCAACTAGCAGGTGCATCTCCACTAGGGCAAGTCTGCCTTAGAATCAACACGACAGCAGGCTCCTCTCCCAGAAGACCAGCAAAAATGCTTTCCACACATCAAGTCTACTGATCATACTGTGCTGCAAACCTTCAGCTCTAAGGGAAACAGGATCTAGTTCCTTTTAACAAGCAAACCAAACACTCCTAGTTAAAACCTTCCACACAGTGGACAAGACTCAAACACTCCTCACTGTATGCAAAGAGAAATTCTGCAGAGGGCTAATCTGAAGAAAGGAGTAGCCAAAATATGGTAGCAGAGTGTACACTCTAAAACACCTCCTGGAATACTCGGACCAAGAGAGTATAGGACCTCTTCATAATACAGCCATTACTCCCAGGAGCAGAAATATAATGGGCTTTACTAACAATCACACAAAAAACAGTGACTTAGACAAAATGACAAGATAGAGGAATTCAATGCGAAAGAAAGAACAGGAAGAAATCATGACCAGGGATGTAATCAAAACAGATGTAAGTATGATGCCTGAACCAGAAGTTAAAACAAAAATCATAAGGAAATTAGCTAGGCTTGAAAAAAGCATAGAAGATACTATAGAATCCCTTACAGCAGAGATAAAAGAATTAAATATTATTGTGGCTGAAATAAAAAATGCTGTAACTAAGATGAAAAACCTACTGGTTACAATGACTACAAGGATGGATGAAGCACAGGAACAAATGAGTGACATAGAAAATAAAATTATGGACAATAATGAAGGTGAAAAGAAGAGGGAAAGAAAAATATTGGATCAAGAATGTAGACTTAGGGCATTCAATGACTCCATAAAGTGCAATAATATTAGCATCATAGGAATCCCAGAAGAAGAAGAGAGGGAAAAGGGAGCAGAGGTTTATTTCAGAAAATTACAGCTGAAAACTTTCTGAATCTGTGGAAGGAAACAGACACTGAAATCCAGGAGGAACAGATTACTCACAATAAAATCAACAAAGCAAATTCACAAAATACACAGACAAGGAAAGAATCCTGAAAGCATCAAGAGAAGAAAAGTACTTAACCTGCAAGGGAAGTCAAATTAGGTTCAGAGTAAAACTGTCCACAGTAATTTGTCAGGCCACAAGGGAGTGGCAGGATATTTTCAACGTGCTGAATGGGAAAAATATGCACTGAAGAATAATTTATCCAGCAAGGCTGACATTCATAATGGAAGGAGAGGTGAAGAGTTTCCCAGACAAACAGAAACTAAAGGAGTTCATGACGACTAAACTAGCCATGCAAGAAATATTAAGGTGAGTTCTTTGAGTTGGAAAGAAAGTGAAAAGCAACAAAGACTAGAAAGCGACAGAGAACATCACCAGAAACACCAAATTCACAGGTCACACAATGGCACTAAATTAATATCTATCAAAGGGTACCAGGGTGGCTCAGTAGATTAAAGGGCCAACTCTTGATTTCAGCTCAGGTCATGATCTCATGGTTTGTGAGTTCGAGCCCCGTGTTGGGCTCTGCACTGACTGCACGGAGCCTGCTTGGATTCTCTCTCTCTCCCTCTCCCTCTGCCCTCCCCCTGCTCTCTCGCTCTCTCTCAAAATAAATAAATAAACGGTAAAAAATTAATTAAAAATTCATATCTCTCAATAATCACTCTGAACATAAACGGACTAAATGCTCCAATCAAAATACATAGGTATCAGAATGGATAAAAATCAAGATCTATCTATATGCTGCTTACAGGAGACTCATTTTATACCTAAAGACACCTACAGATTAAAAGTGAGGGGATGGAGAACCATCTATCATGCTAATGGAGGTCAAAAGAAAGTTGGAGTAACTGTAGTTATATCAGACAAACTAGATTTTGAACCAAGGACTGTAACAAGAAATGAAGGAGAGCATTATAACATAATAAAGGGGTCTATCCAAAAAGAAGACCTAACAATTGTAAATATTTATGCTCCGAACATGGAGGAATCCAAATATATAAATCAATTAATAACAAACGTAAAGAAACTCATTGATAATAATACAGTAGTAACAAACTATAGAAATGATCCCTGAAAGTATAGTCTTGATAATAATACAGTAGTAGTAGGGGACTTTAACATCCCAATTACAACAATGGACAGATCATCTAAGAAAAAAATCAACAAAGAAACAATGGCTTTGAATGACACACTGGACCACATGGACTTAACAGATATATTAACAACATTCTATTCTAATAGAGCAGAATACACATTATTTTCAAGTGCACATGGGACAGAAAAGATCACATACTGGGTCACAAATCAGCCCTCAACAAGTACAAAAAATGGAGATCATACCATGCATTTTTTCTGACCACAGCACTATGAAACTTGAAGTCAACCAGAAGAAAAAACTTGGAAAGAACACAAGTACATGGAAGTTAAAGAACATACTACTAAAGAATGAATAGGCCATCCTGGAATTAATGAAGAAATAAAAAATACATGGAAGCAATGAACATAAAATCAAGACACTCCAAAACCTTTAGGATGCAGCAAAGTTTGCCCTAAGAAGGAAGTATATTGCATTACAGGCTTACATCAAGAAGCAAGAAAAGTCTCAAATACACAGCCTACCCTTATTCCTAAAGGAGCTAGGAAAGGAATAGCAAATAAAGGCTAAAACCAGCAGAACAAGGGAAATAATAAAGATTACAGCAGAAATAAATAAGAGAAAAAAAAAACACAGAAAAACGGATGAATGAAACTAATAGCTGGTTCTTTAAAGGAATTAACAAAATTGATAAACCCCTAGCTAGACTTATCAAAAAGAAAAGAGAAAGGACACAATTGGAGAATATTATGAAACATTACATGCCAACAAACTGGGCAGTCTGGAAGAAATGGGAAAATTCCTAGAAACATACAAACTACCAAAACTGAAACAGGAAGAAATAGAAAGTTTCAACAGTCCCATAACCAGCAAAGGAATTTAATTAATAATTAAAAAATCTCCCAACAAACAAAGTCCATGTTCTGCTGGGTTTCCAGGGGAATTCTACCAAACATTTACAGCAGACTTACTATCTATTCTCCTCAAACTGTTCCAAAAAAATAGAACGGGAAAGAAAACTTCCAAATTCATTCTACAAGGCCACCATTACCTTGATTTCAAAACCATACAAAGATCTCACTAAAAAGGAGAATTACAGGCCAAAATCTCTGATGAACATAGATGCCAAAACTCTCAACAAGACCCTAGCAAATCGAATCCACCATTACATTAAGTGAATTATTCACTATGATGAAGTGAGATTTATTTCTGGGCTGCTGCAGTGTTTCAGGGTATCTGACATAAGACTAGTGGCCCTAAACAGATTTTGGCAACCCCATCACCCCACACTGATGTTTTCCAGTGGGCACACTCCCTCAGAGCTGGCCTTCCCATGACCCACTAACACCACAGAAAGCAAACATAGCCCAGAACAGGCAGAGACAGTGAAGACAACTTCACTGAAATGAAAATGGACTCAGACACAGAATCAGGGCAAAAGCAACACACATAGAATACTCTCCTGATGTGCCAGATTCTAATATACAAGGGACAATGCATCGCAAGGTATTATAGGACCTATTTTTCATAAGGCCTTTAAGCTCAAGAACAGGAGGCATAGCTGACTTTCTTAACATACAGAAACAGGCACAAAGACTTATACAAAATGGGAAGACAGAGGAATTTATTACAAGTTAAAGACAAGGCCAGAGATCTAAGTGAAACAGATATAAGTAACATGTTTGATAGAGAATTTAAAGCAAGGATCACAGGGGTTTGTTGTAACTTGAAAGGATCATAAGGATACTCACTGGACTTGAGAAAAGCATGGGAAGACATGAATGAGACACTTAATGCAGAGACAAAGAACAACATAGCAGAGATAAAGGGCTCAATAAATGAAATAGGAAACACGCTTCACAGAACAGTAGGCTACAATAAGAAAAAGGATTAATTAATGACCTAGAAGACAGAGTAATAGAAAATAATTAAGCTGAAACAAGAGAAAAAAATTACACAAAAACAGAATAGACTTAGGGAACACAGTGACTTCATCAAATGTAATAACATTCTTATTATAGCACTCCCAGACTAAGAAGAGAGAGAAAGGGGAGCAGAAAATTTACCTGACAAAATAATAACTGGAAACTTTTCTAATCTGGGGAAGGAACAGATATCCAGATCCAGGAGGCACAGAGAACCCCCGTCAAAATCAAGAAAAGGAGATCTGCATCATGACATATTATAATTAAATTGGAAAAATATAGTGATAAAGAAAAAAATTTTAAGAGAATTAAGACAAAAGAAGACAGTAATATAGAAGATAATACCCAAAAGGCTAGCAGGGGATGTTTCAAGCATAAATTCTCCAAGCCAGAAAGGAGTGTCATAATATATTTAAAGTTCTGAATGGGAAAAAGCCACAGCAAAGAATACTCAATCCATCAACCTATAATTTACAATAGAAGGAGAGATAAAGTGTTTCCAAGACAAACAAAAACAAAAGGGGTTCATGCCCACTAAACCAGCACTGCAAAAGTATTAAAGGGATATTAGAGTGGTAAGAAGAGGCCAAAAATGACAGTAGAAAGGTAGGAAACACAGATGCAGTAAAAAGGAATATTTCTATAAAAATAAAGTCAAGGAACTCACAAGATAAAAAATGTAAAATATGACAACATATACATAAAATGTGGGGAGGAGATGAGAAAAGAATGGGTTCAACTAAAATGACCAACTTACTATAGATTCTTGTATGAAGAAGAGGTTCCATACAGACCTTAATTGTAACCATATATCAAAAACCACTAAAGAATATGCAAAGAATAAGAGAAAAAAACCAATATACATCACTAAATACATTCATCAAACCACGAAAGAGAAAAGATTAGAGAAAATCTTCAGAAATAACCACAAGACAAATAATAAAATGAAAATAAATACATATCTATCAGTAACTATTTTGAATGTAAATGGACTAAAACCTCCAATGAAAAGATAGAGGATGACAAAATGGATAAAAAAAAACAAGAACCATCAATATGTTGCCTACAGGAGACTCATTTTAGACCTCAGGAAACCTGCAGATTTCAAGTGAGGGGATGGAGATACAACTATCATGCAAATGGATTTCAAAAGTAAGTCAGAGTAATGATACTTATATAGGACAAAACAGACTTCAAAACAAAAACTGTAATGAGACAAAGAAGGGCACTCTATAGTAATAAAGGGTACAATCCAACAAGAAGACATAACAATTGCAAATATTTATTCTCCCAAAATGGGAGTACCAAATATATTAAAAGGTTAATAATAAACATACAAAATCTAATCGATAATAACATTAGTATAGGACTTTAACACCCCACTTACCTCAATGGACAGATCATCTAAACAGAAAATAAACAAACAGACAATGGTTTTGAATGCCACTCTGGAACAGATAGATTTAACAGATATATCCAGAACATTTCATCCTAAAGCAGCAGAATATACATACCTTTCAAGTGCACACAGAACACTGTCCAGAGGCCACCAGACAGGCCTCAACAAACTCAAGATCACAGTCATATGATGCATCTTTTCTGACTACAACGTTATGAAACTAGAAATCAACCACAAGAAAAGATCTGGAAAACCACAAATACATAGAAGTTACATAACATGCTGCTAAAGAATGAAAGGGTCAGCCAGGAAATCAAAGAAATAAAAAGGACATGGAATCAAATGAAAATGAAAACACAATAGTTCAAAACCTTTGGGATGCAGCAAAAGCAGTTCAAAGAGGGAAGTTCATACAATACAGGACTGCTTCAAGAAGCAAGAAAAATCTCAAATAACCTACCTAAACTTACTCCTAAAGGAGCTACAAAAGCAACAACAAACAAAAGCCAAAACCACCAGAAGGAAGGAAATAATAAAGATTATTGCAGAAATATACAACAACAACAACAACAACAACAAAAACCAGAGATCACTGAAACCAGGAGCTGTTTCTTTGAAAAAAAATCAATAAAATTGGTAAACCTCTAGGCAGACTCGTCTAGAAAAAAACTGAAAGGACTCAAATGAATAAAATTACAAATGATATAGGATAAATAACAACAAACAACACAGAAATACAAAAATTTAAAAGATATATTATAAAAGACTATATGGAAACAACCTGGGCAATCTAGAAGAAATGGATAAATGCCTAGAACATATCAGCAAGCAAAACTGAAACAGGAAGAAATAGAAAATTTGAACAGAGCAATAACAAGCAAAGTAATTGAATGAGTAATTAAAAACTTCCCAGCAGACAAAAGTCCAAAATTAGATGGCTTCACAGGAGAATTCTACCATACATTTGTAAAAGAGATAATACCTATTCTCAAACTATTTCAAAATACAGAAAAGGAATGAAAACTTCCAATTTGATTCCATGAAGCCAGCATTGCCTTGATACTGAAATCAGATAAAGATCCCACATAAAAGAAAACTACAGGCCAATATCGCTGATGAACATAGATGCAAAAATCCTCCATAAAGTACTAGGAAACAAAAACGAACAATACATTAATAAAATAATTCACCAAAATCAGGTGGAAGTTATTCCTGGGCTGCAAGGGTGTTTCAATATTCACAAACCAATCAATGTGATAAATTACATCAATAAGAGAAAGGATAAGAAAAATATGACCATTTTAATAAAGAGAAAACAATTGAAAAAGTACAACACCCATTCTGAATTTAAAAACCTCAAGAAAGTAGTTTTAAAGGGAACATATCTCAACATAATAAAGGCCATATATGAAAAATCCAGAGCTAATATCATTCTAAATGGGGGAAACTTACAGCTTTTCCTTAAGGTCAGGAAGAAGACAATGATGTCCACTCTCACTACTTTTATTTAACATATTACTTGAGGTCCTAGCCACAGCATCAGACAAGAAGAAAAAAAAGTCTTCCAAATCAATAAGAAGTAAATCTTTCAGTCTTTGCAAATGACATGATACTATATATAGAAAACCCAAAAAACACTTCACCAGAAGCTGCTAGAACAGATAAGTGGTTTAGTAAAGATGTAGAATACAAAATCAATGTACATAAATCTGCTGTATTTCTATACATCAATAATGAAGTAAGAGAAAGAGAAATTGAGAAAACAATTTTATTTACAATTGCACCAAAGGTAATAAGATAGCTAGGTAAGCCTAACCAAAGAGGTGAAAGATCTCTACTCTGAAAACTATAAAACATTGATGAATGAAGCTCAAAATGACACAAAGACAGGGAAAGTCATTCTATGCTCATGGATTGAAAGAGAAAAATACCATTAAAATGTCCATATTACCTAAAGACATCTGTACATTTAATGCAATCCGTATCAAAATACCACCAGAATTTTACACAAATCTAGAACAAACAATCCTAAAATTGCATGGAACCACAAAAGATTTCAAACAGTCAAAGCAATCTTGAAAAATACAAGCAAAGGTGGACACATCACAGAAGACAATTCCTGACTTGGAGTTATACTACAAAGCTGTACTGATCAACACAGTATGGTTCTGGCACAAAAATAGACACATAGATCAATAGAACAGAATAGAAAACCCAGAAATAAATCCACAATTATATAATCAACTAAATTTTGAAATAAGAGAAATGAATATCCAAAGGGAAAAAGAGTCTCTTCAACAAATGGTGCTGGGAAAACTGGACAGCAACCTGCACAAGAATGATGTTGAATAACTTTCTTACACCATACAGAAAAATTAATTCAAAATAAATAAAAGACCTAAATATGAGACTGAAACCATAGAAATCATTGAAGGGAATACAGACAATTACCTTTTTGACATTGGCCATAGCAAATTTTTCTAAACATGTCATCTGAGGCAAGGGAACAAAAGCAAAAATAAACCACTAGGACTACATAAAAATAAAAAGCTTTTTCATGGCAAAGGACAAAATCAATAAAACTAAAAGACAACATAAGGAAAGGGACAAGTTAGTTGCAAATGATATATCCAAAAAGGGATAGTATCCAAAATATATAAATAGCTTTTAGAACTCAACAGACCTTCCAAATTATGCAATTAAAAAATGGTCAGAAGACATGAACAGACATTTCTCCAAGAAGACATTCAGATGGCCAACAGACAAATGAAAAGATATTCATTATCACTTGCCATAAGTGAAATGCAAATCAAAATTACAATGAGATATTACCACACACCAGTTAAAATGGCTAAAACCAGGAACACAAGAAACAAGAGATGTTGATGAGGATGTGGAAAAATAGGAACTCGTTCAGTTTTGGTGGCAATGCAAACCGGTACAGCCAGTTTGGAAAACAGTATGGAGGTCCTTTAAAAAGATAAAAGTAAAACTACCTTATGATCCAGCAATCACATTTTGGGGTATTTAGCCCAAGAATACAAAAATTCAAATCCAAAGGTATACATGCACCCCTATGTTTATAACAGCATCATTTACAACAGCCAAGATATGGAAGCAGCTCAAGTGTCCATAGACTGATGAATGGATATAGAAAATGTGGTATATATATGTATATATATACAATGGGATATTATTCAGCCATTAAAAAGAATGAAATCTTGCCATTTGGAATGGCATGGTTGGAGCTAGAGAGTATAATGCTAAGCAAAATAAGTCAGTCAGAGAAAGACAAATACCCTATTATTTCACTCATATGTGAAATTTAAGGAACAAAAACAAATGAACATAAGGGGGGGAAAAGAGGCAAACCAAGAAACAGAGAACAAATTTGAGAACAAATGGATACTTTCCAGTGGAAAGAGGATTAAGGGTGTGGGTTAAATAGGTTGTGAGGATTATGTAGTGCGCTTGTGATGAGCACCAGGTGATGATTCGAATTGTTGAATCACTATATGTTATACCTGAAACTCATATAAAACTGTAACAAACTTAAATAACAGTTAAAACTTAAATAAAAGAATTTTCCAGTCAATTTTCCATTGATAAAGGAATGGGTAAAGAAGATGTGGTATGTATGTGTATATGTGTGTGTGTGTGTGTGTGTGTGTGTGTGTGTGTGTAGGAATATTATTCACCCATAAAAAGAATGAAATCTTGCCATTTGCAATGACATGGATGGAGCAAGATAGTATAATGCTAAGTGAAACAAGTCAGCCAGAGAAAGACAAATACCATACGACTTCACTCATGTGTGGAATTTCAGAAACAAAATGAACAAAGGAAAAAAGAGAGAGACAAACAAGAAATAGGTTCTTAACTCTAGAAAACACACTGATCATTACCAGAGGATTGCTGGGTGGGGGGATAGTGAGATAGGTGATGGGGATTCAAGAGTACAGTTATCTTTGTGAGCACTGAGCAATGTATAGAACTGTTGTATATTGGACACCTATATTGAACACTTTAAACTAATATAACACTGTATGTTAACTATACTGGAATTACAATTATAAACTTAATTTTAAAAAGTAAAAAGGAGGGGCACCTGGGTGGCTCAGTCAGTTAAGCGACCGACTCTTGGTTTCAGCTCAGGTCATGATCTCACGGTTTGTGGGTTCAGGCTGACAGAGTTGACAGCATGGAGCCTGCTTGAGATCTCTCTCTCCCTCTCTCTCGATCCCCCCCCCCGTTTGCTCTCTCACTCTTTCTCAGTAAATAAATAATAGAGAGAGAGAGAGAGAGAGAGAGAGAGAGATAACATTTAAAATTTTTAAGTTTTACTAGAATCATAACTCAACCTAATAAAGTTCATATATGAGAAGCCCGCAGCTAACAACATACTCAATGGTGATATGTTGAAAGTTTTTCCTTTAAATTAGTAATAAGACAAAGATTTCCACTCTCACTCATTCTGTTCAATGTAGTTCTGAAAGTCTTAAGTAGAGCAATTAGTCAAGAAAAAAGAAATAGAAGGCATCCATTTTGGAAAGGGAAAAAGGGAAATGGTTTCTGTCTGCAGATGACAATGTGATATATAAAAACCCTAAAGACTCCATCAAAAAACTTTTAGAACCAATAAATGAATTCAGTAATGTTGCAAAACATAAGATCTACATACAAAAATCAGTTGCATTTCTATTCTCTAACAACGACATGTTTGAAAGAGAAATAAATAAAATCATCCAACTTACAATATCATGAAAAACAATAAAATATTTAGGAACAAATTTAGCTAAGAAGGAAAAAGATTTGAAAACTACACATTAATAAAAAAGTAAGACACAAAATAGGAAAGATATCCTGTTTTTACGAATCAGAGGAATTAATATTGTTAAAATGCTCATACTACCCCAAGCTATCTATAGATTCAATGCAATTTCTATGAAAATCCCAATGGCATTTTTCAGAGAAATTGAAAAAAAAATTTTAAATTTGAATGGAACCACAAAAGGCCCTGAATAGACAAAACAATCTTGAGATAGAATAATCAAGCTAGAAATATCATACTTCCTGATTTCAAACTATACTATAAAGCTATACTGATTAAAATAGTATGGTACTGGCAAAAAAGAGACATATATACCAATGGGACAGAATCAAGAATCCAGAAATCAACTCATACTTATACAGTTAACTAATATTTGACAAGGCAGCCAAGAACACTCAACAGGGAAGAGTATTTTCAATAAATGGTGTTGGGAAAACTGGACATTCACATACACAAAAATAAAACTGGATGCCTATCTTATACCATTCACACAAATTAATTCAAAATGAATTAAAACCTTAAATTTAAGACCTAAAACCATAAAATTCTTAGAAAAATACAGAGGAGGAAACCTTCTTGAATTTGTTTTTTTTTTTCCAGAACTCTCTCTGGGTCACAGAGGCTGGTGTGCACCATGGCTTACATTTCCCTTACACCTCAATAGTGCATATAGGAATATGATCCAGGGGCCCTAGCTGGTCTACAGCCTCAGTGAGCCCCAATCCTGTATCCCACAATAGCCCCAACTGTCCCACAAAAGCAGGCCCATCATTGTGTTCAGCAGGACATCCCAGGACAGTGCTCACTACAAGTTACAGTCATCTTGTCAAAGTGACAAAGATGCAGAGCATCCTAGAACACTCCAGGCACATACCACTTTAGTTCCAGACAACTTGTCAAGGCACCCCTGGTGTGGAGCATTCCAGGACCTCCCAGCTCACACCAGCTTCAACTCCAGTTATCCCATCAGGATCACCTCTGTGCAGAGTGATCAGGGACACTGACCCATGCCTACCTTGGCTCTAGTAATCCCTCCAGGGTGCTCCCTGCATGGAACACACTGGAACACAGCAGCTTATACTGGCCTAGGCTCCAGCCACCCCATCAGCACAGCCCCAGCACACAGCACCCTGGGACTCATGGCTGACACCACTGCCTAAGCTCCATCTGCTCTACCATAGCACCCCTTCCACAAAGTACCCCAGGAAACCTTGCCTATGACTGTCTCAATTCCAAACACCCCAAATGGGTTCCCCCTGAATGGAGCACTCAAAGAGCCCCCAGGCCTATACCAAATTTGGCTCCAGCCAGCCTGCCAGGGTGCTCCTTTTACAGAATGACACAGTATCTCCAAGCTTGCACCCAGTTCAACTTCAGCTGTCCAGCCAGGACACCCTCTGCACAAAGACATGGGAATGCCCTCAGCCCACACCCACTTCAGTTCTTGCTATTCCATCAGACTGATTCCAGCACACGGTACCCTCAAAACTCCAGCCCACAATAGCCACAGCTCCAGCCAGCTATCCAAAATCATCAGCCACAGAGTACAAATTAGACAGCCATACGTATTCGTTCTAGTTTAGGAGAATAGTTGTTCTACATAATTTACAGAAACAAACACAGAAAGTCAAGCAAAATGAGGAGAACAAGAAAAAGTGCCAGAAAAAGAACTAAATGAAATGAAGATAAGCAACATTCCTGATAAGAACTTCAAAATAATGCTCATAAAGATGCTCACCAAACTGGAGAAAACAGGAAATAAACTCACTGAGAATTTCAACAAAATATAAAAACAAAAACAATAAAAAAGAACCAGAGATGAAAAATACAATAAC
>CM053579.1:54067621-54080475 GCA_028646485.1 Cryptoprocta ferox
AGGAGGAGGAGGAGGAGGAGGAGGAGGAGGAGGAGGAGGAGGAGGAGGAGGAGGAGGAGGGAGAAAAGGGCATAAAACCTATTTGAAGAAATAATAGCTGGAATCTTCTCTAGCCTGGGGAAGGAAACAGACATCCAGTTTCAGAAAGCACAGAAAGTTCCAAACATGATAAATCCAAGGAGGTCCACACATGACACATAATAATTAAAATGTCAAAGATTAGAAATGAGAATATGTTAAGGCCATCAAGGTTATGGAATGAATAACTCATGGGAATCAAAGGCACGGCGTAAGGAGTACAGTAATAATAATGACATAATGAGACAAATGGTAGCTACACTTTGGTGAACATAGCATGACATATAAATTTGTCATATCACAAAGCTGGGCACCTTAAATTAATGTAATATTGTGTGTCAACAATACTTCAATGAAAAAAAATTAAGACGGTACTGTAGGAAGATCCTGAACTTATTTTCTCCCACAGAAACAAAAAGTTTAAGCTATGAGTGGAACAATTCTCTCTGAAAACAAAACTGAGAACTGGCTGAATAGCTACTCTACAATAAAGAATAAAAGGGCCACATTGAAAGGGGTAGGTGAAGTAGAGATGTGGTGTCATTAAAAATTCCATCCCTGGAGTGGCAACCCACAAAATGGAGAGATCTCACAAATAAGGAAATCCTCGTTGAGGAGCAAGTGGTTTGTGCTCCACATCAGGTACCACAACTCTTTCGACCTATACTGAATAGATAAGACCCCAATATATCTGGTTTGTCAAAGCAGTGGGGCATACTTCCAGGAGACCCATGGGACTGTAGGGATGAGATTCCACACTTAAAAGATTCACATGCAGATTCACTCACTCTGGGATCCAGCACAAAAGCAGCAGTTTGAAAAGAGGCTAGACCACACGTGAAGGAGATTCATTTGCTAATCTTAAAGCATTTTCCAGGGGA
The DNA here is from genome assembly GCA_028646485.1 of Cryptoprocta ferox. Classification (NCBI taxonomy): domain Eukaryota; kingdom Metazoa; phylum Chordata; class Mammalia; order Carnivora; family Eupleridae; genus Cryptoprocta; species Cryptoprocta ferox. Next base: position 54,068,581 of record CM053579.1, read on the forward strand.
TTAAAAACCTGTTGAGACTCTCTCCAGGGACAGAGATACTAATGGATGCCATTTTTATGTTCTCCCTTTACCTTGTTAGCACTGGTGCTAGCAGGTGCAATTTTTTCACTCTTACCCCTACCTACTAGTTCCCGCCAGCCCACAACACTCCTGCAGCACTGTCAAAGAAAACTGACAAGCACTCCCATCCCTCATGCCACTCTTCTAGCAGATGAACACTCCACCCTCCATAGTCCCCTAATGGCAGTGGGCAAATATAACCCATACAGAGGATGCCCCTTGAGCTGGGCCATGGTAGCCAGGGGAACTGCATTTCTGGGCACCAGGGTTCTGGAACAATTGAATAGACAGTTCAAGAGACAATTAAGAACTAGGACAAGGATAAACAATAAATCTCATATCCAGTGAAGGGCCAACCTTTAAAAACTATGAGAGATAGTTGTCTTGCCTAACACATAGAGACAGAGAGTCAAGCAAAATGAGAAAACAGAATTTGTTCCAAATGAAAGAACAAGGTAAAACCCCAAGAAAATACCTTAATAAAACAAAGACAAGTAATTTACCTCATAAAGAGTTTAAAATAATGGTCATAAAAATGCTTGCCAGGCATGGGAGATGAATGAATGAATACAGTGAGAAATTCAGCAAAATATAAGAAAAATATAAAAGGTACTGAAAAGAAGAAACAGAGCTATACAATACAGTTAATTGATCTAAAAGATTTTAGAGGAGTTCAACAGCAGACTAGATGAGGTAGGGAAAAAAATCAGTGATCTGAAAGTTAGGATAATGGAACTCACCAAAACAGAGCAGCAAAAAGTAAAAAGTTTTAAAAATTGAACATATGGTAAGAGACTTGTGGGACAAAACTAAGAAGAAAAACTTAGGCAGAAAAAAAATATTTGAGGAAATAATGGCTGAAAACTTTCCAAACTTGAGGAAGTAAGCAGACATGGAAATCCAGGAATCTCAGAGAATACCAAACATGATGAACCCACAAGACCCACATCAATACACTTTATTATTAAAATGTCAAAAGATAAAGAGATAATATTAGAAGCAACAAGGGAAGCAGGGCCTGCCTGCTCTCCCAACTTGAGAGTGTACTGTCTTTTATGAAACTGCTGCTTTCTCTTTGGACACTGATTTCTAATTCTTTATTGTGCTGAGAGACACAATGCTTTTCATGCTGACATCTTTTGGTGCTGTGATTGAGATTCTTTGTCTCTGAGTTAGAGGCAACTTGCTTGTTTGCCTCCTCTAGAGGACAATAGTTTGAATCACCCCTTTCTTGGCTGGTTCCCATCTCCTCAACCAGTTCAAACTTGAATTCCTAGTGGACCATCGCCTTCAAGGTATGTTCTCCCAACCTCCCCCCTCTAGCCCATGCCTTCTCGAGAGTGTTTTAACTCATCATTATTTTAAGCCTCTTCCTAATTACTGCTGGAGACCATTAGTCTGTGAGGCTCTCAGTTTGCCATCTCAAGTCTCCTGTCATGTGTTTTCTTGTTGCGAGTCTGCTGGCCAGCACCATCTTCACTATAGTCCTTTCTTGGCTCAAGCTTCTGACCCCCAGCAGTCTAACCTTCTCCTTCTAGCCTGTATTTTGATATAGCATATGCAATGCCATAGTGTTTCCCACATTGGAGGCCTCTGCCGCAGCCACTCCTGGACTTCTGTCAAAGTGGAGGATCTTCTTCCATGGGGGTAGATGTTGGAAGAGACTTTTTCCCGGTCTCTTTCCTTTCCCCAACTGGAAAATTTTGCCTCTCTATTTATCATCTAATATCTCAGCTGAAAGTCCACCTATAACTTAGAGGTGGCCTGCATATGGCAGGATGCCACCAGTAGGGGACTCCATCCCAGCCCTGGACCCATCACCATAGGTCATTGTCTTTGGGCACAAAAACAAAGGAGGGAAAGATGAAGGAGTCCACCCCGACCTTCTAAGGACTGTCTGAGACAATTGGCACAACTAAAGCTGAATCCCAGAGGACCCACCAGAATGACTCCTAACCTGGAGTCCTCCTAGTTCATGGGAAAGTGATGCCTCTCCTTTTGACCCCAAGAGCTTAGGCCTCAGGACACCGAATTCTCTAACTCTCCTGCTGTGTCTCTTACAGATGGGTAACCAAATATCTACAATTCCTCCTGAGTGCCACCTGGGTTGCATTCCAGCCCCTTGGTCACTCTTTGACTCTGAGACTTTAAAGAGGAAGAGGCTCATCTCCTCAAAACTGTGTAGCCCCAGTATAAGTTGGATTAGGAGAGGTTTGGCCTTTAAATGGAGCCTTAACTACAACACTGTACTTCAACTAGATCTCTATTGTAAATGGCACAGAAAGTGGAGGGAAATTCTCTATCTCCAGGATTTCTTTGCCTTCAGGGACATGGAGGACCTTTGTAAAACCTGTAATGTTGACATGGCTCTCCTTGCATCAGCCAAGAGACTCCTTATTGAGAAAAGCTCAGGTCTTCTGTGAGGAGGAACCTCAAAAGGCATTTTCACTGTCCAAGCCTCCTTCCCCATCCTTTATTCCTCCCTCTGTCCCTCCTCCCAGGCCAGCAGGTTTGTTTCCACTTCTCTCAACCTGCGACCCTCTCCCTCCACTGCTTCTGTATCCAGGGGCTTCCCAACCTAAGCTGTGTCTCCTGGTTGAAACAGGCAGGGAATTTGGATTTCAGGTTACTCATAAACCTTTCTCTTTAATAGAGCTTGAACAGATTAAACAAGACCTGAGAAAGTTTTCTGATAATCCAGATGATTACATAGAACCCTTCAAGCATTTGACCTTGGCCTATGATGTATCTTGGAAAGATGTGATGACCATCTTAGGGCAGACTCTTTCAGCGACCAAAAAGGAAAAAAGGTTCTTAAGGAAGCCAGGTCATATGCTAATAGTCTTACCTTTCTGATACCAAATACCCAATAGGAGAGACTGCTGTCCCTCCCATGGATCCAGGATGGGATTATAACCAACCTTCAGAAAGATGAGAATAAGACCACTTTCTCATCTGTGTTAAGGCAAGGTTAAAAGCCAGCTGATAAAAACCTATCTGCTACTCTAAGGTAGCTGAAATCAGCCAGGAGCCAAATGAGAACCCAACCATCTTTCTAGAAAGACTCAAAGAGGCTGTGACTAAATATACTAACCTTGATCCTTAGTCTTTTGAGGGACAGGTAATACTAAGACAAATTCCTCTCTTAGTCTGTTCCAGATATCAGGTAGAAGCTGCAAAAACTGGTAAGAGAAACAGGTACCACTTCTGAAGAATTCCTTTCAGCAACAACTACTGCCCTTTATAACAGGGACCAAGAAGGAAAGGCCAAAGGTCGGGAGAAGGAGTCAAGGAAGGTGGTAAGGGAGGCCCAATTGGCAGTGTCCCTACAGAGCCAAGCCCAACCTAAGAATGTCATACTCAGTCCTGGAAAAGGATCAGGAAAATACCTAATCTGCAGGACCGGTCACTGGGTGTGAAAATGTCCTAAGGACAAGCCTCCCCCCCCAAAAAACACCCTGTCTTAAATGTCAGCAGATGGGACACTGGGCAGCTAACTGCCGCAAAGGTCAAAGGACCCCAGATTCAGAAACCACTGCCCCACTTATGGTAATGGATTAAAGGGGTCCTCTGCTCTAGTCAGTCCCCATGTAAGAAGTAACCATTGATGGACTGGAGCCATGTGTAAAGATGGATATGGCAGGTAGGACAACAACTTTCTTTATGGATACTGGGGCCACCTACTCTGTCCTGACCTCCTTCTCTGGACCCTTCTCACAAGACTCCTGTAAAGTGATGGAGGTGCCAGGCAAACTAATAACTAAGCCTTTCACTCCTTTTATGTTGCCTATGGGAAGATCACACCTTTTCCCACTCCTTGCTGTTTATGCTGGAGTGCCCTTGTCCCCTAGTAGGAAGAGACATATTATACAAACAAGGAGCTAGGCTTATTCTGGGAGGAACCACAGCTACCAGAGTCTCCCTACAACTCCTATTAATTGAAGAAATTCTGGAACCCAGTTCTTTAGAAGAGGTTTTGTCAGTAGACCCTAGGATATGGGATGATGGGCTGCCAGGATGTGTAGTCACCATCACTCCTGCACTAATAGAGCTAAAGAACCTATCTGTTTATCCTAATAAATTACAATATCCTGTCCACCTTGAGGTGTGACAAGGACTCCAGCTGCTCATAACCAAGTTCCTAAAACATGGCACCTTGATTTATTTTAACTCTACCAAAGGAAAATTATACCTAGCCCAGGAGGAAGGGACTACTCATTAGAAACCTGGTCAGTAAAGTTCATCCACCCCTTTTCCTTCCTCCTCTGAAACCCCATGTTTTAGTCTTCTTTCCTTGGCAACCCGAGCCATAGCCTTCCTGTGGAAATATAGGTCCCCAAATAATTGGATAGCCAAGGGTCTTTTATCATGCACATGGGTGCCTCCCACTGTCAGCCATAATCCTCTCTGTCTGCAGCAACAAGGGTTATTCCTGCCTCCCCATGAATTAGTCAGGGATCTGCACCTTGGCCTGTGTCCTCCCTCAGTTTTCCTACCTTGAGGGATTAGTCCTCATGCCCCTCTCCACCATCACCAGTTTAAGACACACCAAACAGGGTGTTCCTTTAATCCCTAGTTTAGTAGAAATCTTGTCTTTCTCTGCCATTGCAGGAGTGGCCACAGGAAGCTACAGCACCCATGCCTCTCATCAAATTTATTATAATCTATCTATGTCCCTGCCAAAATAAATGAGGACATTGTGGCCACCTTCTCTGATACCCAGACACACATGAACTCCTTGGTGGCTATGGTCTTACAGAACTGTCAGGCCCTTGATGTCTTTACAACAGAAAGTGGGAGAACCTGTGCATTACTAGAAGAATGTTGTTTTGGGGTCAATCGAAGTGTCAAGGTACAACAAGACATTAAAATTTTTATAGAAAATGCTAGGATGCTTTATGATCAAGCTAACTGAGGATGATCAAATTGGAAAAATACCTGGTCCTGGCTATCATGGCTGCTTCCTTTTCTGGGGCCCCTAATTTCCATTATAGTTCTCCTTCTTGAAGGACCACTCTTATTTAATTTACTTGTAAAATTTGTGTCCTCCAGACTATAAACAATAAAACCCAAATAAGCCTGCAAACACTGAGGCTACCAGACCATGTCTACTCAAAACACCTCCATATACATGAGACCCCTGGATGGACTTTAAAGCTTGGAATTCCTTCTACCTGACAGCAAGAATAGTGGATCCAAATTTTCTGACATCCTACTTCAGCTTGAAGCAGCAGGGAGGAATGTTAGGTAGAAACTAGATATGAGCAGTGGAAGGAACACCCCAAGGAAACTTCATCTCCTAACTTGAAATATTTCAGAGTCCTAAGTCCTTGAGGAGGGAATGATAGAGTAAGCAGTTAGTTAGACATGACCTGGAGGCAAAGATGCTGATAAATAAGTTACATATTAGAAGACTGAGGACACAATATCCTGACTCTGTGGCTTACAACATCCTGATCTTGTGGCTTCCAAGACCCTGGGGCTAACAGACCAAGACACACAGGTGCAGAGCATGTGCTCTCCTGTTCCAGGATAACCCTTATGTTCATTATAATGCATTTGCATTGCAGCATAGCCCCCCTGTTGGAGGAAGGCTGCCATGATGGTTCAGTACAAACCTTGTAGGGTTAAAAGCTCTCCCTCCAAACCTGTGGGGGGAGTCCCCCAAAGGATTAGAAGCAGCTTCCATTAGACCACCCTACCCATGATGCAAAACTCCACTCACAATAAGGAAATGACCCCTGTAACAACAGGGCAGTTGCCACCTCTGGTTCTGCTTGCTCTCCCACCTTGAGAGTGTACTGTTTTCTGCTTTCAAAAAAAAAAAGCAGCAAGAGAAAAACAACTTTTTACATACAAGGAACCTCCCCCCCCATAAGACTATCAGCAGATTTCTCAGCAAAACTTTTCAGGCTTGAATGGAGTGGCATGATATATTCAAAGTGCTGAAAGGAAAAAAACAAGAATTCTCTACCTGGAAAGGTTATCATACACAATTGAAGGAGAGATTTAAAAGAAATGTCCTACACAAATATAAATTAAGGGAGTTCACTACCAATAAACCAGCCCTGAAAGAAATATTAAAGGAACTGCTTTAAGCTGAAAAGAAAGCGCTCTAATTAGCAAGAAGAACACATACTAAAGTAAATGTCTCATGGGTAGAAGTAAATATATAGTAAAGGAATTAGATTAAACTCTTATCAAACTAGTATGATTGTTATAAGATAAAAGCAGTAAAAATAATAACAACAGCAATAGTTAAAGAATACACAAAATTAAAAGATGTATAATGTGAATATCAAAAATAAAACATGGCAACAGGATAAAAATGCAGTTTTAGAATGCGTTCAAATGTAACTTGCAATCAACTTAGAACAGACTAGTATACGGGCCATTATATGTGAGCCTCATAACAATCACAAAGTATAAAATCTATAATAATACACTAAAGATAATGAGAAACAAATCTAAATAACACTACAAAAAATCATCAAATCACAGGGAAAAATAAAGAGAAGAATAAAAGAACAGAGAGGCAGTACAAAACAGCCAAAAACAACTAACAAAATGGCTATAAGTACATACCTATCAATAATTTCTTGTCATGCAAATGGACAAAATTCTCTAATCAAAAGACATCCTGTGGCTGAATGGATTAAAAACCAAAATTCATTGTATATGCTGCTTACAAGAGACTCACTTAAGATGTAAAGACAAAAACAGACTAAAAGTGAAGGGATGGAAAAAGATGTTTCATGTAAGTGGAAAACAAAAAAATAACTGGGGTATATTTGACAAAATAGATTTTAAAACAATAAATGTAATAAGCAAAAAAAGATGGATAAGCATTATATAACAATAAATGATAGAAATCCAACAAGATATAATATTTATAAATATCCATGTAATATAGAAGCACCTAAATATATAAAGCAAATATTAACAGACTTAAAGAGAGAAGTTGACAGCAATACAATATAGTAGGGGACTTTAGTACCCTACTTATATCAAAGGATATATCATTGACACAGAAAATCAATAGGAAAACATCAGTTTTATTTGTTTGTGTATGGGGGAAGGATCAGCTTTAAATGACACATTATACATGGGAGTTAAGAGATACATACAAACCATTCCATCCAAAAGTCACAGAACATATTTTCTTCTCAAGGGCACGTGAAACATACTCCAGGATAGATGATATGCCAGACCAGAAAACAAGTCTCAATAAATTTAAAAAGATTAAAATAATATCAAAAAAGAGAAAGAAATGATATCAAGCATCTCTTCTCATCACTGTGTTATGAAATTAGAGATAAATTTCAAGAAGAAAATGGAAAAAACTAAAAAATATATGGAGATTGAACATCATGCTAATGAATGGTCAATGAAGATATCAAAGGAGAAATTAAAAAATACCTTTGGACAATGGAAATGGAAATACAACATACCAAAATCTATTTAATGCACCAAACAAAAAAAAAAAACAGTTCTAAGAGTTATTTATAGTGATACAGGCCAGCACAAGAAATGAAAAATCTCAATCTACCTACACTTAAAGTCACTAGAAAAAGAAAAACAAATGAAGCCTAAACTTATTATAAGGAAGGAAATAATAAATATCAGAGAGGAAAAAAATAAAGTAAAAAGATTGATGAAACTAAAAGATAGTTCTCTGAAAATTAAAACAAAATTGACCAACCGTTAGCTGGCCTAAGAAAAAAAGACAGAAGGGTTAAATAAAATGAGAAATAAAAGAGAAGAAATTACAAATGATTCCAAAAAATAAAAATATAAAGGATAATTACAGACCCTATAACAATTATATGCCAACTAACTGGACAACAGAAATAATGGATAAATTACTAAAAATGTAAAAACTTCCAAGACTGAATCATGAAGAAATAGAAAATCTGAATAGACCAACTACTAGTAAGGAGATTGAATCAGCAATCAAACCTTGCAACAAACAAAAGTCCAGGAGCAGAAGGCTTTTCTTGTAAGTTCTACCAAAGATTCAAAGATTTAATACATATTGTGAAACTCTTCTAAAATATCAAAATGGAAATAATGGTCCCACATTCATTTCAAAAGCTCTTCATTACCCTAATCACAAAACCAGACAAGGACATCACAGGAAAATAATACTGCAGGTCGATAACACTGATAAAAAACAAATGAAAAATTATCAAAAATTATTAGCAAACTACATTCAACAATATATGAAAGGGTTCATACACCATGATCACATGGGATTTATTCTAAGAATGCAAGAATGAATGATTCATTTGCAAATCAATCCACATAATACACCACATGAACAAAATGAAGCGAAAACACCCTATGATCATCTTAATAAATGCAAAATAAATTTTACCTAATTTGACAATTATTTATCTTATAAATTATCAATAATATGGGTATAGATGTAATGTACCTCAAGATAATAAAAGCCATCTGTTGTAAGCCGATAGCTAACATCATAGTCACGAAAAACTGAAAGCTTCTTTTCTAAGATGAAGAAAACAAGGATGCCTACTCTTGCCACTTTTATTTAACACAGTATAGGAAGTCCTAGTTAAAACAGTTGGGCAGGGAGACTTCCTAAGATGGCGGAGAAGTGGGGAGCTCTGTAATCTGCACTCGCCCGCATCGATTGAACTGAGAAGGACTGAAGGGAGAATATGCTGAGTTGCAAGTGGAGGAAAAGAAGAAACAGACGCCAGGAAGAAGACAACCTCAAAGATGCCTGAGTGAGTGATTGTGAACTGGAAATTGGGGGACAGGCGGGCCCCGGAGGTGCAGGGGAAAGGAGCCCTAGCCCAACACAGGGAGAGCGCTCTGTGCCCCGGAGAGACAAGGGAAAGAGAAAGAGAGACTGAAAACGCTCATAGAACCATCTCTAAGGGAGGAAAAGATCGCCCGTCTCTGTCTCCCCATATATAACTTTTGGGCGAGGGGAGAGAAATCCATCCCATCTGGCTGGCGAATTCTTCCTTGGGCACGGCGGCAGCTGCAGCGCCCCTTCCAGGTGACATCGGGAAGGGCAACCCCCACCGCCTGCACGACACCCGCAGCCGCGGCGCCTGTTTCAGGCGGCACCCGGAAAGGCGGCCCCGCCCTCTGCGCAATCCCAGCTGGGAGGCCGGCGCCAGTGGGAACGCATCTCATCCCTAGTGACACTGTTGAACTGCATGGACTAGGATTTGGGAGTGAGGCGGAGCTTGGAGAACAGTTTGACTCGCCCACGGCACAGGGAGATCAGACTCAGAAGAGCCGCTTTCAACGCTTGATTCCAGCATAGCTTGAAGCGCCTCCATTCTTCTCCCTGCAACCACCAAGGGGGGGCATTGGAGAGCAGCCCCCGAGACCCACCTACCTATGCCAAACCACGCCCATCCGCACACAGCTACTTCAAGAAACAAGCCAAAGTGCACATGGTGGAGAGTCCCAAATATCACTGACCAGGGAAGTAAAATAATCAAAGGCACAACAAGAGAAACCGAGAGACGCCATTAAAAGAACAGATCCTGAAACGACAGGCCCTGGACAGTCAGTGAGCCTCCTTCAATAGAGCAATACTAACAGCTGCACAGGGCATAACGAGCTTTGAAAACTGACAAGAGACAGAAAGCTAGCCAAAATGACGAAACGAAAGAACTCCCCTCTAAAGCAATTCCAGGAAGAAGTCACAGCCACAGAACTTCTCAAAACAGATTGAAGCAACATAACTGAGCCAGAATTTAGAACAATTGTCATAAAATTAATCGATGGACATGAAAAAAACATCAAAGAGGCTATTGATACACAGACTAGGGACCTTCAAAAGAGCTGTGTCGAGTTAAAAAAAAAAGCTATACATGAGGTGCATAATAAAATGGAGGTGGCCACTGCACGGATTGAAGAGGCAGAGAGGAGAATAAGTGAATTAGAAGACAGAGTTATAGCAAAAGAGGAAGCCGAGAAAGAGAGAGAGATATTGATCCAGGATCATGAAAGGAGAATTCGAGACCTGAGTGATAAAGTCAAATGGAACAATATCCATATCATAGGAATTCCTGAAGATGAAGAAAGAGAAAAAGGTCCTGAAGGGGTGCTGGATCAAGTTATAGCTGAAAACTTCCCGAATATCAGGAAAGAAATGCACATTGAAATCCAAGAGGCCCAAAGAACCCCCCTAAGACGTAACTTGAATCGACCTTCGGCACGACATATCATAGTGAAAATGGCAAAATATAAAGACAAAGAGAGAATTCTGAAAGCAGCTAGGGATAAAAGGGCCCTAACATACAAAGGGAAACCTATCAGAGTGCTTACAGGCGGAGAAGGACAGATACCATGTTTTCACTCACAGGTCTAACAGGAGAAACCTAACAGAGGACCATGGGGAGGGGAAGGAGGAAAAAGAGTTAGGGAGAGGGAGGGAGACAAATCACGAGAGACTCTTGAATACTGAAAACAAACTGAGGGCGGAAGGGGGAGGGGGAGAAGGGAAGGGGGGTGATGGTCATGGTGGAGGTCACTTGTGGGGAAGAGCACTGGGTGTCATATGGAATCCAACCTGACAATAAAGTATAAAGTTAAAAAAAAAAAACAGTTGGGCAGGAAAAAGAAATAAAAGGCATCCAAATTAAAAAGGAAGAAATTAACCTATAATTATTTTCACATAATATGGCATTTATATATAGGAATCCCTAAAGACTGCCAAAAAACTGTTCAAGGTAAAAAAAAAATCAGTAAATTTGCTGGGTACTAAATCAATATACAAAAACCCGTTGCATTTTTATATACTGACAATAAAGTATCACAAAGAGAAATTAAGAAAATGTTCCAATTTAAAAATTGTGTTCCCCTCCCTCCCAAATATCTAGGGATAAATTTCACCAAGATATGTATTCTGAAAACTTCAAAACACTGAGGAAATAAATCAAAGAAGACAGAAATAAATGAAAATATATTCTGTATTCATAGATTGGAAGAATTAATATTGTTAGAATGTCAACGCTACCAAAGCCATTTATAGATTCGGTACGATCCCTATTGAGATTCCAATGGCCTTTCTTTTTACAAAAGTAGAAAAAACACTCTTAAAATTAAATGGAACGACAAAACACCCAAATAACCAAAGAAATCCTGAGGTAGGAACAAGGCAGGACGTATCACGCTTCCTCTTTTCAAGCTACACTATTAAAACTACAGTAATCAAAACAGGATTGAATGGTATAAGACATTCCTTCAATGGAATGGAATGGAAAGTTCAGAAATAAACACAAGCATATATGGTCAATTTATTTGTGACAAAGAAGGCAAGAATATACAATGAGAAAAGCACAGTTTCTTCAATAAACGGTACTGGAAAAGTTGCACAGTCACAGGCAAAGAATGAAACTAGACCACTATCTTACACTATACCAAAAATTTGCTCAAAATAGATTAAAGACACACCCAAAAAACGAATAATTCAGTGAAGAAATGGGCAGAAGACATGAATAGAAACTTCTCCAAAGAGGACCTCCAGATGGCCAACAAACACATGAAACGATGCTCAGCATCACTCATCATCAGGGAAATACAAATCAAAACCACACTGAGATACCACCTCACGCCAGTCAGTGTGGCTAAAATGAACAAATCAGGAGACTACAGATGCTGGCGAGGATGTGGAGAAATGGGCACCCTCCTACACTGTTGGTGGGAATGTAAACTGGAACAGCCGCTCTGGAAAACAGTGTGGAGGTTCCTCAAAAAACTGTCAATAGAACTCCCCTATGACCCAGCCATAGCACTGCTGGGGATCTACCCAAGGGATACAGAAATGCTGATGCATAGAGGCAC
>CM053579.1:54080975-54097899 GCA_028646485.1 Cryptoprocta ferox
GGCATCTTTGAGGTTGTCTTGTTTCTGGCGTCTGTTTCTTCTTTCCCCCACTTGCAAATCCAAGTTTTATCCCTTCAGTCCTTCTCAGTTCAATCCATACGGGCGTGCGCGGATTACAGAGCTCCCTGCTCTTCCGCCTTCTTGTCCTCCTTCCCCCATTGCATATTCTTTTGTGTTGTTGTTGTAGATTAAATGACAAGACAAAGAACGGGTTTACTTCTCTATTCTATTCTATCCTATTGATCTAGGTGTCTATTTTTGTGCTGGTATCTTACTTTATTGATTACTACAGCTTTGTAATATATCTTGAAATTTGGAATCATGACACCTCCAATATTGTTCTACTTTTTTATGATTGCATTGGCTATTCATGGTCCTTTTCAATTCTATACAACTTCAGGGAATTTTTTATTTAGTTATGTGAAAAATGCTGTTGGTATTTTGATAGGGATTGCAATGATTCTGTAGATTATTTTGGGTAATATAGACCTTTTAACAATATTGGTTCTTCAAACCCATGAGCATGGAATACCTTCCCATTTGTGTCATCTTCAATTTCTTATATCAATGTTTTTATAGTTTTCACAGTGCAGGTCTTTCACCTCCTTGGTTAAATTTATTCCTAGGTATTTTATTATTTTAGTGCAATTTTAAGTTGGACTATTTCCTTAATTTCTCATCCTACCACTGCATTATTAATGTATAGAAATGCAACAAATTTCTTTATATTACTTCAATAGCTTGCAACTTTATTGAATTCATTTATTAGTTCTAGTAGTTTTTTGATAGAGTCTTTTGGGTTTTCTGTATATAGTGCCATGTCGGGGCGCCTGGGTGGCTCAGTCGATTAAGCGTCCAACTGCAGCTCAGGTCATGGTCTCGTTGTTCACAGGTTGGAGCCCTGCAACAGGTTCTGTGCTGACAGCTTGGATCTTGAAGCCTGATTCAGATTCTGTGTCTCCCTCTCTCTGATCTTCTCCCACTTACATTCTTTTTCTCAAAAATAATAAACATTAAAAAACATTTTATAGTATCATGTCATTTGCAAATAGTGAAATTTTCACTTTTTCCTTGCCAATATGGATGCATTTTATTTCTTTTTCTTGCTTGATTGCTGTGACTTGAAAGTCCAGTACCATATTTCACAAAATTGGTGATAATAATCATCCTTGTCTCATTCCTGATATTAGAGGAAAACTCTTAGTTTCTTCACTATTAAATATGATGTTAGCTGTGTATTTTTAAAATATATGGCCTTATTATTTGAGGTATATTCCCTATATATCTACTTTGTTGACAGTTTTTATCATGAATGAATGTTGTACATTATCAAATGCTTTTTCTTCATCTATTGACATGATATATATTTTTTATCCGTTGTTTTGTTAACGTGGTGTATCACATTGATTAATTTGTAAATATTGAACCATACTTGCATCCCTACAATAAATCTCACTTGATTATAGTGAATGATTTTTTAAATGTATTGTTGGGTTTGGTTTGGTAATATTTTGTTGAGGATTTTTGGATCCATCAATACCTATCAATCTATCAATTTGAGAGATATTGGCCTTTAGTTTTTTTCTGTTTTTTTTTTTTTAAGTGTCTTTATCTGGTTTTGGTATCAGGGCAATTCTGGCCTCCTGGAATGATTTTGGAATCTTTTCTTACTTTTCTTTGTTGTTGTTGTTGTTAGCTTCAGAAGAACAGGTATTAACTCTTCTTTAAATGTTTGGTAGAGTTCACTTCTTAAGCCATCTGGTTCTAAACTTTTCTTTGTTGGTAGTTATTAAATTAGTGATTCAATTTTATTGCTAGTAATCATTTGTTCAAATTTTCTATTGCTTCCGATTCAGTTTTGGAAGATAAAATGTTTCTGGGAATTTGTCTATTTCTTCTAGGTTTTCCAATTTGTTGGCATATAATTTTTCATATTATCTTATATTCCTTTGTGTTTCTCTGGTGCTGGTTGTTATTTCTCCTTCTTCAGTTCTGATTTCATTTATTTGAGGCATCTCTATTCTTTTTTTAATGAGTCTGGATAAAGGTTTATCACTTTTGTTCATCTTTTCAAAGAATCAACATTTGATTTTATTGATCTATTGTGTTTTGTTTCTATTTAATTTCTTTCTGCTGTTATCTTTATTATTTCCTTCTATTGGTTTTGGGCATTGTTTATTCTCCCTTTTTTATCTCATTTATTTGACATGTTTGTTGCTTCTTGAGGTAGGCCCATATTGCTATAATCTCATAGCTTAGAACAGCTTTTGCTGCATCCCAAAGATTTTGGACTATAGTTTTCATTTTGATTTGTGTCCATGTATTTTTTGATTTCATCTTGATATCTAACCAGATTTCATGGCTGATCCATTCATTGGTTAGTATCTTGTTAATTAACCTCTCTGTGTTTGTGTCCTTTCCAGAGTTTTTCTTGAGATTGATTTCTAGTTACATACCACTGTGGTTGGAAAAGATGTGTGATATGATTAAAATCTGTAAAAATTTGTTTGTACTTCTTTTGTGGCCAAACATTACATGTGCACTTGGAAATATTACATGTGCAACTGGGAAAAATGTGTATTCCACTGTTTGGAGATGGAATGTTCTGAATACATCTATTAGTTCCATCTGGCCCAATGTGTCATTTGGAGCCACTGTTTCCTTGTTGATTTTCTGTCTGGATATCCATTGATGTGAGTGGAGTGTTAAAGTTCCCGACTATTGTATTACTATTCTTCTTTTATGTCTGTTAATAGTTGATTTATGCATTTGCATGTTCCCATGTTGGATGAATTAATATTTAGAATTATTATATGTTCTTGTTTGATTTTTCCATTTATCATTATGTAGAATTTTTCTTTGTTTATTGTTATAGTCTTCGTTTTAAATTCTATTTTGTCTGATATAAATGTTGCTACCCCAGCTTTCTATTAACTTCCATTTCCATGATAATACTTTTTCCATCCCTTCACTTTATTTTTTTTTAATTTTTATTTATTTATTTTGAGAGAGAGAGAGAGAGAGAGAGAGAGAGAGAGAGAGAGAGATACAGGGAGAGAAGGAGAGTCAGAGAGAAAGAAGGAGAGAGAGAATCCCAAGCAGGATCTACACTGTCAGTGCAGAGCCTGATGTGGAACTCAATCTCAGAAACTATAAGATTATGACCTGACCCAAAATCAAGAGTCAAATGCTTAACCGACTAAGCCACCCAGGTGCCCTCTACCATCCCTTCACTTCCAATCTGTGTGTGTCTTTAGGTCTGAAGTGTGTGTCTTGTATGGAGCATGTAACTGGATATTGCTTTTTAAAATTCATTTAGTGACCCTATGTTTTTTGATGGGAACATTTAGTCCATTACGTGCAAATTATTGGTAAGTATGTACTCATGCCACTTTATTACTTATTTTATGGTTGTTTTGTAGTTCTCTGTTCCTTTCTTCTCTTGCCCTCTTCCATTGTGGTTTGATGCTTTCTTTTCTCTAGTTCTTCCTTTTCTTCCTTTTCTTTCTTTCTTTCTTTCTTTCTTTCTTTCTTTCTTTCTTTCTCTTTTAAATATTTATATTTTATTGTTTTTATATTTCTTTCATTTTTATATACTTTTTTTTTATTCTCAAGTTAGTTAACATATAGTGTAGATTTGGCTTCAGGAGTAGAACGGAGTGATTCATCTCTTACGTATTACATCCAGTGCTCATCCTGAAAAGTACCCTCCTTAATACCCATCACCCATTTAACCCACCCCACAGCCCCCCATCAACCCTCACTTTGTTCTCTGTATTTAGGAATTCCTTTAGTTTGCCTCCCTCTCTGTTTTTATCTTATTTTTCCTACACTTCCATTTTGTTCATCTGTTAAGTTTCACAAGTGCCACATATGAATGAAATCATATGATATCTGTCTTTATCTGACTGACTTCTTTTGCTTAGCATAATACTCTCTAGTTCCATCCATGTTGTTGCAAATGGCAAGATTTCATTCTTTTCTATCATTGAGTAGCATTCCATTATAAACACACACACACACACACACACACACACACATACATACATACATGCACCACATCTTTGTCCATTCGTTGATGGACATTTGGACTCTTTCCATAATTTGGCTATGGTCAATAGTACTGCTATAAACATTGGGGTACATGTGCCCCTTTGAATCAGCATTTTTGTACTCTGGATAAATTCCTAGTAGTGCAATTGATGGGTCATAGGGTAGACCTATTTTTAATTTTTTGACAAACCTCCATACTATTTTCCAGAGTGGTTGCACCAGTTTGCATTCCCACCAACAGTGCAATAGTGTTCCCCTTTCTCCACATCCTCACCAACATCTGTTGTTTCCTGAGTTGTTAATTTTAGCCATTCTGACAGGTATGAGGTGATATCTCATTGTGGTTTTGATTTGTATTTCCCTGATGATGACTGATGTTGAACATCTTTTAATATGTCTGTTTGCTATCTGGATGCCTTCTTTGGAAGAGTGTCTATTCATGTCTTTTGCCCATTTCATAGCTGGATTATATGTTTTTGAGTGTTGAGTTTGGTAAGTTCATTACAGATTTTGGAAACTAACCCTTTATCAGATATGTCATTTGCATATATCTTCTCCCATTCCATCGGTTGCCTTTAGTTATGTTGATTGTTTTCTTTGCTGTGCAGAAGCTTTTTATCTTGATGAGGTCCCAATAGTTCATTTTTGCTTCTGTTTCCGTTACCTTCAGAGAAATGTCAAGTATGAAGTTGCTGTGGAACAAGTCAGAGAGGCTGGTGCCTGTTTTCTCCTTTAGGATTTTCATGGTTTTCTGTCTCACATTTAGGTTTTCCATCTATTTTGAATATATTTTTGTATATGGTGTAAGAAAGTGCTCGAGTTTCATTCTTCTGCATGTTGCTGTCCAGTTCTCCCAGCACGGTTTGCTAAAAAGAGTGTCTTTTTTTCCATTGGATACTCTTTCCTGGTTTGTCGAAGATTGGTTGGCCATATATTTGTGGGTCCATTTCTGAGTTCTCTGTTCTATTCCATTGATATATGTGTCTGTTTTTGTGCCAATTCCATAATGTCTTCATGATTACAGCATTGTAATACAGGTAAAAATCTGAGATTGTGATGTCTCCAGCTTTGGTTTTCTTTTTCAACATGACTTTGGATATTCTGGGTCTTTCCTGGTTCCATACAAAGTTTAGGATTGTTTGTTCTAGCTCTGTGAAGAATGATGGTGTTATTTTGAGAGGGATTGCATTGACTGTGTAGATTGCTTTGGGTAGTATCAACATTTTAACAATATTTGTTCTTGCAATCCATGAGCATAGAATGTTTTTTCATTTCTTTGTGTCTTTTTCAATTTCTTTCATACATTTTCTATAGTTTTCAGCGTACAGATCTTTTATCTCTTTGTTATGTTTATTCCTAAGTATCTTATGATTTTTCATGCAATTGTAAATGGGATAGATTCCTTGATATCTCTTTCTGTTGCTTCATTATTGATGTATAGAAACGGAACTGATTTCTGTACATTGATTTTATATCCTGCGACTTTCCTGAATTTATGTATCAGCTATAGCAGTTTTTGGTTGAGTCTTTCGGGTTTTTCATATAGGGTATCATGTCGTCTGCAAAAAGTGAAAGTTTCACTTCTTCCTTGTTGATTTGGATGCAATTTATTCCTTTATGTTGTCTGATTGCTGAGACTAGGACTTCCAATACTATGCTGAATAAGAGTGGTGAAAGAGCACATCCCTGTCGTGTTCCTGATCTCAAGGGGAAAGCTCTCATTTTTCCCCATTGAGGATGATATTAGCCTTTCATATATG
Source organism: Cryptoprocta ferox (assembly GCA_028646485.1). Taxonomy (NCBI): domain Eukaryota; kingdom Metazoa; phylum Chordata; class Mammalia; order Carnivora; family Eupleridae; genus Cryptoprocta; species Cryptoprocta ferox. Next base: position 54,086,789 of record CM053579.1, read on the forward strand.
ACTTTTATGATGTTAAGGTATGTTCCTTCTCTCCTGACATTCTTGAGGGTTTTTTTTTTATCAAGAAAAGATGGTGTATTTTGTCAAATGCTTTTTCTGCATCTATTGAAAATATCATATGGTTCTTATCCTTTCTTGTATCAATGTGGTGTATCACGTTGATTGATTTGCAAATATTGAACCAGCCCTGCAACTGAGGAATGACTCCCACTTGATGATGATAAATAATTTTTAATGTACTGCTGAATTTGATTTGCTAGTATCTTGTTGAGAATTTTGCATCGAGGTTCATCAGGGATATTGGCCTGTCATTCTCCTTTTTAGTGTGGTCTGAGTCTAGTTTTGGAATCAAGGTAATACTGGCTTCAGAGAATGAGTTTGGAAGTTTTCCTTCTATTTCTATTTTTTGGAAGAGTTTGGGAAGAATAAGTATTAACTCTGCTTTAGATGGCTGGTAGAATTCCCCTGGGAAGCCATCCAGCCCAGGACTCTTATTAGTTGGAGGATTTTTGATAACCGATTCAATTTTGCTGGTTATGGGTCTATTCAAATTTTCTCTTTCTTCCTGTTTGAATTTTGGTAGTGTGTGAGTGTCTCTGAATTTCTTTATTTCTTCCAGATTGTCCAGTTTCTTGGCATGTAATTTTCCATAGCATTCTCTAATAATTGTTTGTATTTCTGTGGTGTTTTGTTGTGATCTCTCTTCTTTCATTCATGATTTTATTTATTTGCATCTTCTCTCTTTTCTTTTGAGAAGTCTGGCTAGGGTTTTATCAACTTTGCTTATTCTTTCAAAAAAAGCCAGCACTTAGATTCATTGATTTGTTCTACTCTTTTTTTGGAGGGGTGGATTCTATATCATTTATTTCTACTCTAATCTTAATATTTCCCTTCTGCTGGCTTTGGACTTCATTTGCTGCTGATTTTCTAGCTCCATTACGTGTAAGGTTATGTTGTGTATTTGGGACCTTTCCTTCTTCTTGAGATAGGCTTGAATTGCAAAATCTTTTCCCCTTAGGACTGCCTTTGCTGCATACCTAAGGGTTTGGACTGTCATGTTTTCATTTCCATTTGCTTCCATATATTTTTAAATTTTTTCTTTAATTTCCCGGTTAACCCATTCACTCTTTAGTAGGATGTTCTTTAACCTCCACATATTTAGGGGCTTTCCAAATTTTTCCTTGTGGTTGATTTAAAGTTCCATAGTGTTGTGATCTGGAAACATGTATGGTATGATTTCAGTCTTTTTGTTTTTGTTGAGGGCTATTTTGTGACCCAGTATGTGATCTATTTTAGAGAATATTCCATGTGCACTAGAGAAGAATGTGTATTCTGCTGCTTTACTAAGTTTTGAATATATCTATTAAGTCCATCTGGTCCAACATGTCATTCAGAGCTGTTGTTTCCTTATTGATTTTCTGCCTAGATGATCTGTCTATTGATGTAAGTGGAGTATTAAAATCACCTACAATTACAGTATTATTATCAATAAGTTTGCTTATGTTTGCAATCAATTAATTTATATATTTGGGTGCTGCGATTTGGGGGCATAAATATTTACAACTGTTAGCTCTTCTTGATGGATAGACCCCTTAATTATGATCTAATGCCCTTCTTCATCTTTTGGTGCAGTCTTCGTTTTAAAATCTAGTTTGTCTGATATAAGTATGGCTACTCTGGCTTTCTTTTGACATCCATTAGCATGATAGATGGTTCTCCAGCCCCTTGCTTTCGATCTGTAGGTGTCCTCAGGTCTAAAATGAGTCTCTTGTAGGCAGAATATAGGTGGATCTTTTTTTTTTTTTATCTATTCTGATACCCTATGCCTTTGAATTGGGACATTTAGTTCATTTACATTCAGAATGATTATTGAAAGATATGGATTTAGAGCCATTGTGTTATCTGTTCCACTCACAGAGTTCCCCTTAGGATCTCTTGCAGGGCTGGTTTACTGCTCAAGAACCCCTTTAGTTTTTATTTGTCTGGGAAAGCCTTTATATCTCCTATTCTGAATGATACCCTTTCTGAATAAAGGATTCTTGACTGCATAGTTTTCCTATTCAGCACAGTGAAGATTTCCTGCCACTCCCTTCTGGCCTACCAAGTTTCAGTGGACAGGTATGCTACTACCCTTATTGTCTACCCCTGTAGGTTAAGGGCTGTTTGTCCATAACTACTTTCAGAATTCTCTCTTTGTCTTTGTATTTTGTAAGTTTCACTATATGTCATGGTATTGACCTGTTTTTGTTGATTTTCAAGGGAGTTCTCTGTGCCTCTTAAACTTGGATGCCTGTTTCCTTCCCCATATTAGGGAAGTTTTCTGCTACAATTTGTTCAAATAAACTTTGTTCCCCTTTCTCTTGCTCTTCTCTGTCTGGGACTCCCATGATACAGATGTTGTTTCATTCCATGGAATCACTGGTTTGATGGTTTCTTTGGTGATATGCTTGGATTGATTTCTTTTTATTTACTTTATATTTATTTTAGAGTTTTTAAAAAATTTTATTTACCATTAGATTGATATGTAACACACCATGTATGTAGCAGCCTGTAAAATTGATGGTTGCTTATGTCTCAACTCATTCTATTTTTTTTAACTTTATAGTTTATTGTCAGGTTGGTTTCCATATAACACCCAGTGCTCTTCCCCACAAGTGACCTCCACCAAGACCATCACCCCCCATTACCTTTACCCCTTCCCCTTCCCCCCTCAGTTTGTTTTCAGTATTCAAGAGTCTCTCGTGTTTTTTCTCCCTCCCTCTCCCTAACTCTTTTTCCTCCTTCCCCTCCACATGGTCCTCTGTTGGGTTTCTCCTGTTAGACCTATGAGTGCAAACATATGGTATCTGTCCTTCTCCACCTGACTTATTTCACTTAGCATGACACCCTCGAGGTCCATCCACTTTGCTACGAATGGCCAGATTTCATTCTTTCTCATTGCCATGTAGTATTCCATTGTATAGCTCAACCCATTCTAAAAGCACTAAACTTTCATTTCCCTCACCCACATTTTATGTAAATGATGTCATATTTGACATCCTTTTATTTTGTGAATCCTTTGTTTGATTTTTATACATATAATTGATTTTATTGCTTTTGTGCTTTAACCTCCATACTGGTTTTATAAGTAATTAATCTACTACTTTTATTATGTTTGTGTTTATCTGTGAAATTTTTTTCTTTCCTTACTTTCTTACTACTGATTATGGTCTTTTCTTTCCACTCAATGCATTTCCTTTTACATTTCTTGTGAGTTTGGTTTAGTAGTGGGGAACTTTAACTTTTTTTGGGGGGACTCTTTATCTCTCTCTCTATTCTGAATGACAGTCTTGCTAGATAGAGTATTCTTAGTTGCAGATTTTTTCCTTCAATACTTTGAGTATATTATGCGACTCCCTTCAGGCCTGAATATTTTCTGCTGAAAAATCAAATTACAACCTTATGTAGTTTCCCTTGTATGTAATAGCTTTCTTTTGTCTTGGTGCTTTAAAAATTCTTTATCTGTGTATTTTGCCACTTTAATCATTATGAGTCTAGCTATGGACCTTATTGGGTTGATTTTGTTGAAGGATCTTTGTACCTCCTGGATCTAAGTATCTGTTTCCTCTCCTAGATTAGTGATTTTTTCAATTATTAATTTAAACAAATTCTCTACCCACTTTTTTCTTATCTCCTTCTGGGATCCCCAGAAGCCAAATATTATGCTTGATAATGTTGCCAAGTTCCCTTAAGCCATTCTCAATTTTTATTATTCTCTTTTCCTGTCAGCTGGATTGCTTTCCATTACTCTGTCTTCCACCTTGCTGACTCATTCTCCCTTTTTCTTATCTATTATTTATTCCATTCTAGTGTATATTTAATTTCTGTTATTGATTTCCTCATCTCTGATTGGTTCTTGTTAAAATTTTCTACCTCTTTGTTGAAGGTCTCACTGAGATCCTCCAGTCTTTTCTCAAGTCCAATTAGTATCTTTATGACCATTACTTTGAAATCTCTATCAGGCATATTGTTTATCTCTGTTTCATTTAGCTCTTTCTCCATGGTTTCGTATTTTCTTTCATTTGGGGTATATTTCTCTGTCTCCTCATTTTGTCTAACCCTCTGGGTTTGTTTTTATGTGTTATGAAAGTCATCTACATCTTCCACTTTTGAAAGTAGTGGACTTATGAAGAAGAGGTCTTGTAGTACCCTGTAGTACATACAGTGTCCTCTATTCACTCATACTGAGCACTTTAGGGGTGTCTCCTATGTGTGGCTTGTGTGCCCTGCTGTTGTGCTTGAGCTACATTTGCCTTCTTCCCAGATTGCTGCAATGACTCCTTTTGTTTGTTGTGGGCAGGGTTTACTTCCTGTGGTGTTAAGAGGCCAGTCTGAAGCCACCTTGGACTTATAGTTGGGTCAAAGCAGACGTGCACTCAGCCCATTTGCTCAGGCTGTTCTTGCACCATATTGCAGTTTGCTCTTTCTGCATTGTCCTCTGAGAGTATTTTTAGGTGTGTCAGACCTGTAGTCCCACCAGATGCCTACTTCCAGTCCATCTGTTGGGGTTACAGTGATCCCCAAATACAGAGCTCATTCCTTGTGCTGCCCACTGTGAGGATTTTTTGATTGGTATGGCTGGCAGTCAGATCAGATGTCTCTCCCCTGCCCACTACTGGGGCTGCATTCAGACTTGTGTGTGTGGTTATTTTCTCCTCTCTCCCTGGCAAGAGTCACTTTGGAGTTGTGCTGGTCACCATTGCAACTGATTACACAATGATATGCAATAGGGAGGGCCCCCTTTGGAGGGACTTTTACCATGTGAAGCAGGTTGGATAGAGCAAACCTGCAGGAGAATGTGGACACAGGACACATGGTGTTAGAAAGGTATGTGCCTGTCCCTGTTCCCTACTGGGGCTGCTTGCAGGTTGAGACGTGGCTGAAGTTACTTTGGAGAAACTTGTGCCAAGTGGGGATGGATGGATGGGGTAGATTGCAGGAGAACACATGAGTTGGATGCGTGGTGTTAGCAAGCTGTGTGGCTAGTGTTCACACTGGTTTCTGGATATTTAGGCTTGGCAAAGACAAATTGCACCCATCAGGTCTTTCATTATTAGAGAAGCCTCGTAAAGATCCCTGCCCCTCCAGAAGCAGTAACATCTTGAATGGAATCCTTTTCTTCTAAGCAGAATGTGTCAACTGTGGGCTTAAAATATTCCGTTAACTATGTTGTAAACAGATGCACTGTCACTCAGCCTTTCTTGTTATATTAATAGACCACAGGCCGAGTAGATTTAGCATAAATCTTAAGGGCCATAGGATTTGCAGAATGGTAAATGAGAATTGGCTTCAACTTAAAGTCACCAGATGTATTCACTCCTAAAAAGAGAGTTGGCTGTCCTTTGAAACTTTGAAGCAAGGCATTGACTCCTCTCTAGGTATAAAATTTTTAGATGGCATCTTCTTTCATTAGAAGGCTGTTTTTTATACAGTGAAAATAAGTTATTTAGTGTAGCCACCATTATTAGGTATCTTAGCTAGATCTTCTGGATAACTTGCTGCAACTTCCACGTCAGCAATTCCTCTTCCACTTTGCATTTTTATATTATGGAGATCACTTCTTTCTTCAAATCTTAGAAACCAACTACTGCTAGCTTCATATTTTTCATCTGCAGTGTCCTCGCCTCTCTAACCCTTCACAGAGTTGAAGAGAGTTAGGGCCTTGCTCTAGATTAGGCTTTGGCTTAAGGAAATTTTTGGCTGGTTTGATCTTATATTCAGACCACTAAAGCGTTCTCTATATTAGCCATAAACCTCTTTGACTTTGTTATCATTTGTTTGTTCAGTAGAGTAGTATTTTTAATTTACTTTAAGAACTTTTTTGCATTCACAATTTGGCTAAATGTTTAGTGGACGAGACCTAGCTTTCACCCTATTTTAGCTATTTTAACAGGCTTTTCTCATTAAGTTAAACATTTCTAGCATTTGATTTAAAGTGAACCTTAATTCAGCTATCTTAACAGGCCTTTCTCATTAAACTTAGTCATTTCTAGCATTTGATTTAAAATGAGAGAGATTTTCCGATCACTTGAAGACTCAAGGGCCATTGTACGATTACCAATTGGCCCTGTTTTAAAATCATTGTTTTCAGGCAATAGGGAAGCCTAAGGAGAGGAAAATGGAGGATGGCCCATTGGTAGAGTGGTCAAAACACACACATTTATCAATAAAGTTTAATATGGAAGAGTTTCATGGTGTTCCAAAACAATTACAATAATGACAGCAAAGATTATTTATTATAGACAACCATAAAAATATGATAATGATACAGTTTAAATATTGCAATAATTATCAAAATGTGACAGAGATATTAAGTGAACAAATTTTTCTAGAAAAATGGTGCTGATAAACTTGTTTAATTTTGGTTTGCCACAAACCTTCAATATATAGAAAATGCGATATGTGCAAAGTGCAATAAAGTGATGAGCAATACAAAAAGTTATGCCTGTATATATTTACCTGTTCCAGTGAAGTTTTCAATTTCACATGTTTATTTGTTACTAATTAGTGCCATTTCTTTTTAGCTCAAATATGTCCCTTTGACATTTCTTTATTTTAATGTTTATTTATTTTTGAGAGAGAGAGAGAGAGAGAGAGAGAGAGCAGGGGAGGGACAGAGAGAGGGAGACACAGAATCTGAAGCAGGCTCCAGGCTCTGAGCTGTCAGCACAGAGCCCGACATGGGGCTCGAACTCACAAGCTGTGAGATCATGACCTGAGCTGAAGTCGAACATTCAACTGACTGAGCCACCCAGGCGCCCCCCTTTAACATTTCTTATAAGGCTGGTTTACTGCTGATGAATTCCTTAGCTTTTGCCTAACTGGAAAACTATTGATCTCTCTTTCAATGAGAGTTCTTGGTTGAAAGTTTTTTTTTTTTTTTTCTTTCAGCACTTTGAATAATATTATGCCACTCTGTTTTGGCCAGCAAAGTATCTGGTGATTAATCTGCTTATAGCCTTATGGGATTTCCCTTGTACATAAATTGTTTTTATCTTGTTTAAGATCCTTTATTCATGAAATTTTGAAAATTTAAATAGACTGTGTCTTGGTGTGGATCTCTTTGAGTTCATTTTATTTGAGACTACCTGGGATCACTGGAACTGGAGGTCTGTTTCCTTCCCCAGATTAGGAAAGTGTTCAGCTATTTTTTCTTCAAATAATTTTTCTGGCTCTTTCACTCTTCTTCTGGAACCTCTATGATGCTTATTGTTTCACTTGACTTTGTCCCAAACATCCCTTAAAAATGTTGACTTTTTTCCCTGCTCTTTTTCATATCTACTGCTTTATCTTCCACATAACTGATTTGTTCTGCTTCATCCAGTCTGCTGTTGAACGCTTTTTGTATATTTTTCAGTTCAGATATTTTAATCTTCACTTATGTAACTCCTGTTGAGACTTTCTTATGTTTTCTATCTCCTTCTTGAAGAACTCACTGTGCTTATACTTTCTTCTCCAAAGTTCAGTAAACATTTTTATTTCTTTCAACAACTTTATCAGGCATATTGCTTAGCTCCATTTCATTGTCTTTTTCTGAGGTTTTGTCTTGTTCATTCATTTGGAACATATTTCTCTGTCTCATTTTTCCTCTCTATATTTGTTTCTATGTATGTGGAGAGAAGCTATCATTCCTTTTTCTGCTGCTTCATAATGATGTAGAGATTCAACAGATTTCTGCACATTGATTTTGTATCCTGCGACTTTACTGAATTCATTTATCAGTTCTAGTAGTTTTTAGATGGAGTCTTTAGGGTTTTCTATATATAGTATCATGTCGTCTGCAAATAGTGAAAATTTTACTTCTTCCTTACCAATTTCTATGCCTTTTTATTTCTTTACCTGGTCTGATTGCTGTGGCTAGGACTTCCAGTACTAGGTTGAATAAAAGTGGTGAGAGTGGACATCCGTGTTTTATTCCTGACCTTAGGGGGAATGTTCTCAGTATTTCCACTTTGAGTATAATGTTCACTGTGAGTTTTTCATATGTGTCCTTTTATTATGTTGAAGTATGTTCCCTCTAAAACTACTTTGTTGAGGGCTTTTATTATGAATGGATGTTGTATTTTGTCAAATGCTTTTTCTGTGTCTATTGAAATGATCTCTTTTCCCCCCTTCTCTTATTGATGTTTATTGATTTCTAAATATTGAACCACACTTGCATCCCTACAATAAATCCCACTTGATCTTGGTATATTGTTTTTAAAATGTATTTTTGGACTCTCTTTGCTAGTATTTTGTTGAGAATTTTTGCATCTCTTTTCATCAAAGATATTGGCCTGTAGTTCTCTTTTTTGTGGTGTCTTTATCTGGTTTTGGTGTCAGGGTAATAAAGCTGGCCTCATAGAATGAATTTGGAAGTTTTCCTTCCTCCATTTATATTTTGGAATAGTCTGAGAAGAATAGATATTACATGTTCTTTAATGGTAGGTAGAATTTGTTTGGAAGCTTTCTGGTCCTGTACTTCTGCTCGTTGGTAATCTATCTATTCATATTTCTATTTCTTCCTGCTTCAGTTTTGGTAGGTTATATGTTTCTAGAAATTTATCCATATATTCTAAGTTGTCCAATTTGTTGGCATATAAGTTTCATCATATTCTCTTATGATTGTATTTATGTGGTGTTGGTTATTATTTCTCCTCTCCTCAAATAAAATTTGAGTCCTTTCTTTTTGTTTTTTGATGAGTCTCGCTAAAGTTTTATAAATTTTGTTTATCTTTTAAAAGAAGGAGGTTCTGGTTTCATTTCAGTTCTGCTATTTTTTTTTTAGTTTCCATATCATTTACTTTTGCTCTAATCTTTATTATTGCTTTCCTTCTGCTGGTTTTGGGTTTTGTTTGCTGTTGTTCATCTGTCTCCTTTAGGTAAGGTTAGGTTGTTTGAGATTTTTCTGCCTTCTTGAAGTAGGCCTGTTTTGCTATAAACTTCCCTCTTAGAATTACTTTTGATACATCCCAAAAGTGTGTTGTGTTTTCATTTTCATTTGTTTCCATGTCTTTTTGGGTTTCTTCTTGGATTTCTTACTCAACCCATTTATTGTTTAGTAGCAAGTTATTTAACCTCCATGTATTTGTGGTCTTTCCAGATCTTTTCTTGAGGTTGATTTCTAGTTTTGTAATATTATGGTCAGGAAAGATGCGTGCTATGATTTTGATCTTTCTGAATGTTTTGAGAGTCGTTTTGAGGCCTAATAGGTGATCATTTCTGGAGAATATTCCATGTGCACATTAAAAGAATGTGTGTTCTTCTGCTTTGAGTTGGAATATTAAAATTTATCCATTAAATCAATCTCTTCCTGTGTGTCATTCAAATCCATTGTTTCCTTGTTGATATTTTAGTTGGATGATTTGTCCCTCAATGTAAATGGAGTGGTATAGTCCCCTATTATTATTGTACTTCTATTGATTAGTTCCTTTATATTTGCTTTTAACAGTTCATGTATTTGGGTGTTGCCATAGACTATTATTTTCTTTTAACTTTATAGTCTATTCTCAGGTTGGTTTCCATATAAATCCAGTGCTCTTCCCCACAAGTGTCCTCCACCATGACCATCAACCCCCTTCCCCTTTCCCCCTCCCCCTTCCACTCTCAGTTTCTTTTCAGTATTCAAGAGTCTCTCGTGCTTTGTCTCCCTCCCTCTCCCTAACTCTTTTTCCTCCTTCCCCTCCCCATGGTCCTCTGTTAGGTTTCTCCTGTTAGACCTATGAGTGAAAACATATAGTATCTGTCCTTCTCCGCCTGACTTATTTCGCTTAGCATGACACCCTCGAGGTCCATCCACTTGGCTATAAATGGCCAGATTTCATTCTTTCTCATTTCCAGGTAGTATTCCATTGTACAGTTAAACCACATCTTCTTGATCCATTCATCAGTTTATGGACATTTAGGCTCTTTCCATGATTAGGCTATTGTTGAAAGTGCCGCTATGAATATTGAGGTATATGTGCCCCTATGCATCAGCATTTCTATATTCCTTGGGTAAATCCCCAGCAGTTCTATTTCTGCGTCATAGGAGACTTCTACTGATAGTTATTTGAGGAACCTCCACACTGTTTTCCAGAGTGGCTGTACCAGTTTACATTCCCACCAACAATGTAGGAGGGTTTCTGTTTCTCGAAATGCTCACCAGCATCTATACTCTCTTGAGTTGTTCATTTTAGCCACACTGAATGGCGTGACGTGGTATCTCAGTGTGGTTTTGATTTGTATTTCCCAGATGATGAGTCATGCTGAGCATCGTTTGAAGTGTTTGTTGGCCATCTGGATGTCCTCTTTGGAGAAGTGTCTCTTCATCTCTTCTGCCAAGTTCTTCACTGGATTGTTTGATTTTCGGGTGTGGAGTTTGGTGAGTACTTTGTAGATTTTGGATACTAGCCCTTTATCCGATATGTCATTTGCAACTATCTTTTCCCACTCTGTCGGTTGCCTATTAGTTTTTTCGATTGTTTCCTTTGCAGTGCAGAAGCTTTTTATCTTGATGAGGTCCCAATAGTTTATTTTGGTTCTTGATTCCCTTCCCTTTGGGGATCTGTCACGTAGGAAATTGCTAGGGTTGAGGTCATAGAGGTTGTTTCCTGCTTTCTCCTCTAGGGATTTGATGGTTTCTTGTCTCATATTCAGGTCCTTCATCCATTTTGAGTTTATTTTTGTGTATGGTGTAAGAGAGTGGTCTAGTTTCATTCTTCTGCATGTTGCTGTCCAGTTCTCCCAGCACCACCTATTAAAGAGGCTATCTTTTTTCCATTGGATACTCTTTCCTCCTTTGTCAAAGATTAATTGGCCGTACATTTGTGGGTCAAATTCTGGGCTCTCTAGTCTATTCCATTGGTCTATGTGTCTGTTTTTGTGCCAGTACCCTACGGTCTAGATGATGACAGCTTTGTAGTAGAGTCTAAAGTCTTGGATGGTGATGCCTCACGTTTTGGTTTTCTTCTTCAGTATTACTTTGGCTATTCAGGGATTTTTGTGGTTCCATACGAATTGTAGGACAGGTTGTTCTAGCTTTGAGAAGAATGCTGGTGCAATTTTGATTGAGATTGCATTGAATGTGTAGATTGCTTTGGGTAATAATGACA
>CM053579.1:54098399-54128906 GCA_028646485.1 Cryptoprocta ferox
GAAAACAAACTGAGGGGGGAAGGGGAAGGGGAAAAGGTAAAGCGGGGTGATGGTCTTGGTGGAGGTCACTTGTGGGGAAGAGCACTGGGTGTTATATGGAAACTAACCTGACAATAAACTATAAAGTAAAAAAAAAATAAAAATAAAAAAATAAATAAATAAATAAATAAATAAATAAAAAAAAAAAAAGAATATGCAATGGGAAAAACCACTGTCTTCAACAAAGAGCATTGGGAAAACTGGCCAACTACATGCTAAAAAGTGAAAGTAGACCTCGTTCTTATATCACACACAAAAACAAACTCAAAATGAATAAAGACCCAATTGTAAGACCTGAAACAATAGACTTCTTAAAAGAAAATATAGGCAGTAGTATCTTTGACATCAACCATAGAAACATTTTTCTAGATATATATAGTTTATACATATAAACTATAAAACTTTTTTGTAGAGTGAAGGAAACAATAAAACAAAAAGGCAACCTATTTATGGGAGAGGCTATTTGCAAATGACATATCCAACAAAGGGTTATATCCAAAATATATAGAAAAATATAACAACTCCAAAAACACAAATAATCTGATTAAAACATAGGCAGAGAATATAAATAGATATTTCCCCCAAAGAAAACATACAGGTGGCCAACAGATACATGAAAAGATGCTCAGCATTACTAATTATCAGGGAAATACAAATCAAAACCACAATGAGATATCACCTCACATCTTTCAGAATGTCTAAATAAAGAAAGAGAGATATAGATAACAAGTGTTGGTAAGAATGTGGACAAAAAAGAACTTTTGTGCACTATTGGTGGAAATGCAAGCTGGTGCAATGTGGAAAACATGTGGAGCTTCCTCAAGAAAAGAAAGATAGAATTAGCATATGATCCATCATTTCCGCTACTGAGTATTAACCCCTCCCCCAAAGTGAAAACACTAATCTCAAATGATATGTGCACCCATATGTTCATTGCAGCATTTTTGACAATAGCCAACATATGGAAGTTACCCAAGTATTTATCCATAGATGAAAGGATGGAGAACATGTCGGGTGTGTGTGTGTGTGTGTGTGTGTGTGTGTGTGTGTGTGTATCAAATAAAAGAATGAAATATTTCCATTTGAAACAGCATGGATGAACATGGTGGGTAAGATGTTAAATAAGGCATTAAGAGAAAGGCAAGTATCTGGCAGAAAAGAAAGGAGTGGAATGATATATTCACTGTGCTGAATGGTAAAATTCTGCAGCCAAGAATACTCCATCCAGCAAGGCTGCTATTCAGTGTAGAAGGAGAGATAGTTTCCCAGACAAACAGAAACTTCAGGAATTCATGATCAAGAACAAGCCCTGAAAGAAATATTAAAGAGAACTCTTTGAGTGAAAGGGAAAGACCAAAAATGTCAAAGAAAGAAAGGAACAGAGAAAATCTCCAGAAACAATGACAAAACAAGTAATAAAATGTCGTTAAGTACATATCTATCAATAATTACTCTGACTATAAATGGACTAAATGCTCCAATCAAAAGAAATAGGGTGTCAAAATGGATAAAAAAGCAAAACCCATCTATATGATGCTTACAAGAGACTCATTTTAGACCTACAAACACCTGAAGATTGAAAGTGAAGGGATGCAGAAACATTTATCATGCAAATGGATGTCAAAAGAAAGCCACAGCAGCCATACTTATATCAGACAAACTAAATTTTAAATCAAATATGGTAACAATAGAGACTATCCAACAACATTTAACAACTTAAATATTTATCCCACCAACAAGGGATCAGGCAAATATATAAAACAATTATTAACAAACATAAAGGAACTCATTGATCTCATTGATAATAATAAAATAATAATAAGGTACTTTAACACCCCAATTACAGCAATGGACAAATCATCTAAGCAGAAAATCAACAAGGAAACAATGGCTTTAAATCACATACCAGACCAGATGAACTTAACAGATATATTCAGAACATTTCATCCGAAAGCAGCAGAATACACATTCTTTTCAAGTGCACAAGGGACATTCTCAGAATAGCTCACATACTAAGTTACAAATCAGGTCTCAATAAGTACAAAAAGATTGAGATCATACCATGCATCTTTTCTGACCACAATGCTATTAAACCTGAAATCAACCAAAAGAAAAAAATTGGAAAGGCCACAAATACATGGAATATCCCAGTAAAAATTGAATGGGTCAACCAGGATATCAAAGAAGAAAAAAATATATATGGAAACAAATGAAATGAAAATACAGTGGTCCAAAACCTTTGGGATGCAGCTAAAGCAGTCCTAAGAAGGAAATATATAGCGATACAGGCTTCCCTCAAAAAGTAAGAAAAATCTCAAAAAAAAACAACCTAACCTTACACCTAAAGGAGCTACAAAAAGAACAACAAACAAAGCCTAAAGCCAGAATAAGAAGGGAAATCATGAAGATTAGAGCAGAAATAAATGACACAGAAACTAAAGAAATAATAGAACAGATAAATGAAACCAAGAGCTGGCTCTTTAAAAATCTTAATAAAATTAATAAACCTCTAGCCAGACTTATCAAAATGAAAAAGAAAAAAATCCAAAATAAATAAAATCACAAATGAGAGAGGAGAAATAAAAACCAACACCACAGAGATGCAAGCAATTACAAGAGAATACCAAGAAAATTATATGGTGTGCCACCCAGGTGTGCCTGGGTGGCTCAGTCAGTTGAGCGTCCAACTCTTGATTTTGGCTTAGGTCATGATCCCAGAATTGTGGGATCGAACCCCACATCAGGTTCCATCCTGAGCATGGAACCTACTTAAGATACTCTGTCTCCTTCTCTCTCTGCCTCCCCCTTGATTGCTCTCTCTCTCTCTCTCTCTCTCTCTCTCTCCAAAATAAAGAAATAAACTTTAAAAAACTTCTCTCTCTCTCCCTCTGCCCCTCTCCCCCATTCACACGCGCTCTCTCTCTAAAATAAAAAATAGGTGCGCCTGGTTGGCTCAGTCGGTTAAGCCTCCAACTTTGGCTCAGGTCATGATCTCACAGTCCATTAGTTCGAGCCCTGCGTCGGGCTCTGTGCTGACAGCTCAAGGCCTGAGACTGTTTTGGATTCTGTGTCTCCTCTCTCTGCCCCTCCCCTGCTCAAGCTCTGTCTGTCTCTGTCTCAAAAATAAACAAAGTTAAAATAAATTAAAATAAATAAATAAAATAAAAAATAAAATTTAAATTATATGCCAAAATTTGGGCAATCTGAAAGAAATCAATATATTACTAGAAACATATAAACTACCAAAACTGAAACAGGAAGAAATAGAAAACTTGAATAGACAAATAACCACCAAAGTAATTGAATCACTAATCAAAAATCTCCCATAAAACAAAAATCCAGGGCCAAATGGCTTCACAGGTGAATTCTACTAAACATATAAAGAAGAGCTAATACCTATTATTCTCAAACTGTTCCAAAAATTGTAAAAGGAAGGTAAACTTCTAAATTACTTCTATGAGTTCAGCATTACCCTGATACCAAAACCAAAAAAAGACTCCACTTAAAAAATGAACTACAGGCCAATATCCCTCATGAACATGGATGCAAAAATTCTCTATAAAATACTAGCAAATTGAATCTAACATAAAGAATCATTCCACACAATCAAATTGATTTATTCCTGGGCTGCAAAGGTAGTTCAGTATTCATAAATCAATAAACATGATACAACACATTAATAAAAGAAAGGATAAGAAACATATAATCCTTTCAATAGATGAGGGGAAGGATTTGACAAAGTACAGCATCCATTCTTGATAAAAACCCTCAACAAAGTAGGGATAGAAGGACGATACCTCAACATCATAAAGGGCATATATGAAAAACCCACAGTTAATATTCTCAACTGGGGAAAACTGAGAGCTTTTCCTCTTTGGTCAGGAACAAGACAGGGATGTCCACTCTCACCATTGATATTTAACATAGTACTGGATGACCTAGCCACAACAATCAGAAAACAAAAAGAAATAAAGGACAGCCAAATCAGCAAGGAAGAATTCAAACTCTCACTATTTCCAGATGACACGGTACTCTATTAGAAAACCCAAAAGAGGGGTGCCTGGGTGGTTCAGTTGATTGAGTGTCCAACTCTTGGTTTCAGCTCAGGCCTTGATCTCATAATGCGTGGGTTTGAGCCCTGCATCCGGCTCCTCACTGACAGCGCAGGACCTACTTTGGATTCTCTCTCTCCCTCTCTCTCTGCTCTTTTCACACTTGTGTTCCCCCTCTTTCTCCAAATAAATAAATAAACATAACAAAACCCAAAAATATTCCACCAAAAAGTTACTAGAACTAATATATGAATTCAGTAAAGTCACAGGATACAAAACCAATATACAGAAATCTGTTGCATTTCTATACACCAGTAATGAAGTAGCAGAAAAAGAAATCAAGGAATTGATTCCATTTACAGTTGCGCCAAAAACCATAAGATACTGAGGAATAAACCTAACCAAAGAGGTGAAAGACCTGTATTCTGAAAACTATAAAACACTGATGAAAGAATTGAAGATTAGAAGAATAAATGTTTTTAAAATGTCCATACTATTCAAAGCAATCTACACATTTAAGGCAATCACTTTCAAAATGCCACCATAATTTTTCACAGAGCTAGAGCAATTTTAAAATTTGTGTGGAACCACATAGGCCTCCAAATAGCAAAAACAGTCTTGAAAAGGAAAAGAAAAGCTCAAGGCATTACAATTCCATACTTCAGTTATATTATAAGGTAGTGGTTAAGACAGTATGGTGCTGGCACAAAAATAGACACATAGATCAATGAAACAGAATGGAAAACCTAGAAATAACTCCACAACTATATGGTCAACTAATCATTGACAAAGCAGGAAAGAATATCCAATCGGAAAAATGATTCTCTTCAACAAATGGTGCTGGGAAAACTCAATAGCAACATCCAAAATAATGAAACTGGATGACTTTTCTTACATCATACAAAAAATAAATTTATAATGGATAAAAGACCTTAATGTGAGAGAGTAGACCATCAAAATCCTAGAGGAGAACACAGGCAGTAACCTCTTTGAGGTTTGACCATATCAACTTCTTACTAGATATGTCTCCTTAGGCAAGGGAAACAAAAGAAAAAATAAACTATTCAGACTTCATCAAAATAAGAAGCTTCTGCACCATGGAGGAAACAATCAACAAAACTAAAAAGCATCCTATAGAATGAGAGGAGATATTTACAAGTGACATATGTGACAAAAGGTTAGAATCCAAAATGTTTAAAGAATCCAAAATGTTTAAAGAACTTATAAAACTCTACACCCCTAAAACAAATAATCCAGTTAAAAAATGAGAAGACATGAATAGACATTTTTTCCAAAGAAGACATACAGATGGCTAACAGACACATGAAAAGATGCTCAATATCACTCATCATCTGGAAAATACAAATCAAAACTTCAATAGGATATCACCTCACACCTGTCAGAATGGCTATAATTTACAATACAGGAAACAACAAATGTTGGCAAGGATGCAGAGAAAGGGGAACCCTCTTACACTGTTGGCGGGAATGCAATCTGGTACAGCCACACTGGAAAACAGTATGGAGGTTCCTCCAAATGTTAAAAATAGAATTACTCTATGATCCAGCAATTGTACTACTAGGTATTGACGCAAAGTATAGAAAAATACTGATTCAAAGGGATACATGCATCCTGATGTTTATAGTAGCATTATCTACAGTAGCCAAATTATAGAAAGAGCTCAAGTGTCCAGCAACTGATGAATGAATAAAGAAGTTACACACACACACACACACACACACACAAAACATGTGTGCACACATGCACACATGCACAATGGAATATTACTCAGCCATAAAAAAGAATGAAATCTTGCCACTTGCAATAATGCAGATGGAGCTAGAGAATATTATGCTAAGCGAAATCAGTCTGCTAAAGAAAGACAAATATTATATGATTTTACTCATATGTGGAATTTAAGAAACAAAACAGATGAACATAGGGGAAAAAAGAAAAGTGAACCATAAAACAGACTCTTAACTATACAGAACAACCTGAGAGATGCTAAAGAGTAGGTGGATGAGAGATGGGTTAAATAGGTGCTGGGCATTAAGGAGGGCACTTGTGAAGAGCACTGAATATTGTATGTAAGTGATGAATCACTAAATTGTACACTTGAAAGTAATATTACATTGTATGTTAACTAACAAATCCAAAAAAAAACTTGGAAAAAGGAAAAAATTGGCTTTATGCATGTTCTATGTTGATACATTCTTGTGATAATGTCTTTTATTTCTTTATACATATTTTCTTTTAGTTATTTGAGTAAATTTAAAATCGCTGATTTAAATTATTTTTCTCGTAAATCTAATATTTGAACTGCCACAGGACAGCTTCCATTGACTACATTTTGTTCTTTACATGGGTCTTATTTTCTTGTTCTATATCATTTCTGATCATGTTTGTTGAAAATGGAACATTTAAAATAATGTAATTTGACAGCCCTAGAAATCACATTCTCTTCCTTCCCAAGGTTTTATTGTTGTTACTTGTTTCAATAGTTGTTTTATTTAGTGACTTTTCTGAACTAATTCTGTAAAGTGTGTATTATTTCACATTATTGGCCACCTTACTCTCTGCTTGGTTATCTTAATGGTGAGCTAATTTATTGGAAAGGTATTTTCTTAAATAGTTTGAACCAGTTGGTCTCTTAGTCTTCAGCGAGGAGCTTTGTTTGTATATTGGATCATGTCTTCAATATTCAGGCAGGCCGTTTACCACTTGGCCTTAGCCTTACTTTCTGATTATGCAGAACCTTAGCATCTTCCCAGGTCATGTGTGGGCACATGCACAAATCTATGTATGTGTGTGGTCTTCTACATTCTTGGGAATGTCATAGCTTTTCAAAGACCTTTATGGACCTCACATATCCTAGATTTTCTTTGGAAGTTTTAGGGAAAACTTGTTTCTTCCCTCTTTTTGTCACCTCGGGCAGATGTGATGTTAAGCAAATGTCACCAATTGTTTTTTAAAAATACCCCCCTCCCCAGGGAACAGGCTGTTTACTTTGGGTGAACTCTGAGTTAGGTCAAATAAATACATCCTTGAATGTAGGATATTCCAGGAAATCTACAGGTCAACTTATGACAGTTATCTGGGAATTGGTCTTTGGAGGAGCTCCAAACCTGTTCCTCACCCTTTAGTGGCTGCTATGCTGCTGGGTTCCACTGTTTTCTGTGACAGCGCACTGAAGAAGTGTTCAGATACCAGACTGAATGGACGTGCAGGGCTGCCTCTGCAAGAAAGCAGCAGCAGTAGTAGACTGAACAAAGCCTTTATTTCATATTTCATTAAATATAAGTATCTAAGAGTATCAAAACATGGAAAGAGAACACAAAGGATCCTTAGACATTAACCAGACATACATCTGGTGGCTACGCGAAGGCATGCAGGGAGTATGTGCGGTTTCAAGAAGTGTCAGGGAATTAACGGAAGGTTTTGTATCTTAACTGTCCTCTGGGGGATCACGGGGCTCTGCACTTATAATGCTATCGTGTCCAACAGCCTTGAGACCAGAACATTGCTGATGTTTTAGCTATTGCCCCATTCACCCTCCAGGACTTACAATACATTCTCTAGAAATAACTCCACAGTTTTCAAGGCTACTATGGGGCTGGAGAGAAGCAGACCAGAATATAACAAATTAAAACACCAAAATATTTGCTGTTATTTTTTAATGTTTATTTATTTTTGAGAGAGAGTGTGTGTGTGTGTGAGCGGGGGATGGCAGAGAGACAGGGGGGACAGAGCATCTGGAGCACACTCTACACTGACAGCAGTGAGCCCTATGTGGGGCTCCAACTCACAAACAATGAGATCATGACCTGAGCCAAAGTCGGGTGCTCAACTAAAAAGCCACACAGGCGCCCACACAGTATTTGCTGTTCTTACAGAGATTCATCATTTGTAGGGGGCAGCAAAACATCCTTAGATTATTTTTAGCCTTTGGTTAATTTCTAGAGGTCTGAAAAAAAGTTTCTTTTCATGTTTGCCAGTGTTCTTACTGGTTTTATGAGAAAGAGGAGTTTTGGAGGTCCTTACTCTACTGAGGTTACTCTACTCCCATTTTATTTTACTTCAGTCATCCTGTCTCTGACCCTTCCAAGTCATTCTAGGATGTGCATTGGAGGGAGGACATGAGATTAATGAGTAATAGAAATAATCCAAAACTATTTCTAACAGGTTTTATCAGTTTACTCTTTGGTTGTGAAACGTGTTTTCTTATGTGTGACTTCATCTGACTATTTGAAAAGTTTGCTCATGATGTCCAACTCAGCACAGAACACAGTTCCTAGCTTGGCCACATATCGTGCTCCCCTCTCCTAAGTTCAGCTTTTCACTCTGAGCTAATATGCCAGCAGACTGAAACAGGAGGTGTCAGGAGCCAACCTTCATCACCCACCTGATGGCAAAGCCCAGGGAGTTGACAAGAGAAGACTGCAAAGCAGTTCTCTGGAAGCGAAGCTACTGATATCCCTTCTTCTAATCAATCAGCTTATTCAATCAGCTTATATTTTTCTGACTGGGCTTTTCCCTGTAACTTAGCAATCAGTTAATCATTAACGGCACTTTGAAGAAAAACATGCCCCTGTAGAAGGTTACAGTGGGCAGTTACCAAGAAAGAAGTCACGCTCCAATTTCTCTAAAGAAAAGGCTCTACCAGTTTCAGTTAGCTCTACCAGTTTGGGCTAAAACAATTGGAATAATAATATAAAAAATAACTAGACCTCTAGCTTGTCAGACATAGAAATAGTAAGATTAAAGATTAATTCTTTGAAGTAAAAAAGCAGTAACGCAAGGAAATAACCAGAAAGTTTTCTCATGGATGATTTCCCTGAGAGCTTTCTGAGAGTAAAAACAATAGCTTGATGCAAACATATAGAGAGTAGAAAGCATATATAAGCTTGCTGAGAAATCAATAAACTGTCCAGATTGGTTCACCTGAGCTGTCTGTGTCCATTCTTTCGCGCTGACGCCAGCCCTCCTTCAGGGTACCCCTGGACCGGTTGGAGCGGGACTCCGACAAGGAGGACCTGTTTTGGTTTCCTGGGAGGAAAAGGTAAAGTGAGTAAGAACTATTCAGAATAAGGAGTTCAAACTCACAGTGTGAGCTTAAGTTATTTTGCAGGGGAGATTTGTTCAGCTGTAAGAATCTAATATTTTTTGACTGGCACCAAGAGGTAGAGAGGGTGATGATAGTGTTCTTCAACAGTTTTCTATTGTTGAATGGCTACAGTTTCTGTGGGTCAGGATCTTACTATGTCTTATTGGATCTGCTCAGGTCTCACACAACTGCAATCAATGTATTAGCTGGTGCATATCCATATGAATCTTGGAATCCTCCTGCAAACTCATTGGTTGTTGGCAGAATTCATTTCCTTGCAGCTGTATGCCTGGTCTCTACCTTCTTGCTAGATGTTGGCTGAAAACTGCTTTCAGCTCTTAGAGGCCACCCACAGTTGCTTGCTATAAAACCTACATAGGGAGTTAATAACTTCTAGGCTCTTCAGTCCACTGTGATGGAGTCATAAATTTTAATGTAATTATACAAGCAACTGCCCCACTACTATTTTCCATATAGAATAACCTAATTAAAGAGTGATTATCCCATCATACTCAAAGGTTCTGTTCTACTCAAGAGTAGGAGATCAGTGAATATGTATTCACCAGGGAACAAGATACTTGTGGGTCATCTTAAGATTTTCTTTATCAAATGCTTTAATATTTATTCATTCATTCTACAAATATTTAGGGATTGTTTAGTAAGTTTCAGTCAGTTATGGATACTTAGAATATAATAGAAAAGAAAACAGACCCCAAAGATCCTTCTTTTCATTAAATTTATTTTAATGGAGTAGGGTGGAATAGCAGGCACTAAAAAAAACATAAAAATAACTGTAAATACTATGTCAAAATAGTGATAAGTGCTATGGAGGGGAACAAAACTAGTGATTGTGGGTAGTCATGGCAGAAGAATTGCATTACAGATAGGTTCTCCATCCAAGTCCTTACTGAGAAAGTGTTAAGTAAAATTCTGAAAAAGGAGAATAATCAAACCACTGTGGAGATATATAAGGGCTTTATAGGCAGAGAGAACAGTGAAATCAATAACCCCAAGGCAGGAATGTGTCTGATGTGTGAATTAAAAGGAGGATGGTGTGTCTGCACAAGTGAGTGGTAGACAGAGAAGTAGAGATGAGGTCCCAACATTAGAGCAAGGCATTAGAACAGCCTTTCTGCTTTTCTTTTTAAAAATTTATTTATTTAAATTCAACTTAGTTAACATACCATATAATATTGGTTTCAGGAGTAGAACCCAGTGATTCATCACATACATATAACACCCAGTGCTCATCCCAACAAGTGCCCTCCTTAATGCCCATCACCCATGTAGCCCATCCTCCACCTCCTCTCCAACAACCCTCAGTTTGTTCTCTGTACTTAAGAGTCTCTTATGGTTTGACCCCCTCTCTGTTTTTATCTTATTTTTCCTTCTCTTCTTCTATGTTAACATATGAGTTCTACATATGAGTGAAGTCATATATTTGTTTTTCTTTGACTTATTTGGCTTAGCGTAATACCCTCTAGTTTCATCCACGTTGTTGCAAATGGGAAGATTTCATTCTTTTTGATTGCTGAATAATATTCCAATATTCTACAATGGAATATATATATATATATATATATATATATATATATATATACCACATCTTCTTTACCTATCCATGGGTTGATGGGCATTTGGGCTCTTTCCATAATTTGGCTATTGCTGATAGTGCTGCTATAAACATTGAAGTGCATGTGCCCCTTTGAATCAGCACTTTTATATCCTTTGGATAAATACCTAGTAGTGCAATTGCGGGGTCATAAGGTATCTACTCTTCTGATTTCCTCAGCCTCTAGGTATCCTTATAAAACTCCCTCCTTAGGCTCCAGTTATTTCTCTCTAGCTTAGATTCCAGCCTGCTCCCCTTGAAGCCACATAGTAGATACAGTCTGCTTCTTCTACACATTTTTTCCATCTCAGATAAGTTATAAAACCTTAATTCTCAGAAAGCAAACTGTCTTCTACGATGATGACATTGTTTGCCTCCAAGAAAGAAAATTGAGTGGCCAGGTGGCCAGTTATAAGAAGGATAGTTTTTACTGCTTGTCCATTTGAATCTCACAGTTTCAACCATGGCAGTGCATCACAAATTTTAAAATTAAAGACTTATAGTGTAAATTAAAAAGAATTAAACATTTCTTACATGAGTTCATAAAATTACTTTATGACAGTCACTTAACCAGTCTGTCAGACATGATGAAAGGAATACAAATAAGTTTGTAATAAAAATATCAAATTAAATATGTACCTCTCATCCTTTTCCTTCAACTATTTGAGACACATGGCTTTCAAGACCAGCTATTCAAGATTGTCTTTCAACAATACATGGTTCTATCTGAAACAATGGCCAGAGAACTTCTTACTCCCACCTACGGCTTGGTTGACCTCATCTTCCATAACCTCTTTATGTTGCTGTGGCAAGTTCTATGATCCTTTTTTGTATATCTTGGCTATATTTTGGTGGTTTTGGGGCAGGTATGAGGGCATCATATATATTCAAATTGCATCATATTGTTGGCAGAAATCTGTATGCTGCCTATATAGATCTGCTTCAAATACCTACAGGTTATCATATGCTTACTCCTTGACTGAACCATCAATCCACATAGCAGGATCTAAATTACAGAATCCTTGGTGTGCTTGTCCAGCACAAAAATAAGGGATAAGATTGGAATTAGAAAGTTGTTGCCAGGCCTGTCTTCACAATCTACCAGCTTTTTCAGTGTCCTGCATTTCCCTTGTTGTACAGAGCATAAGAGTAATACTGTGGCAATGTTCTCTCTCACAGACATGATAAAGGGCATGGGAGACTTCACTGAGGATATCAGGGCATAATTTGCTGGACTCCTGTCCAATGTAACACATCTGTCTCTTCAATGTAGGTAGCCACTTCAGATTTATCAGCAAATAAAGTACTAACTTCTTTGTCTTGCTTTTCAATTTAGACTCAGATCAAGAGTGAGAATATTTAAGCTCTAAATTGGGGAATTGTGCCTCTGTAGCAGCTTTCTCAGAACAGGGAATTCCTGAGGGAAGTGGTAATTGTCTGCTGCCAACTGACTCTGGTGGCATCTTTTTCCAGGGCCTGATTGTATTGCTTTAGCCAACTATCTTTTGGGTAGTTCTTATAGATCTTGGCCATAAAATTTAAGACTTTTATCTTTATTGTTTTTAGGCAGGATTCAGTAACCCAATAAAACATGTACTCTACTGATGGTCACTAGCTTGAGTCTAACTATTGTTACAAAAAGCCTTCAGTTACAAGTTTATTTGGACTCCCCCAAATGGTATGCCTCCTCTGCCACTGCATCCTTATCACTGAAACATTTCCCCAGTATCAGTCTTTTTGGCCTGGTTTCCTTTTGCTAATGCTTATGATCATCACCATGAGGCCCATCTTTGGGGCCTCATGAAGCATCTTTCTTCAATTGAAAGGGTACAAATCCCAATTTGTTAATTAGGATGCATGCATGATTTACAGAATTAAAGTACCTCAGTTTGAACATGGAGCAACACTAGAGGTAGGATATTGCTCAACTGAAAATTTTAGGGAACTAAATATTCTTTAATAACTTATCCCAGCATCTTAGATAGGCATCTTAGTCTGGTCCTCATCGGAGAGAATTACAACCACCCTGCAACCTTGTGTTATATAGAATTATAATGCTTTTGATCCCCAGGTTTCCAGACTTTCCTGGCATGGGCAATCTGTGATGGACCTGGCAAAACTAGGGATCAGAAAAGCAATATGACACTGGAATGCATTCATACCCATAGAAGCACTTAAGTTCAACAATATAGTAAGGTCCTTAGAGTCAATAGGCGATCTAGAAGTGCTCAGGCCTAAGAATCAGTGGAGTGGCTCAGTAGATATATGGGTTACTAAAACCTTGGGGGATAACTTGGTCTAGCATGGCAGTAGGGAGACCAGAAGCATTAAGGACCTGTGGGACCATCTACATAGTTTGTGGGACTCAGTGCAAAGTGAAGACAGGAAAAAACTTTTACCTTTACTTTGTAGGCTTTTACATTGACTTGTTATAATGCCTTTTATTTCCTATTTAATGATACTGTCCTTTGGGAGCAGAAATATTCACAGGGTAAGTGCAGACCCTCACAGTTGCCTGGGGACCTTGTTTCACAATGCAGTGTGCAGGACTTGGGCATCTGAGCCCAAATTTGTCTGTGCCCTGGCACAGGCCCCATACTTCCTGGGTGACAGGAGTTGAAGGAAGTAAGCATCCATGAGTTGAAGGGAGGCAAGGAGTCAGGGAAGTAGGAAGGCTGTGTAAGCTGAAGTTCCAGGTCCTCAGTGTATGCTTCATTTTCCCATCAGACTTAACTTTTGAAACACAAATTCAAAGAAAACATTATTAAGAATTTCAAGATGGCAAACACAGAATATTAAACACCAATCATGGATCTCTTTTTGAGTGTGACCCTATGCAACTGCAGTGGTCACACATCCATGAATCCAACCCTGGTGGTCTGCATTCGTCCCTGGATACAGCTGTTGCCTACACTGATGTTGTGTTGCCAACAACAACACAAATCTGGCTTATGAGAGCTATAGTCCTAACAACATGCATGTGAGAGTGGACACAAATAGAAAAGTAATCACACAGAAAGAGGATGAAAGGTGGGTAGATGTTTTTGCACACAGCTAGCGAAAATGTCCAAGAATCACGAGAAACTGGAATTAGAACATCTGATAAGTCATTACTTTTGAATTTATGCACCTTCCAGCAATTATTGTGAGCCTTAACTTTCTGCATTTTCTCCTTACTTTTGCTACATATCACATAGGTGTATTAGGTTCTGCCACCATGAAGATCCATCCTCCTACTACCAGCTGGGTAGTGAAAGTGTTCTTTCAGACGTGAAAATGCCCTAAATTTTGAAAGGATTCCAAAGCCACATACAGATCCAATGGCAAAATCTCTACACTGTACTGGCTCACATATTTTAAGCACAAACTTTGGCCCATTGTTGACTTGCCACTAAGCTATGCTCATTTAGAAGGATCTCTGGAAATTAATATTAAAAATAAAAAGAAGAAAAAGAAAGGAAGAAGAAAAGTGAGCAGAACATTAGAGGGCATTCACTATTGCAGAAACAGTTTCACAGAATTTTTCCAGAAAAGCCACTGAACCAATAAACAAATACACAATCTTAAAAAAAAAAAACACTCTACAAAAGTCAGAGAAAGACAAATATGACTTGATTTTTCTCCTGTGTGGAGTTTAAGAAACAAAACAAATGAACATGGGGGGAAAAAGAGAGTAAAACCAAGAAACAGACTCTTAACTAGAGAGAACAAACTGATGGTTACGAGAAGGGAGGTGGGTAATGGGATGGGTTAAATAGGTGATGGGTATTAAGAAGGGCACTTGTAATGAGCACTGAGTGTTGCATGTAAGTGTTGAATCACTAAATTCTACACCTGAAATTAATTCCACACCTGAAACACCGTATGTTAACTAACTGGAATTTAAATAAAAACTTTTTAAAAGGGAAAAAAAGGAAGGAAAAAAATCAACAACTATGCTTTCCCCTGAATGATGAAAAAGAGTAGATCCAGAGTTGAAACAGTAGTTCATTAAAATCAGTCATTTAATGAACTACTGTTTCAACTCTGGATCTGATTAAAAGTCCATTTTTTCAACAAAAAAATTACAAGACATGCAAAGAAAGTGTAACTCATATAAAACAAAAAAATGCAGTCAATGGAAATTGACTTAGTGGGGGTGCAGATGTTAGATATAGCAACGGCTTCATGGCAGTTATAAATATGCTCAAAGACCCAAAGAAATTATGTTTAAAGAATTACGAAAAAATGGGGGTGCTTAGGTAGCTCAGTTGGTTAAGCGTCCGACCTCGGCTTGGGTCACAGTCTCTAAGTTCATTAATTCAGGCCCCATGGTCTCCGTGCTGACAGCTCAGAGCCTGGAGCCTGCTTTGGATTCTGTGTCGTCTTCTCTCTCTGCCCCTCCTCCACTCACGCTCTGTCTCTCTCTCTCTCTTTCTCTCTCTCTCTCTCTCTCTCAAAAAAAAAAAAGAATTTAAAAAAAGAATTAAGGTAATCATGACAACTATTAATTAAATAGGGGACATGAATAAAAAGATAGGAAACATAAAAAAGAAACTAATGGATATCTTGAGATGAAAAATATAACTGCTAATATGGAAAATTTAATTCAGTACATTTGCTGGCAGAAGAAAGAATCAGTGAACTCAAAGGTAGATCAATAGAGATTATTCAATTTGAAGAGTAGGAAAAATAATGAAGAAAAATTAACAGATCCTCAGAGACTTGTAGGAAATCATCAAGGGTATCAATATATGCATAATGGGAGTTAACAGAAGGAGAATAAAAAAGAAAAGTGCATAAAAAATATTTGAAGAATGGCAGAAAACTTCCCAAATTTGATGAAAATTATAATTTACATATCCAATAAGCTCAGCAAACTCCAAGTAGGAAAATGCAGAGATCTACACCTAGATACATTTTCCTCCAATTGCATGCATTCTCCCTTGCTTCAAAAACTAATAAACCCAAATTGTTTAACTTACAGGGGTGTTCCTGATGGTCTTTGTCAGAAAGCCATTGACAGAAATGAAGACTCCACTGATATTCAGCTGAAGTTTTCACTTCAGAGACCAGAACCCTTGACTCAGTGATATCATGTTATAGAGACCTGTGTCTCTATCTGTTGAGTTTAAGTATCAGAGACCCTTTGTGTCTTAATCTGTTCAAGGCACCACCTTCTCTTAGTTGGGAGGTAAACTCACATTGAATTGAGTTCTGATGTTTTATTAAAGCTTTTCAACATTGGGTTTATTTTATGTTCCTGGGAATAAGATCCCTAGGGATTTTTAAAAATCTGATCACATTTAACTTGCTTCTATATCTGCTTGTTTGATATCTTGAATGTTGTTTATCTATAAGAAATATCTATACGGAGAGTATCGACATAGGCTCAATAAGTGTCCTCAAGCTGTCTTAATCATTGAGAAGTTCAGAAGGTTTTTTGTCAAACCAATATCATTTCGACAAATTTTGCCCAAGGTCACCATTTCAAAACCTGATAAAGACTTTTTCAGTTTCTTCTTTACATCCCCCAAATGGTGTTTAGCTTAATTTACTCAGAATCCAAATGTTTTGCCCAGCACCAATCATTGATGATTGGCCTTTGGCCAAGCTCTAGTTACAGTTCTAATGTCATTTTCTCAATCTAAAATTGTAAATATTCCAGACTAAACACCTGATTTATTCATGTTTTCTACCTGCAGTGCTAGCTTGTACTTTTTCCTCTAAAACTGGCAAAATTTCACTAGGGACAATTTGCAATTACAGTGGTGGCTTTTGGGATCTTCTGACATGAATAAGATTGTTCATTTGAGAAGTACCCTAAAACAAATAGTGAAGAATTTCCTCATGAGGAAATTGTCTTCTTTATTAAAAAGAGAGATCACGTTGTTAAACACAGAAATTCTCTTCTTTGTTTCTGTATTCCGGGGGATTAATAAGTGCTAGACTTTTAATAATAAGCTTAATAAAATTGTCATGAGCCATAATATTTCAAAATCAATTGCGTGTCATTCTCTTTTGTGTATGCATCTGGTAAAATACATTTTTTACATCTAAATTTTCTTTTCTTTCCTTGAAGACAGGATATAAATATCCTGTGCATATTTGTCATGAGTCAGCTCCCTCTCATTTCTTGTCCTTTCCATTTCCTATTTCTTTCTCTTGAAAAACTTAAAAGATTAACTGATCAAAAAATCATTCAGTTTTTCTGTGTATATTTTAGAAAATTGAGTCTAGATAAAGAGTTAAATAGAAAATTATTAACATATGGGGTTTATGGAGGGACACTGAAAAGTTTATTTCCATAATAGCCTTTCTTATTATGGCTATGAGATAATAAGAAGGTTTTAATTTCAAGATAAGAGGAGAATTTTGTCATAATTCAGAGTTTTAAAAACTTAATTTACATACCTAAATAATGTTACCACGATATTATGGTTAGTTAAAGACCAGGGTTAAATTTCTCTTGATTGAAATTTCCTAAATTCCCTACAGTAATTTATGAGTTAAATAACTTTCTCCTTTTTACATAACTTGTCTATATACAAAATTACATGTGTAAAATAACATTCATCTATAGATGATGAATGTTATAATAATGAATGTTATATTTGCTAACATAAATGTTATGAATATAATGAATGTTATAATGTTATAAAGGATATCTTTAAAAGGAATTAATTTTATAAAATTCTTAAAATAATTCAAATATAAAGATGTAATGTGTTAACTAAATTGCAATTTTCAAATCCTTATCTAACTTTGAGACCATAAGCCTAAGTTAAATAATTATCTTTGAATGCCTGTATAGTTCCTAAAAAATAAAGATATAAAATATTTGTTAGTTAACATAGTTTTTAAAAATTTTTAATGATTATTTATTTTTGAGAGAAAGAGAGAGAGAGACAGAGCGTGAGTGGGGGAGGGGCAGAGAGAGAGGGAGACACAGAATCCAAAGCAGGCTCCAGACTCAGCTGTCAGCACAGAGCCCGATGCGGGGCTAGAACTCACAAACCATGGGATCCTGACCTAAGCTGAAGTCGGATGCTTAACAGCCTGAGCCACTCAGGTGCCCGAATAAACATAATTTTTAAATAATCTTATTTATTAAAATCAATAGATGAACAAAATTTGCAAATGCCTTTGGATTACTATACATGTATGTTTATTTTTGCTTCCTCAGAGTTGTTAAAATAATATGAAATAGTGTTCATGAAAAACATAAATAGTTTTGGGGCTTTGGCTCCACAGCTTTCTCTCTTATCTAGACAAAGTTGGTTACTTTAAGTACAATTAATAATCAATATAAATGGTTAATCATACTAAGAACAATAATTGCAGAGAAATATAAAAAATTATACAAAATAATGGCTATGATTTTCTGTTTAAGAAGGTTGTTACAGTTAATTCAAATGGTAAATTTAATAATATTAAATATTAATGTATTACTTTAGTATGCTCAGTTAATTATATTTTAAGGCTATAGCTAAAATCTTTATGACTAATTACAATATTTATACATCTGTGTATGCTTAAATGCATAAATACAAAGGAATATTAATGAATCCTTTAATATAAATTCCTATATGAATAATGGACTAAAGTGGTAATATTAGAATTTAGTTCTTTTCATGTAAAATGACTACATTATTTTGTTATTTCATGCCCAGACTAGTAGAATTTTCCATCACCAAATTACTTTGTTAACTTAGTGCTTCTTGTATTAATCTGAAATTTCTTTTACATTTTAATTTGAGTATAGTTGATATATAATGATACATTAGTTTTGAATATATAACATAGTGATTCAACAACTCTATATGTTATTTTATGCTCACCACAAGCATAGCTACCATAGGTCACCATGCAATGCTATTACAATACTATTGACCATAATCACTATATTGTACATTTTACTCCTGCTACCTATTTATTCCAAGAACTTTTTCTTGATTTTCTTTTTCCAAAATTAAGTTTCAAATACAGAATAATAAAATTATTCTTTTATGCCTAAACTACCATCAAATTTCCAAAAATGAACTTTAGATAACAAACATTTGCTCATTCAATTTGTAAAAGAAAAAAAAAACAATAAAAATAACTAGGTTTGCCCAAAAATCTCCAAATATTAATAAGTTAAAACAGTCATGATAGAATTTTTTTAAAAAACTTAATATAAAAAATGACCAAAAAGGAATTTAACTTCCTTGGTTAGTTATAATTAAAATATGTCAATATAAATAATCTTTTAATAATTGAGTATATTTTCAAACAAAAAGAAACATAGTCATATTTAAACACAAGACTGATATGAGAGGTACAAAATGACAATGTAGAAAGACCCTGAATACAGCTCCTTCATGGACACACTGAATCAAATCTACACCTACATATAGAACTTCTCCTGAAGAACTGAGGGCTGACTGAACAGCTGTTGGATAACAAAGGATACAGTGCCCACATAGAGAGCAGCAGGAGATAAGGAGACATGATAACAACAAGAACACCACCTCCAATGCTCTAAACTGTAGTAGGGAAGGATAGCTAGAGGTACTGCCAGAATATTTGCTTTCCCTAAGGCACAGAAAAAAGCTGCTGTTTAAAGATCAAATAGACTAGAAAAGAACTAACCTTAGAGTGTCTGCCAAATGTTAAGGAAACTGCAGGAATGCTCTCTGGGGTTGGATGTGTGGTAAGCAACATTGTTCATGTTACCTCTCCACCTTGATAGCATAGATAGAAGCAGGGTCCAGGTGCCCTGGTCAGCTTGCCACTTTAGTGACCTTTGAGCCCATAGCTCACAATAACTATGACCTTTCCCCCAAAGTTTCACCTATCTATGCCTGTCCAAGTTCCAGCCATCCTACTGAGGTGCAGTGTACATTGGGACAACACCAAATGGCACTCACTGAAGCTTCAGTCATCATATCAAGGTGGAACAGGCACAAAGCATCCTGTGAAAACCCAATCCCACACCTGCTTCAGTTTTAGCTATCCTCCAGAGACCCTTCCCACATACAAACAGAGCACAATTAGACCTCTCCAACACATGCCTTCCTCAGCTCCAGCCATTCTGCCTGTGTTGAGTGCCCCACCTGGCTTGTGCCTGCTTCAGCTTCAGCCATCTCACAAGGGTAGCACTGGCACAAAATGCCCTGTGACCGGTGGACTGTACCTACTTCAGTTCCTGCCATACTGTCAGGGTGTCCTCAGCAACTAATATAAAAAGACCCCCCAGTTCATACCCACTATAGTGCCAGTGGTCCTGCCAGAGCAACACCAGCATTGAGCATCTCATGACAACACAGGCTGTGCCCACTTCAGCTCCAGTCAAACCACCAGGAGATCCCTCTGAGGAGCACCACAGGGCCACTTGGCTTCTGCTTGCTTCAGCAATAGCTATCCATCCAGGGTTTACTTGGTGTGGGATGGCCCAGGACCCCAAGTCCATGCTTACCATAGCTCCAGGCAGCTGCCCAGACCCACCAGGCAATACAGGCTACACAGGGAATTGTCCTTCAAGACTAGGAGAAGTAGTTGTTCCACCTAATTCATAAAAACAAACACAGAAAGTCAAACATGAGACAGAGTAATATGCTCCAAATGAAGGCCAAGATAAAACTTTAGGAAAGAACTAGAAGAAACAGAAATAAACAATCTAACTGATAAAAAGTTCAAAGTAATGGTCATAAGATGCACACCGGACTTGATAGAAGAGGGGATAAATCATTGAGAACATCAACAAAGAGATAGAAAATATAAAAAGGAAGAAATCAGAGTTGAAGAACACAATAACTAAAATGAAAAATACACTAGAAGGAAACAACAGCAGATTAGAGAATGTAGAATGAATTAGAGATTTGGAAAATAAGAAAGTGGAAAACACATAAGCAGAACAGCAAAAAGGAAAAAAATGTAAAAATAAGAATAGGTTAAGGACCTTCTGGGACAACAAGTGTACTAACATTAATATTATGGGGGCCCAGAAGAAGAGAGAGAAGGCGGTACAAACCTTATTTGAAGAAATAATAACTGAAAACTTCCCTAAACTGGGGAAGAAAACAATATTCAAGTTCAGGAAAGGCAGAGAGCACCAAACAGGATGAACCCAAAGAGGTCTACATGATGACACATAATAAAAGACAAAGATTACATATAAAGTGAGACTCTTAAAACTAACAAGAGAAAAGCAAATTGTTCCATATAAGGGAACCCCCATAAGTCTATCACTGATTTTTCAGCAGAAGCTTTGCATTCCAGAAGAGAGTGGCATGATATATTCAAAGTGCTAAATAGGAAAAAAAATTAAATTCAACAAAATCTGGGCATCGCCAAGACATATCATAGTCACATTCACAAAATACACAGACAAGGAAAGAATCATGAAAACAACAAGGGAAAAAAAGTCCTGAACCTACAAGGGAAGATAGATCAGGTTCACAGCAGATCTGTCCATAGAAACTTGGCAGGCCAAAAAGGAGTGACAAGATATATTCAACGTGCTGAATCTGAAAAATATGCAGCCAAGAATACACAATCGAGCAAGCCTGTCATTCAGAATAGAAGGAGAGATAAGGAGTTTTCCAGACAAACAAAAACTAAAGGAGTTTGTGACCACTAAACCAGCCATACAAGAAATTTTGGGGGAAACCATTTGAGTGGAGGAAAAAAAAAAAGACCAAAAGCAACAAAGACTAGAAAGGACCAAAAACACCAACTCTAGAGGTAACACAATGGCACTAAATTCATACTTTTCAATAATTAGTATGAACGTAAATGGACTGCATGCTCCAAGCAAAAGACATAGGGTATCAGAATGAATAAAAAAATAAGATCTATCAATATACTACTTACAAGAGACTCACTCTGGGCCTAAAGACACCTGCAGATTGAAAGGGAGGAGATGGAGAACCATCTATCATGCTAATGGAAATGAAAAGAAAGCCAGAGTATCCATACTTATTTCAGGCAAACTAGATTTAAAAACAAAGACTAACAAGAGCTGAATACGGGCATTAAATCATGATTAAGGGATTTATCCATCAAGAAGAGCTAACAATTCTAAATAATTATGTTCCCAATTTGAAAGCACCCAAATATATTAATATAAGCATTAATATAAGTTAATAATAAGCATCAAGAAACTCACTAATAATACAATAATAGTAGGGGACTTTAACACTCCACCTACAGCAATGGACAGATCATCTAAGAAGAAAATCAACAAGGATATATGGCTTTTAATGACACATGGGACCAGATGGACTTAACAGATATACTCAGAACATTTCATCCTAAAGCAGCATTCTTCTCAAGGGCACATGGAACATTCTCCAGAACAGATCTCATACTGGGTCACAAATCAGGCCTCAACATTTACAAAAAGATCAAGATCATACCGTGCATATTTTTGGATCATGATGCTATGACATTTGAAGTCACCACAAGGAGAAATTTGGAAAGCCCTCAAATACATAGAAATTAAAGAACATCCTACTAAAGAATGAATGGGTTGGTGTATCTGGGTGGCTCAGTCAGTTAAGCGTCTGACTCTCGATTTCCGCTCAGATCATATTCTCACAGTTTGTAAGTTTGAACTCCGCATTGGGCTCTGGGCTGACAACATGGAGCCTACTTGGGATTCTCTCTCTCTGCCCCCCCCGCCCCTCCCCTGCCCACACTTTCCTTCTCTCTCAAAATAAATAAATAAACTTTTGAAAAAATGAGTGGGTTAACCAGGAAATTAAAGAAGAAATTAAAAAATACATGGAAGCAAATGAAAAAGAAAAAAAAAAACAGTCCAAAACCTTTGGGATTCAGAAAAGACAATCCTAAGAGGGAAGTATATTGAAATGCAGGCCTATCTCAGGAAGCAAGAAAGATTCCAAATACTCAACCTAACCTTACGCCTAGAGGAGCTAGAAAAGGAAAAGCAAATAAAACCTAAAGCCAGTGGAAGAAGGGAAATAATAAAGATTAGAGCAGAAATGTATGGTATAGAAGCAACAACAACAGTTGAATAGATCAATGAAACTAAGAGCTGGTTCTTTAAAATAATTAACAAAATTGATATCCCCTTAGCCACACTTATCAAAAAGAAAAAAAAGGACTCAAATAGATACAATCACAAATAAAAGAGGAGAGGTCACAACCAATGCTACAGAAATACAAATAATTATAAGAGAATACCATGAAATATCATATTCCAACAAACTGGGCAATCAAGAAGAAATGGGTAAATTCCTAGAAATTCACAAACTACCAAAACTGAGACAGAAAGAAATAGAATATGTGAACAGGCCCATAACCAGCAAATAAATTGAATCAGTAATAAAAAAAAAATCTCCCAACAAACAACAGTCCTGAGCCAGATGGCTTTCCAGAGGAATTTTGCCTTATATTTAAAGAAAAGTTAAAACCTATGCTTCTCAAAGCCTTCCGAAAATATAGAAATACAAGGAAAACGTCGAAACTCATTGTTTGAATCACCTTGATTTCAAAACCAGACAAAGACCCCACTAAAAAGGAGAATTACATGCTAATATCCCTGAGGGACATGGATGCAAAAATTCTCAACAAGATACTAGCAAATTGAACTCAACAGTACATTAAAAGAATTATTCACCATGATCAGGTAGGATTCATTCCTGGGCTGCAGGGTTGGTTCAATATTCACAAATTAATCAACGTGATACACTACATAAATAAAAGAAAGGATAGAATCATATGATCTTCTCAACTGATGCAGGAAAAACATTTGACAAAATACAGCTTCGATTCCTGATTTAAAAAAGAAAACAACCTCAACAAAGTAGGGACAGATGGAACATACCTCAACAACCTAAAGGTCATATATGAACGACCCAGCTAATATCATCCTCAATGGGGAAAAACTGAGAGCCTTTCCCCTATGGTTAGGAACAAGACAGGGATGTCCACTCTCACCATTATTATTTGACATGGTACTGGAAGTCTTAGCCTCAGCAATCAAACAACAAAAAGAAATGAAAGGCATCCAAATTGGCAAGGAAGAAGTCACACTTTCACTATTTGCAGACAACATGATGCTCTATGTAGAAATCCCTAAAGACTCCACCAAAAAATTACTAGAACTAATACACAAACTCAGCAAAGTCACAAGATATTAAATCAACATGAAGAAATCTGTTGCATTTCTGTAATACCAATAACGAAGCAGCAGAAAAAGAAATCAAGGAATGAATCCCATGTGCAATTGCACCAAAAACAATACGATACTTACAAATAAGCCTAATTAAAGAGGTAAAATATCTATACCCTTAAAACTATATAATACTTATGAAAGAAATTGAAAAGGATACAAAGAAAGGGAAAAGCATTCCATGCTTATGGATTGGAAGAACAAACATTGTTAAAATGTCTACAGGACCCAAAGCAATCTATACATTTAATATAATCTTTGGCAAAATACCTTCAACATTTTTCACAGAGCTAGAACAAACAATCCTAAAATTTGTATACATCCACAAAAAACACCAAATAGCCAAAGCAATTCTGAAAAAGATAAAAACTGGAGGCATCAACAATTCTGAAAAAGATAAACAAAACTGAAGGCAACTTGAGGCTCCTCAAGCTGTATAACAAAGGTGTAGTCATCAAGACAATATGGTACTGGCACAAAAACCGACACATAGATTAGTGGAACTGAACACAAAACCCAGAAATGGACCCACAACTATATGGTCACTAATCTTTGACAAAGCAAGAACGAATAACCAATGGGGGAAAAAAAGACAATCTCTTCAACAAATGGTGTTGGTTAAACTGGAAAACTACATGCAGATGAGACTAGACCACTTTATTACACCATACACAAAAATAAATTCAAAATTGATGAAAGACCTAAATGGGAGACAGAAAACCATTAAAATCCTAGAGAAGAACACAGGTAAAAATCTCCTAACCTTGGCTGGAGCAACTTCTTACTAGACACCTTGCCAAAGGCAAGGGAAACAAAAGCAAACATGAACTATTGGGACATGATCAAGATAAAAACTTCTGCACAGTGAAGGAAAAAATCAACAAAAGGCTGCCTTTTAAGGCAGCCTATGGAATGGGAGAAGATACTTGCAAATGACATATCAGATGAAGAGTTAGTATCCAAATTCTATAAATAACTTACCATACTCAGCACCTGAAAAACAAATAATCCAGTGAAGAAATGGGCAGAAGACATGAATAGACACTTCTCCAAAGAAGGCATCTAGATGGATAACAGACACATGAAAAGATGCTCAGCATCACTCATAATTAGGGAAATACAAATCAAAACCATGATGAGATACCATCTCACACCTTCTGTCAGAATGGCTTAAATTAATAACACAAGAAACAAAAAATGTTGGCAAGTATGAGAGAAAGGACAACCCTCTTGCACTGTTGGTGGGAGTGCAAACTGGTAATAGCCACTCTAGAGAACAGTATGGAGGTTCCTCAAATAACTAAAAACAGAACTACCCTATGATCTAGCAATTGCACTCTTAAGTATTTACCCAAAAGATAAAAAAGAAAATACAGATTCAAAATGGTACATGCACCCCAATGTTTATAGCAGCATTATCAACAATAGCAAAATTATAGAAAGAGCCCAAATGTTCATTGACTGATGAATGGATAAGGAAGATATGTGTATATGTACAATAGAATATTACTCAGCCATCAAAAAGAATGAAATCTTGCCATTTACAATGATGTAGACGGAGCTAGAATGTATTATGATAAGGGAAATAAGTCAGCAAGAGAAAGACAAATTTCACTCATATATGGAATTTAAGAAACAAAACACATGAAGACATGGGAAGGGGAGAAAAAAGGAAAAGAGAGGGAAAAAAACCACAAGAGAGCGTTAATGATAGAGAACAAACTGAGCATTAGAGGGAGGTGGGTGGGAGATGTGCTAGATGGGTGATGGGTATATAAAGGGCACTTGTTGTGATTAGCACTGGGTGTTGTATGTTAGTGATGTATCACTGAATTCTACTCCTAAAAGCAATATTGCACTGTATGTTAACTAAAGTTTAAATTAAAAAAAAATTATATGCTGGGGATTGCGGCAAGATGGCAGAGAAGTAGGGAGCTCCATACATTTTCACCCACCCGCATGTCTAAAATCAGGAAGGACTGAAGCCATAAGACACTGAACCGCAAGAGTCTGGGAGGAAAAGAGACAGAGTCCACTAAGAAGACAGCCTCATAGGTGTGTGATTGTGAAATGGGGAAGATAAAAAACGGGCCTGGACACGGAGGCATGGAAGGGAGGGAGCCCCCTCCACAGAGAGCCGCAGAGAGACAGGGGAAGAGAAAGAGAGGCTGAAACTGCTATAAACTGTCTCTGGAGAAGAGAAAAACCTCAGCCCGGGACAGAGAGGGATCCTATCATCCCATCTGTAACTGCAGGGTGTTTGGAGAGAGATTTTTTTCTCTAGCTGTGGCGCTTTCTTTGGGATAGGCGCCCCAATCCCAGCCGGCAACAGAAGAAACTGCTCCCCTACTCCCCCTACTCAATCAATCCCTGGATAAGAAACCGCCTGGCCTGCGGGAGTACATTTTGGGTGGTATCATTAAAGTGCGCAGAATAAGATCTGGAAACGAGGCAGGGTTGGGAAATACAACTCGGCTCACCTTGGTTATGTCCTCGGCACAGGGAGATCGGACCCAAAAGGGAGGTGCGATGCTTGGTTCGAGAAAGGACTGGGGCGCTACCAGTTTTCTCCCCACAACCACCAAGGCAGGGCCTCAAGGAGCGCCGAGGGGACCTGCAGTCGAGGCAAGACCTGCCTACACCAAACCACGTCCATTAGTGCTGGAAAGCTGCCTTTTTTTTTTTCCGGAGTCGGGGGCAAGACCAACATTGATGCATTGCCGTGATTAACTCTAGATCCATTCTTGCTATTCAGATATATTTTCCCTTATCTCATTCTTATCTCTCCCCTCCACTGGACTGGGCACGCTGGTCATTGGTTTGCTTAAACAGTCACATTTAATCCATTCCCTTGATGTATATTCTACATCTCCGTCACTCCCTTCCTTTCTCTCTCTCTCTGGAACAATCAGACTATATAGTTTCTTTGGGTAATATTATCTTCGCTTTTTTCTCCTCACCTCCTGCCATATTCTCCTCTTTCTCTCTCTGAATTAAGCCTTTTATTCTCTCTGCCTAGTCAATGTTCAATTTCGCTTCCTCTGCACCCCTGTCACTTCTCTCTTTGTATATGCTCTTCCATCAGCACTGCCTCCAACCTGCTCTTCATTTGTAGCTGGGATTTCTGGTTTTATGCTTTTACACTGTCCTTTGTCTTTTTTTGTTTTTGTCCCCCCACCCCCTTTTTTTGTATTAACTTTTAGTTTGCTTGTTTGTTTGATTTCACTGTACGATTGCATGTTTTTGTTCCCTGTGTGTTTGTCTGTAGGTTTTCCTTTTCAGGGCTACCTCAAGAAACAAGCCAAAGTACACAGGGTGGAGAGTCCCAAATTTCAATATGTGTAGGGAAATAAAATAAACAAAGACACAACAAGAAAGACCAAGGGACAACATTAAAAGAACACTTTCTGAATGGACAGGACCTGGACAGTCAATGAGCCTCCTTCACTATAACAATACTCACAGGTGCAGAGTGCATAACAAGCTTTTAAAACTGACAAGAGACAGAAAGCTAGCGAAGGAGGGAGGCAAGATGGTGGAGAAGTAGGGAGTTCTGTAATCTTCACCCACCCACATCTATCAAACTGAGAAGGACTGAAGCGACAATACTCTGATCTGCAAGAGTGGGAGGAAAACACAGACTCCAGAAAAAAGACAACTTCAAAGATGCCTGAGTGAGTGATTGTGAACTGGGAAAATTAAAAAACGGGCCAGGCCCTGGAGGTGCAGAGGGGTGGGAGCCCCAGCCCAACACAGGGAGAGCTCACAGAGCCCCGGAGAGACAAGGAGAAGAGAAAGAGAGACTGCAAACGCTCATAGTACTGTCTCTAGAGAAGAGATAAAGAACTTGGCCCGGGATGGAGAGAAATATTGTCACCCCATATATAACCCCTGGGTGCGGGGAGAGAAATCCGTCCCATATAGCTGGCGAATTCCTCCTTGGGCTCGGCGGCAGTGGCGCTGATCCGGGGCGGTGCCGGCAGATATAGCCCCCTCCCCCTACGCGATCCCAGCTAGGAAGCCTGCCACCAGTGCGAGTACATCTCATCTCAGCGGTAGCATTAAAGTGCATGGACTAGGATTTTCAAGCAAGGAGGGGCATTGAAAATACAACATTTCTTGCCTGCAGCACAGGGAGATCGGACTCAAAAGAGCAGATTTGCAGCACTGGTTCCAGCGGAGCATGGGGCGCCGCTATTCTTCTCCCCACAACCACTAAGGTGGGGCCTCGGAGAGCAGCCCCTGAGACCTACCTAAACCAAACAATGCACATCCCTGCTGGAGTGCTGCTTTTTTTTTTCCTTTTTCTTTTTTTCTTCATTTTTTCTCTTGCCATCCATATATATTCTCACTTGTCTCATTCTAATCTCTCCCCTTGGCTGCTTATACGATTTTAGAACAGCCATTGTCTTTTGTTGTCTCTGTCCCCTCCCCTTTTTTTTCTTTCATTCTTTTCTTTTTTTTTTTCATTCCTTTCTTTTCCTTTTCTTTACTTCCTTTCCCCTTGTGGATTGCTTGTTTGTTTGATTTGTCTGTGTGTTTGCATGCTTTTGTTCCCTGTACGCTAGTCTGTTTCCTTTTCAGGGCTACATCAAAAAACAAGCCAAAGTACACGTGGTGGAGGGTCCCAAATATTGCTGACTAGGGAAATAAAATAACCACAGGCACAATAAGAGAAACCGAGAGACACCATTAAAAGAACACATCCTGAACGGACAGGCCCTGGACAGTCAATGAGCCTCCTTTAATAGAGCAATACCAACAGGTGCACAGTGCATAATGAGCTTTTAAAACTGACAAGAGACAGAAAGCTAGCCAAAATGACAAAACAAAAGAACTGTCCTCTAAAGAAATTTCAGGAAGAAGTCGGATTAAAGCAACATAACTGAATAAGAATTTAGAACAATAGTCATAAAATTAATCGCTGTACTTCAAAAAGGCATCAGAGAAGCTATTGATACAAAGAGTAGGGACTTTCAAAATAGCTGTGACAAGTTAAAAAAGGGTATAAATGAGGTGCATAACAAAATGGAGGTGGCCACTGCACAGATTGAAGAGGCAGAGATGAGAAAGGTGAATTAGAAGACACAGTTATAGCAAAAGAGGAAGCCGAGAAAAAGAGAGAGAAATTGATCCAGGAGCACGAAAGGAGAATTTGAGACAAGAGTGATACAATCAAATGGAACAATATCCATATCATACGAATTCCTGAAGAAGAAGAAAGAGAAAAAGGTCCTGAAGGGGTTCTTGATCAAATTATAGCCGAGAACTCCCCCAATTTGGGGAAAGAAATAGACATTGAAATCCAAGAGGTGCAAAGAACCCCCATAAGACGTAACTTGAATCGACCTTCGGCACGATTTATCATACTGAAAACGGCAAAATATAAAGATAAAGAAAGAATTCTGAAAACAGCTAGGGATAAAAGGGCCCTGACATACAGAGGGAAACCTATCAGAGTGGTTACAGACATATCTAATGAAACTTGGCAGGCTAGAAAGAAATGGCAGAAAATCTTCAATGTGATGAACAGAAAAAAATATGCAGCCAAGAATCCTTTCTCCAGTGAGCCTGTCATTCAAAATAGAAGGAGAGATAAAGGTGTTCCCAAATAAACAAAAATTGAGAGAATTCATCACCACAAAACCAGCCCTACAAGAAATACTAAGAGGGACTCTATGAGGGAAATGTTGCAAGGAATACAAGGTACCACAGACAGCACTACAAACATGAACTCTACAGAGAACAAATGAATCGAAAGAAAGACACATTTTTCAATAAACCACTGAATGTAAATGGACTGAATGCTCCAATCAAACGACACAGGGTAGCAGAATGGATAAA
Organism: Cryptoprocta ferox; assembly: GCA_028646485.1. NCBI lineage: Eukaryota > Metazoa > Chordata > Mammalia > Carnivora > Eupleridae > Cryptoprocta > Cryptoprocta ferox. Next base: position 54,128,213 of record CM053579.1, read on the forward strand.
AAAATCCATCTATTTGCTGTCTAAGAGACTCATTTTAGATCTGAAGATACCTTCAGATTGAAAGTAAGGGGATTGAAAAGTATCTATTATGCAACTGGAAGTCAAAAGAAAGCCAGAGTACCATACTTATATCGGACTAACAGGACATTAAAGGAAACGCAGTAACAAAAGATGACGAAGGACATTATAAAATAATTACAGGTCTCTCCATCAGGAAGAGCTAACAATTATAAACATCTATGCGCCAAATTCGGGAGCACCTAAATACATGAAACAATTAATAATAAACAGAAACAATCTTATTGATAAGAATGTGTTAATTGCAGGGGACTTTAACACTCCACCTACAGCAAGGGATACATCAACCAGACAGAAAATCACTAAAGAAACAATGGATCTGAACGACACATTGGAACAGATGGAATTGATAGATATTTTTAGAACTCTACATCATGATGTTAGGAAATTCACCTTCTTCTCGAGTGCACATGGCACTTTCTCCAAGATAGATCACATGCTGGGGCATAAAGCAGCCCTCCATAAATATAAATGAATTGAGATTATACCATGCACACTTTCAGACCACAATGCTATAAAACTTGAAATCAATCCCAGGAAAAAGTCTGGAAAACCTCCAAAAATGTGGAGGTGAAAAACCACCCTACTAAAGAATGATTGGGCCAATCAGGCAATT
>CM053579.1:54129406-54154107 GCA_028646485.1 Cryptoprocta ferox
GGGATATATATCTGGATGGCAGCAGAAAAGAAGGAGAAGCAAAGAAAAAAGGAAAGAAAAAAAGAAAAAAAAATGACAACTCCCCTGTGCGGATGGGCGTGGTCTGGTGTCAGGTCCGGTCTCGGGGGATGCTCTCTCCGAGGCCCTGCCTTGGTGGTTGCGGGGAGAAGTATGGCGCCGCTTCAAACTTTGCCGGAACCAAGCGTTGCAACCGCCCTTCTGAGTCTGATCTCCCTGTGTTGCGGGCGAGCCAAACTGTATTCTCCAAGCTCCGCCTCACTTCCAAATCCCAGTCTGTGCAGTTCAACACCGTTACCGGGGATGAGTTGCGTTCCCGCTGGCGGCCGGCCTCCTGGCCCGGCTTGCGCCGCCCTTTTCGCGGAGCCGCCGCAGCTACCGCCGCCGCCGCTGCCGCTTTTCAAGGCGCCTTTCTTGGCGCTGCCGCCGCTTTTCGCACCGCCGCTGCCCTTTACAGCAAAGCTGTTCAAAAATCATTGTCTATTTTTGATATGTTTACTTCCTCTATTCCCATTTTCTCTTGAATCCACCCTAATCAAGGCTCTGTCCCCACCATTCCAGTGAAATAGCTCTTCTCAAGGTCCACAGAGACCTGACCATTGTTAAATCTAGTCATAATTCCTCAGTGCTGGTATTACTTGACTGAGCAGTAGCATTTGGCACTATTGATCACTTCCTCCGCCATGCAATGTTTTCTTCACTTTTTTAGAGGACATTTATGTTTCTTAGTTTTCATTCTACCTCAGGGTCTGCTGCTTTTCAGTGTCCTGGCTAGTTACTCTGTATACCCTTGATGGGAGTAGTGCATGAAGGTACTCTAGATATCGACTCTCACATTTCTTCTCTTCCCTACTTATGCTCACTTCCTACGGTATCATAAACAGTTCCATCACTTGGATCCCACCACTGCATAGAAGAAGCATACATTAAATCAAGCACACATTGAAATCAAGCCCAATCCCTGAAGTCCAGGGACAGCTGCCAATTCAGCAATGCTTCTTGCATGGTTAATATTCATCTTAAACTCAATTTCATCATACACTAAGCTAAGTTCCTGATTCCCCTTCCCACAAACCTGCCCTTCCTATCATATTCCACATCCCAGGACATAGCAGCACCATTCTTCTACTTGCTAATGCCCAAAAAACTTTGAAGGCATTGTTGGATTCCTCTCATCCACAATCATGGATACTGTCATTTCTCCTTTTAGTAAAGACTCTGCATCCCAGCACTTCTCATCCTCTTCCATATGTACCACATTGGTATGATCCACCATCATCTATCATCTCTGTTACTGCAAGAGCCTGTTAACTGGACCCCTGTTACTGCACTACTTCTATTATCAATACATCAGAATGGGCCTTTACTATGTAAGATATATCACTTCTCTGCTTAGAACACTCCAGTGGTTTCCCATCACACACATTCTATGGTCTACCAAACAGTATATCATATCATCAATTCCTATCTCATCTCCTGTTATGGTACCCCTCCTGCACAAGGTCCCAAAGTAGCATTCTTGATGTTCCTGTAACACCACAAGCAAAGGAGCAAAAGTGTCTGCCACAGGTGCAGTGCTGAGGGTTTTGGCTTGCTGCAGTCTAGAAGCAGAACAGGGCTTTTTGCATCCAGGTTCCAAAGTGGTGTGGCCCAGGGAAGAAGGAGCATAATGGTGGGAACCCTCTTCCCAGGGCCCTGCAGGGATAACTGGGCATGAGAGGGTCCCACCCTGACTATCTACGTGTATTAGCAACTTTAGTAGAGTAATGCCAATTCTCTTTCAACAACGAAGCTAACAGATGAGTTACATATTTATATATGGGTGCAGGCATCTCGATTTCCCATACACATGCACACAGGTGATTGCATAATTACATGTTTGTGAAAAGACATATTTTCCTCCCAAAACCATATGCAAGCTCTTGGGAGTCCATTTTTTTCCCAATGAATTTAAGTGTGGATGACAGAGACTATTGTGGTATTAGATGACAGATTGTATGCACACACATGAGCAACTGTATGCAGACACAGAAGTGCATGCATATAAATAGCTTATCTATGCCAGCACAGTCTTGTCCTCTTTGTTGGCCTGGAATAAGACTTTATAGAGTGGTGATGTCTGTGGTCAACTGCAAAGGCATTCAAATTCAGAATCTTTAAAATTATTATACAGAACAAATGAATTTATTCACAAGACAAGTCAGGCCATGGGGCTGCAAGTTTTCCACCTTCTGTAAAGACAGGTCAAACCAGAAATGGCAGCTGCACAAAAGTTGTTTTACAGCAAGGGTTATGGAGCCCATCCAAAAGTCAGGTCCTGTGTATTCTTAGTTTCTTTTTCCCCACTCCCCAACCTCTTCCCACTCTACTATTAGAACTGCAATTATAAGCTATGGCATGGAAAAAGCACTGAGTTGGGTATTATTAGGCTTAGATTTGAGTCTTAAAACTGCCACTGCCTTACCCTTTGGGCTCAGACATTTCCCTCACTCCATGAAGTCTTGGTATGTCCACTTGCCAAATGAAAGGCCTAGGTTTGTGGAGAGACAGGATTGGACTATGTGATCTCCAGAGATCTCATTCAGGTCTAACATTCTCTGAGCCAGTAAAGTATAGCTTGATAGAAAACATTAGCAGGCCTGGAGGGCTTTGGACTTTCAGTTCTGTTAGAATGTATTCATCAAAATATTAGGTCCTATTTAGCCAAACGATTGTAAGCAAGTCTAGGTTGTGATTGTGAGAAAACAAACCACTTGGGGTTTCACATAGATGGCTCCAGAAATTTACCCAAATAGGAAATAGCATCAAAATCTGGGCCAACAGCCTTTGGTGTAGGGTAGGCCCCAAAGCTGCCTCTGGTCATTGAGGCCTTTGCATTATTCACCTATAGCAGTGTAGAGGAGAAAGGTAATAAGTCACATTTGCAGATGGCCACTCCATCACTACTCATACCCTTCTCTTTTCTTCTAGGGTAGCAAAGTGTCTAGCAGATGTGAAAGAGAAAGAGTCTATTGTGAAAAGTTATAAATCACTGGAAAGAGTGGAAAGGGAGAATGACAACACCCTCAAAACCTTCCCTAGCTGTTTTATATACTAAGAATTTTAAACTATCATGCATTCAGTTTGGTGATTTAAATTTTCCTAGATAATTATTTCTTTAAATTTTCAGCTTCATTTGCACAACACTCTCTTTTTAGTCTTAATTTCTTCTCTACTGCTGCATTAAAAACAAATGGACAAGAAAAGTAACTGGGTGTCTCAATTTTTAAAAAAATAGTATGGGTGAGAGTGTAAGGCACTGTTTCAAGGAATTAGAAATTAAAATTTTGAATTGAGTTCCAAGTGAGAATAATCCATTTCTCTCAATCCTCTAGACTATAATGATCCTTGGATCCCCAAGTTTAGATTCCAAAGCAACTATTATTCAGGATGCATAAATTTTTTCAGGCCTCTGGTCCTGTTTAATTCCAAGGCCTCATTAGAAAAATGCTCTGAGTTGCAAAATACATGGGGAGGGGAAGCTCTTCTCCCTGTGTTTAGGGCCTATTCCAGTCACAACCAATTATCAATAAAGCCCAGTACCATTCCCAAAGCCTTAGACATCTCAGTCTCACTGACTCACTGGGAACTCTTAAAGTGATTCTTGAACTTAAACTAATGGCTCATCCTGTCCCCAGTCATTGTTGAATAAACTGCTTTCTAAATCAAGTACCAGTGAAGAATCTGTATCATCCAACACCACATAGACCCTTGATATCAGTTCATTTGTTCATGCACTCAACACATAACTGATGGAGCACTTTCTACATGGCCAATGCTGAGCAAGAGACTGGAAGTGAACTGGTGAACAAACCCATGTATGGCCTTCTCCTCCAGGTGGTATGATGAGGTATAATATTGACAGTCATGCTAAACTCTGACAGTAAAATAGAGGGAGCAAAACACTCAAGAGGGACTAAAAAACACACTTTGTCCCTTCTTCCTCTCTTACCTTATTATTTGTGGGTCCTCAGGGATGAATCATTCTGGAGGTCCCATATCTGTATAAAGACTTTCCCTTGTGGCTTTCCATTTCAGATAATTGAGTTTGAATATCCACCACAAGCAAAAGGACCTCCAGACTCCCCTCGCATTATCGCAGCTTCTAAACAATTGTCAAGATGGAAAAAGAGTATTTGCTTTTTACCATGTCTTTATAAAATTTAAAATTTTGTCTTTGGGCACTCAGGAGTGTGATCATGGCCTATTGGATATAGCCACTGTTCACCCAAAAGGAGAAGATTGCATCAGGAAGTTTTTCTCCTATTTTTCTCCATCGGAGTTTCCTTCACTTCTCTCACATTTTCCTGCCAGTACCTTCCAATGAAAATGTGAGTATTTCAAAAAGAGATCAAATTGGGAGGAGTGCGCTCCTCTCAGGACCACACTATAGGAAAAACTGACCTTACTATTCAGGACAATATCCTTAGCCAAGGACACTTTTGACTCAATCCTTGACCAACAAAGTGCTTTGAGATCTGGTGAACATAGCCTATCTCCGGTCCTTGTTTTGACAAGTGAAGCCTTGGGCCCAGTTCACCTGCAAGCACTAATCAGTAACGTGCTTTACAATTCCCAAGATATAGTCCTAATAATTTTACTCCTTAATAGTCAAATGCTTTGAGTTTCCAAAGCGTTTTGAAATTCATAACCCAGTGCTGAGTCTAGCCTTTATACCTGGCATGTGACTCTGTTAGGACTCAGAAGCCAGGGAGAATTCTAGGCTCACTCCTGGTCAGCAGAGTGTTATGAGGATCCCACAGTCCACCAACCACACAGATCCAGAGTTCCAGTTGTATATACTATTGACATTCAAGGTCCATTCCCTACTCTACCTTAAATTTACCTGCCTGGCATCCTAATCTGCCCTAGTCTTTCTTCAAACAACTGTCCTAAAGTCCTTGGCTCAGAGCCCAGTTCATTCATAATCTAAGAGCAATGTTATTCTTGTGTATTTACCCACAAGGCAGAAATGATAGAACACCTATAAAATGTGAGTATATGGCTCCATTGAAAAACTAGTAGTAGCATATAAAATTATATACATATATATAGTTATGTTCAAGCTATACTGAAGAGGAATAAATTAGGGCACAAATTCATGCTTTGTATGATTCAATTTTTCCTACTATTTTGTTATGAAGCCCATCAAACACCCAGAAAAGTCGACCAAGTTGTACAGTGAAAATCCATGTAACCACCACTTAGAAACTATAATATAAACAGTTTTCTATCCTTCCTTAATTGTCTATGTGTCTCTGTGTCCATCCATTATCTATAAAGCAATTCATGTTATTTTTTGATGCCTATTAAAGTAAGCCGTAAGCAATAGTAACTTCCAACCCTAGATAATTCATCACCCAAATGATTAACTAGAGTTTAACAATTGTTTAGGGTCTCCTTTTTTCCTGTTGAGGTAACTGACGAAAGCAAAAAGCACAAATCCTAACTGTATCATTCACCGAGTTTTGACAATTGTGTACATCTATGTAATCCAAACCTCTATCAGTACACAGAACATTATCCTTACCCCATGTCTTCTTCCAAATCCATCTCCTCCCCCCATCACTCATAGTCAAACTCTAGTCTGTTTATTTCTACATAGTAGTTTCTATAGATTAGTTTTGCTATTTCTAGATCATTATATAAATGGTATCCTACAATATATCCTCTTTTTTGTTGTCTTTTTTCACTCAGCAAAAAATTTTTGAGTTTCATATATGTTGTGTGTATTTGTATTTTGTTCCTTTTATTTCTGACCACTATTATGTTGTATGGATGTACCAGACTCATGTAATCCCATTGTTGATATGTAAAAGAAATAGGAAGAGAAAGAGAAAGAGGAGGGGAATTAACTAGTATATTTGCAAAAAGTATACTGCAGTATGTTACATCTAAGTAGTGACAGCAGTTGTCTGTAAATGATGGCATTTTTATTTCATTGGATAACAGTTTTTCAAAAGCACCTACTTCTCCAGACTGATAAACTTAATATTTGTAATAGTTCCATCACTTAATGGTGTCTTTTTGTTAACTTATACCAAATGTCCTCATTGAATTAAGGATGAAGTAAACAGAGTTGGTGAGTTGTTAACAAAACACTGGAGGGGCGCCTGGGTGGCTCAGTTGGTTAAGCATCCTACTTCGGCTCAGGTCATGATCTCACAGTTCATGGGTTCGAGCCCCATGTTGGGCTCTGTGCTGACAGCTCAGAGCCTGAAACCTCCTTCGGATTCTGTGTCTCCCTCTCTCTCTATCCTCCCCTGCTCATACTCTCTCTCTGTCAAAAATAAATAAACATTAACTTTAAAAAAACAATGGAATATCACTTCTTGGAACATTTTGTGCCAATTTCTGTGTCAAAAGACTTGGACATACCACTCAAAATGATAGCTTGGGTTGGATCTATAATGGAGGAAGACTGTAAAAACTTCAAAGACTCTTGCCATGCCAGAGGTTAGTTCCTCAATCATAAAGGAGAAGCAAAAGGATGTTTGAGACAAACATGAATAAAAATGTAAATAAGCAAACAATAAAGGACTCATAAATGTTACCAATTTCAAGTTCTTCTCAGTCACCAACCTGAAAACATGAGCATCTGACAAAATTCAATAGCCAGTCATGATTAAAAAAAAATCTCCCAGAAAATTAAGAATCAAGGGAATTTTCCTCAATTTTCTCATATCAGCTTTATTTCTAATAGTGAAATCCTGGAAATAACCCAAATTTACCCTAATAGGTGAATGATTAAATAAACTGTGGTACATTCACACTATGGAAAACTACACAGCATTAAAAAGGGACAAACTGTAGATATATGCAACAACTTGGATAGATCTCAAGGGAATTATTATAAGTTAAAAAGCCAATCTGAAAAAGTTACATGCTATATTATTCCATTTATATACCATTCTTGAGATGACAAAATTATAGAGATGGAAAACAAATCAGTGGCTGTCAGGGGTAAGGGATGACAGGAGTGTGTGTGGGGTCACGTGTGGGTGTGATTATAAAGACAAGAAGAAAACATTTATTGGGATGGAATAGTTATATATCTTGTGTGTGGTGGTGGTTACATGGGATAAAATTACATAGAACTATATACATACATTGTATCAATGTCAGTTTCCTGGTTTTGATAGTGTACTATATATTTAAGCAGTAATCATGGGGAAAATACTGGGTAAAGAGTACAAAGAATCTCTATGTACTAACTTTTGCAACTGTGTATTGGTAATTATTTCAAAACAAAATGTTTAAAAACTATATTTTACAATTTCCCACATTTTCAAATATTCTTCTAGGACATCATTTGGAATGTTTGTAACACCTTAAATTCCCATGAAAGAATCCTGCTTTCTCAATGCTTTCCATTATTGTTGAGTATTCAGTGTGATTCAAATTATTCTCTATTTAAATAAGTGGTGGCGAATAGAACAACCTTGTATTTAAATCTGTGCTGATAGCCAAAATTAATTATGGGACAAGGATTTCATGAGATTAAGTGATTCTTAATTGCCTCTGTATTTCAGAGCTTTGAATGAAGTGTTACCAAATGGCTTTCATTGAATTTGTTCTAATATGGGATCCCATGGGTAATGTGATACAATGCCCAAATGAATGTCTCCAATGTGTATCGTTAATTACATTGGGCCTGTGCTCATTTAATTGACTAAAACTATTTGGTTCTCCTTATTTTTTGTTCAGGCTTAAAAAATATTGTTACACAAGAACCAATATTTTGTTGTTCATAAATAATGTCATAATAAGAAGACAAAAATAACCAGAATTCTGGGGCACTTGGGTGGCTTAGTCAGTTAAGCGTCCAACTTCGGCTCAGGTCATGATCTCACCGTTCATGAGTTTGAGCCCCACGTCAGGGTCTGTGATGACAGCCCAGAGCCTGGAGCCTGCTTCAGATTCTGTGTCTCCCTCGTTCTCTGCCCTTCCCTTGCTTGTTCTCTCTCTCTCTCTCTCTCTGTCTCAAAAATAAATAAAATTTCAAAAAAATAACAACCAGCATTCCATGTAACATGTAGATGTGACCAAAGCTTAATTCGAGAGCATTCTTTTTCATTGTATGGGTTTTATAACCCATAACATATAATGTATAAATTTGTCAAATCACTAAGTTGTATACCTGAAACTAATGCAACATTGCGTGTCAAATACTCAAATAAAAAAATAAAAGAAGAGGGACACCTGGGTGGCTCAGTCGGTTAAGCATCCAACTTTGGCTCAGGTCATGATCTCACAGTTTGTGGGTTCGAGCCTTGCATCTGGTTCTGGGCTGACAGCTCAGAGCCTGGGGCCTGCTTTGAATTCTGTGTCTCCCTCTCTCTCTGTCCCTCCCTGACTTGTGCTCTATCTCTCTCTCTTTCAAAAATAAACATCAAAAAATTTAAAAAATTATAAATAAAATTAAATAAGAAATAAGGCTGCCCAGACATCAGACTTGGGCTCCTAACTCCTTTCCTAAGTCTGCCCTTTTATCAGAGAAGTAATATTAACTGTTTGGGACTCCCTGAGTGGTATATAAAGCAGATGATTCCTTATAAGTCACTGAGGCTTGCTTGAAGAGACCACATAGGAGTCTCTTAAAATGTGTCTTGTGGATGGGTGTTTGCAAAGAATATGTTATTAATGCAGCTAAACTCCATAATTCATAACTGCCTGGGGCTAATATTCACCTGAAATAATTGCTAAAAAATATCCCAATACTAGTAATTCTAAGAACTCTATATTCATTTGAACTGAGTTACCAAGATGTTGACAAGTAGTCTTAAAAGCAGGGCATAGAATTGAAATATCACCAGACGAATATACAGCTGGCCTGGGTTATAGTTCTGATGTCACCAAATAGTAAATGTGTGACCCTGGGCTTTTCTATCAATTTCTTGAAAATAGCTTTAAGTAGTCTAGGTAAAGATGTTGAGTCCAAAGTCATACAGCCAGGAAGTGAGAGAGCCAACACTGTCCAGATCCAGAGTTCATAATCACTCTGATATACTGTCCTCTCCTTACCATGTGCTTAGAGTATTTGTATGAGGCCTGGAACAGAAATGTCTGAGGGAGCCAGAGCCCACTCTGATCATTCTTTTCCAATTTTCTTTAAAACTAGCCTCAAACTCTGTCTGCAGAGAATTCCTTAAGATAATGCTGAGTACTCATTGAGGGGGAAGAGAAATTATGTAGAGGAAGAAATCTCACTGTCTGGCGATCTCCACTAGGAAGGTAGGGGTAGACTTGGGGTCCTTGTCTGAACCTAAAGGACACTTACAGCCTGGTCTAGATTGTTGGTATCAGAAGGTCTACAGGCAGCAATTCTAGGGCTGGTAGAATTGCCTCAAAGTCCATATATGCCAGTCCAGTTCAGCTTTTCCTTGAACTGTAATGCTCATTTGTGATGGCTTGAGTGTGTATATAGAAACTGATGGAGAGAAGGCAGGAAAAGTCTTCCCTAACCACCCATTTTCTCCAGAAGAGGACACTCCTGGGCCTCAGCAACTGAAAGTAAATGTGTTCTCAATGTTTTCTTTCCAGGAAGAATCAAAGGGGAATCTGAATGGTATTGTATATGTTGGATGATGAGCCTGTATCTATCCATTCTGCAAGCTCTAACTTGGCGAATGTTTCAATACTTGGTATTGATGGCCCAAAGAGTCTGCAAATGAACTCAGGCTGTATCATTTTCCAAATTAATTCACAAAGATAAGAGGGATATTTGGTTCAGTGTTTAAAGGCTTAAGGGTGATTGTACGTTGAGTTAATTAATGCAGCATCCTTTGTAAGCCTTGTTTACCAGACACCTATTTCCAGCACTAAGTGTTTCTCCTCAGGGGTGCTAATTCTAATTTGGTGTGTGTAGAAAGGAGAGTACCCAGGCCTCTCATGGCTTTCAAACGAATGGCTATAGCCACAGAGAGATCACATCCTTTCCCTCACCATAGGTATGTGCTCCATGCAAGTCTCACCTTTATTACTTCTGGGAAACTGCATGTGGCATCTGTGACAGGGGCTTTTTCCCACTTCTGTTTTTGCATCCTGAGCTCCCCTGGGCAAGGCATGAGCCCTGTCAGGTTATTGTTCTTTCAGGATTACAAAAAAACATTGCCCAACGTTTCTGGAGGTCCAGAAAAGGTGACATTTGACTTTCCCTGAGTGAAAGCAGATAAGGCTGAAAACTTGTAGGAAGAGGGAAAATTGGGGAAGACTCATAGGACAGAGTAGGGAGAATAGACAAAAATGTACTTTCTACACCTAGACAGCTCTCATGGAGCCTGAGTGATGGAACAAGGAAGAGCCGGGAGAAATTTCAGCCTCAATTTCATCCTCCTCAGAGGGCTATCATCTTGCCTCTCCCATCCTGTTATGCAGCCCTTTCTTATATTTCTTGAGAATCTATAAATTTGAATGAAAACATAACACAAGCTGGAGGATGCGTATGATGCAGTGCACTGCAAAGAGTGTGAACTGTAGCCAAAGGCAGCCTTAGACTCCAATCCCAACATTCACTGACTGGTTGTGTGACCTTTGGCATATCATTTAAGCTTCAGTTTCCTACAGTGTCAAATGAGGCTATTAAAATGCTTCTTGGAGAACTGGTGGAAAGATTAGAGCTAAAGGAGGTGAAGAACCTAGCACAGGGCCTAGCACAAATTTAATACTAAAAAAAAGTTGGCAGCTTTACACTATTGTTGGTCCAGATGCTACACCTTCCCCTTGACAGGTTTCTCTCTACTGGTACCCCCAGACGAGCTTATGTTCTCGAAGATCCAGAAACTGCAGTAATCAAAAAAAATCTAAGCAAGAAAAATTTGTCACGTTAATCTACTTGCTCCCCTCCCCACCCCAGAAGCATGTCCATATTAAGGGTCCACGGATGTTAAAAGAATGAGAGGCTCTCAGCACATAAGCAGGACTACTTCAAGATCCCAGATTTTGAGTTAGATATTCTCCCGCCTCATAACTCCACCCCCATCCCATTTTCCAGGACCCCTTTAGCTCTAGCTCTCTATTTACTCATTTTCTCATTATTAGAAATCCTGCCCTTAGTTTTCCGCTGAATGTTAGAATAGGGAAGATCACTGTGACGAGGTGGGGGTTGTATCTCCCGGGCAACCGCGGAGTGCACATGCGCAGTGGCTTCCCCAAGCTGGCAGCTCTAATATGACTTCGGCAGGCGGCGGGATTTGGGACCAAAAACGCTGTATCTCCCTTCTTCTTGTCCCCTCCCCCGGCGAGACGGTTGTGCCATTCTCTTCCTGAGCCTGACTTAAATGTGAGGAAAGTCTTCTCTCATTTGTTATGAGGTGGCAGTTTGGGGTAGCCCTTAGTGATTAAATGGATGAAAGGACAGAAAGCTTATGGGTGTCAGGTGGTGAGGAAACATAAAACCTAAACCACTGGGGGCACCTCCCCCACCCGTGCGTCATAGGTGACTTTCCATATAATATCCACTACTGACCAGGGATCCCTTACAGAAATTGTTATTTGCAGGCTCTCTAGGGATAGCTTGGGGAGAGCCGTGAGCAGGGTTAGAAGCTGGGTGAAGGATCAGGATGAAGAGAGCCAAAATACTCACCAAGTAACAGCTTGGATGCAGAAGTAAACTGGAGTGGCAAAGGTTGCTGGGTAGAGCTACAGGCATATTGTTCAGTCTGACCCAAGATTCAAGACCAACTCCCCTCAGGAGAACCATCGTTGGTTCCCAAGACCCACTCTCTGAGAATATGAGTCTTTGTTATCTCTGCCACAGGCTTCCCTCTCCCACTTCCTCCTTGAACTCAACATTGTCTTTCTGAATCCCCCAAAAGGCGTTTTACATACCGTCCCTGACTTCATAAACAATCCTTCCCTCCTCCTTCCCAACCTCAGGTCTTAGGAAAAAAATCACTAAAGGAGAACTTGCCCTTAGCCCTACATACCACCTCATACTCCCCTTCCACCACCTCAACCACTCCCCCACTAATCCTTTGCTTGACACCGCTGCCCCTTCCCTAGCCCCTCTTGTGCCCATTGCCTTCTCCACTGTCCCCTCCCAGCACCTACAGTTTAGTTGGAAATTACCACTGTGGTCTCTCCTAGCACTCTGAGCTTACCCCTACTATATTACTTGCTACAGCAATAAAACAATTTCTGGTTTACTTCAATAGCCCCTTTCCCTTAAGCCCTGGATTCAGCTGGGTCTTCTTCACCCTTATATTCCCAGCACAAAACATGTGCTCTGAGCATGGCAGGTGCTTAATAAATGTTTGCTGAATAAAAGAATGCTTAAGTATGGTGTCTAATTCATTATTGTTTTATTTTCCACTACATTTGGAAGAGAAAAGCAAATACAGATAAATGCCAGCATTTTTTTTCTTACACAACAACAGTAGACACAAAGAAGGCATCCACAGATCAGTAATATTGTGTTTGTTTTTGTTGTGTGTGTGTTGTTACTATTGTTACTTAACTTTTGCACCACACCATTTTACTAATTATTTTAAACAGTTAAAGAACAACTTTATATTTTCTTCCACGTCATAGAAAGATGTAAACATTACCAATACAACTTACACAGATATCTGAATTTTATATTAAAATAAGACAGGGATGACAAATGAGCAATTTCATTTATAAACACTGATCATGAACCTAATTCAAGGGTATATTGTAAGGAAGGAAATACTATTAGAAATAGAACACAAATAGCAAGCACAATGTGTACTTTCCACCCCAGCCCTAACTGACTTCTGATTAGGGGCCCCAGTGACCATTTCCCCAGGGCCCCTTTGACTGATGACACCCAACTAATGTGATACATTTTCCCAGATTTCACATGGGGCCAAAGAAGAACATGGCAGTTGCCTCAGATCTGGCTCTGGCCTCCTCATCTTCGACAGCCTCCCTATATTGCTCTGGCCAGTCCTGTGGTCGCTTTCTGTACAGCTTGGCCATATACTCCAAGGCTTTCATTTTGGTAGTTTCAAGGTGAGCTTGAGGACCCCATAGAAGCTCATATTCAACTGGATTAGAGTAGGACAGTGGCCTGCATTCCAAGTAGCGCTGTCTCATAAGCTTGCAGGTGATGGCATGTTTTCTCCCTACATCCACACCAAATCTTCGAAGCATGTTCCAGATGTTGTCCTCTTTGACACGGTTGCCCATCAGGAAGATCAAACCCAAAATTGGCATCACATATTCTTGAGTGGATCTCCCCAGGCTGTCTAACATCATTTGCTCTTCTTCTGATTCTGGTTGCTGGACAAGAAGGTAGATGTGCTCACTGGTATCAACCTCAATCAGAGAGAATCCATAGAACAGATCAAGGATTAGAGTAGCTCGACTGAGGATATTTGGAAATACTTCCTCAAATTCTTTGCCAGTGTGAGCCAGTAGCTCATCCTGATGTATAGGCAGCAACTCCTCAGTGACATTAATGGCCAACTGGACCAAATCATTGGCCTTATCATTCATAATGTCCTCTGACCAGAATTCCAAGCCAGCAGCCTGTCTTCTTTCTTTGGCTTTGTCAGCTTCCAGGGCCTTGTTATATTCTTCTGGCCAGCTCCAGGGTTCTTCATTATGGGCCTCTGCCACAAACTTCAGGGCTTCCATCTTTGTGATTTCCATGTGGGCTCTAGATCCCCACAAGAACTCAAATTCGAGGGGATTAGTGCCATACACTGGCCAGTACTCCAAGAACCGCATGCGCACAAAGTCAGTAACGAGCAGGTTCCTTGTGTTCCCAAAGAGGTTGTTGATCCTCTGGGGATCACCCAGCAAATCAACCTTTAACAGCAGGTCCCAAATGGACGCTTCTCTAGCCCGGTTGCCATTCAGGAGGATGTGGCCTAGGACCAAGGCCAGGAGACCTGCCTTTGGCACATCCAAGGATTCCGCTATGCGATCAGTGATCTGGAAATCCCGTTTGCTTATTAGGTTGTAAATGTCAGCCTGGGGATCAAGAACCCTAAGGTTCAACCCAAAGACCTGATCCAGGTGGGCTGAGGCTCGTCTAAGGATCTCAGGGAACTGATCTGAGTATTCTCTGAGGAACTCTAGCATCTCTGCTTGCTGGATAGAACCCTCGGTTTGGCTTTTCATTCGCATGAAATTCACCAAAGCAATCGACCTGTCTTCTAGAGGGTCGTGGACCCTGAGCGCCCCCAAACGTTGGGACTGCTCTTCAATTAGGACCTCGAGGTCCTTAGGGTCCTGCGCAGCCTGAGAAGCGCTGGCACCCTGAGGATTGATTGGCGCATGAGGGCCCTGGAGGGCCTGGGGAACAAGCACGGAGGTCGGAGACACGGAGGGGTTACTAGACTGCATCCCACCCTGGCCGTCGCTGTAATCTGCAGTGGTCTCGCCGCTGCCGCGGCGCTCATTCTGGCTTACCAGAGACATGGTTCCAGGAGTCAGCAGCAGGAACGGGGAAGTCAGCAATCTGTCTGAGAGAGGATGGTAGGAGTGTCAGCTCCTCAGCACAAATCCTAAGCCAGAGACCCGGGATCAGGAGGGAGAGCTGGAGAGAGAAGCGATCTTTCTACACAACCAGTGAGCAATGACCGCTAGTCTCAGTGCCTAGTTTTGCCGCAGCCTACACAGGCGCAGTCTGGTTCTGCGGCATGGTGGCCACGCCCCGCTTTCAGTCCCGCACTCCTGCCGCTGCTGCTGCCGGGAAGGCTAGGCTGGTTGAAGTGGTTGCTGCTGGATTCAAACTTTTTAGAGCGGATAATTCAATAAAGGGGCAACAAACGGAGGTAAAGCAGAATGAACAAGGAATGAGAGGTGTTCAATGACACTCTACTTACAGTTTTTCTGTGAGGTAAAAAGCACCACGTTACCAGATAGAAGATTCACAGAGGAAGAGGAAGATGCTAACTATGAGAATTATTTTATGGTTTCATTAATTTATCCACACACTCAGCAGACATTTCTTGAGTACATACCACATGTCAGGCACAATGCTGGGTACTAGGGGTACAGCAGAAGACAAACATAATGATTACCTCTTTCTGTGTGGAGCTTACATTCTGGGGTAAGTTCAAACAATGGTGATAATAATGAGAGCTAACCTTTATGGAGCATGTACTATGTACCAGGCAATTTTTGGTACTTCCACTTGCCCCATATTAAAACACTTAATGCTAGCTATGAAGTAGCTACTTATAATGGTCCTCATTTTACAGATGAGGAAACTGGGTCAGAGAAGTGAATTTACCTGTTCAAAATCAGAGAGCAACAAATAGAAGAGAAGAGGATTTGAACAGAAGTCTGTCAGAATCTCAAGCATAAGTACGTTCTCTGACACCATCTGCCATTCAAAGAGTTTGTTTAACCCTATTCATTAAAAATGACTCATATAAATTAGATGCAAATAGTTGCTTTTATGTTGGGTCAATTAACATATGGTATAAATACAGAAAGAGCAAGCATGGATTACAGCTTAGTTTGAGATATCTTGGAATGGGGGCACATGCTTTATGGGAGAATTGAGCTCTAAGTGATGGATAGGATGTAAAGGATATATAAGGGAGTTCTAGGATGAAGGATTGGCATCAGAAAAGGCCCAGAGGTGTGAAAGCACAAAATAAGTTTGCATTGCAGCTGGTTACCCAGTGTGGCTGGAGCCAAAGTATACTAGTATGGGTGGGAAATGACGATGAAGGTGGTGAGCCAAGAATGATTGGATTTCCTGTTTTTTCACTTAGCAGTATAACAGAACTGGTTGCAGTTCCACAAGATGAGGGCAACACCAGAAAAGGGCTTGGTTATTTAGAGGTCAGTCGTGTGTTTGGGAGAGCAAAATCCAAGCACTTTGAGCAGGAAAAGGAGTCAGCTGCTTTATTTTCAGGGAGTGCTACCAAAATAATTGTGCTAAATCCTAGCTCTCAACCATCAAGCTACTTGGTAAAATAGTGGGAAAGGAAAAAAATTACATAAGGTTGCCATTTGCAGCCTTCCTTAAATTCTTGATGGTAATAAATACTGTGACATTTAGTTATCCTGTGCCCAGGGATTTCTTCAGAAAGCACTACCATCACATGTGGAGGCCAGACAATTACCTTTAACATTTTCTATATATCAGATGCTCTCTTTCAGTAGCAAAGCAGGCAGTTCAGGACCATGGATTTGGCCAAACTGGGCTAAAGAGAACAAGTTTTATACAACTCAATATGCATGTTCTGCAAGGTAGAAGTGTGTGGTTTGTGTGCTGACTTATATCTTAGGAGAATCTTGTGGAAAGCAGCACCATCTTTGAGCTACCATAAAGGTATAATTGAGAGCAGATCTGGTGGGATCCCTCAATCTGATCTTTTAATTTCCCCTAGCAGAGCTCCATGTTCTTTGTCTAGACAAGGTGTTGCCTGTCTAGAATTTTATTCTTCAATCATAAAAGAAAAGAGATATGTATTTTCCTGAAACCCAGCTCACAGTTTGTCATGAGTTGACGCTTCTATTAACACTCGACCTAATAACAAAAACCCAGCATTGAATGGCAACATTTTACCTCTGAAATAACATCCTAATCTAATTCACAGATTTCAAGTCCTTCACAAATTGGTCCCTACCTGGCTTTCCATCTTCATTTTGTCCCCCAGCATGTCCATCCATGAATTCTGCTCCCAAGCCACATTTAGCTACACTCCCGGTCCCAGCCATTTATATTCTACTGGCCTGAAGTAGTTTTAGTTATTGCTAAGTGAAAAATTAAGGAGTTGTGACTGTGAATGTGACATATGGTATATTTTCCACTCTAAGTGTGAATAAAAAAGATAGAATCATACTAATCATTCTGAACTTCTATCAGTATTTTCTAACCTCCTTTTTGCAATTTAAAAGCATGAATATCTTAAATTCCACATTTGAGTGAAATTATACAGTATTTGTCTTTCTCTGACTCACTTATTTCACTTAGCATTATACTGTCTAGCTCCATCCATGTTGTTGCAAATGGCAAGATTTCATTCTTTTTATGGTTGAATGATATTTCATTATATTCTTTATCTATTCATCTGTCTATGGACGCTTGGAATACTTCAATAATTTGGCTACTGTAAATAATGCTGCAATAAACACATGAGTGCATATAGCCTTTTGAATTAGTGTTTTGTATTTGTTGGGTGAATACACAGTAATGCAATTACTGGATTGGAAAGTAGTTCCATTTTTAATTTTTTGAGGAATCTTCATTCTATTTTCCACAGTGGATGCACCAGTTTGCATTCTCACCAACAGTGCACATGGGTCCTTTTTCTCCACATCCTTGCTTACACTTGTTGTTTCTTGTTTTCTTTTTTAAATTTATATTTTAATTCCAATTAGTTAACATACAGTGTTATATTAGTATCAGGTGTACAGTATGGGGATTCCACAATTTCATATATCACCTGGTGCTCATCACACCAAGTGCACTCCCTAAACCTCATCACCAATTTAACCCATTCCTCCACCTCCCACCCTCGGATGACCATCAGTATGTTGTCTATAATTAAGTCTGTTTCTTCATTTGTCTCTCACTCTCTCTTGTTTTTTTTTCCCTTTGCTCATTTGTTTTTTCTCTCAAATTCCACATATGAATGAAATCATGCAGTATTTGTCTTCTCTGACTGACTTATTTCGCTTATCACAATACTCTCTAGCTCCATCCACATCCTTGCAAAGGGCAAGATTTCATTCTTTTATATGGCTGAATAATATTCCATTATATATATATGTATATATATACATATATACACACACGTATACATATAGTAAATAATGCTGCTATAAACATAGGGGTGCATGTATCCCTTTAAATTAGTGTTCCTGTATTCTTTGGATAAATAAGCAGCAGCAGTGCAACTGCTAGATCAAGAGGTAGTTCTACTTTTAACTTTGTGAGGAACTTCCATACTGATTTCCACAGTAGCTGCACCAGTTTGCATTCCCACCAACAGTGTAAGAGGGTTCCCCTTTCTCTGCATCATCGCCAACATCTGTTATTTCCTGTGTTGTTGATTTTAGCCATTGTGACAGGTATGAGGTGATATCTCATTGTAGTTTTGATTTGCATTTCCCTGATGATAAGTGTTGTTGAGCATCTTTTCATGTGTCTGTTAGCCATCTGGATATCTTCTTTGGAAAAAATGTCTATTCATGTCTTCTACCTGTATCTTAAGTGGATTATATAAGTTCTTTATATATTTTGGATACTAACCCTTTATCAGATATATCATCTGCAAATATCTTCTCCCATTCTGTAGGCTGCCTTTTACTTTTGTTGTTTGTTTCCTTTGCTGTGCAAAAGCTTTTTATTTTGATGTAGTCCCAATAGTTTATTTTTGCTTTAATTTCCCGTGTTTCAGGAAACATATCTAGAAAAATGTTGCTAGAGCCAATGTTAGACAAATTACTGCCTGTGCTCTCTTCCAGGATTTTTATGGTTTCAGGTCTCAATTAGGTCTTTAATCTATTTTGAATTTCTTTTTCGTGTATGGTAGAAGAAAGTGGTCTAGTTTCTTTCTTTTTCACATAGCTGTCCAGTTTTCCAACAACATTTATTGAAGAAACTTCTTCCCATTGCATATATCCTTGCCTCATTTGTTGAAGATTAATTGACCATACAATCATGGGTTTGTTTCAGGGCTTTCTATCCTGTTATATTGATCTAAATGTCTGTTTTTTGTGCGAGCACCATACTGTTTGATTACCAGCTTTGTAGGATAACTTGAAATCTGGAATTGTGATACCTCCAAATTTGTTTATCTTTTTCAAAGTTGTTTGGCTATTCTTGGTCTTTTGTGGTTCCATACAAATTTCAAGATAATTTGTTCTAGTTTTGTGAAAAATGCTGTTGATATATTGATAGGGATTGAATTAAATCTGTAGATTGGATAGTATGAACATTTTAAAAATATTTGTTCTTCTAATCCATGAGCATGGAATATCTTTCCATTTGTTTTTGTGACCTTAAATTCCTTTCTCAATGTTTTATAGTTTTAAGAGTACAGGTGTTTAAGTAATTTGGTTAGGTTTATTTCTAAGCAGTTTGTTATTTTTGGTATAATTGTAAATGTGACTACTTTCTTGATTTCTCTTTCTTTTGCTTCATTATTAGCGTATAGAAATTCAATGGATTTCTGTGCATCAGTTTTGTATCCTGTTACCTTACTGAATTCATTTATTACTTCCAGAAGTTTTTTTATGGGGTCTCTCGGGTTTCTATATAAAGAGCCATGTTATGTGCAAATAACAAAAGTGTCTGTTCTTCCTTACCAATGTGGCTGCCTTTTATTCCTGTTTCTTATCTAATCGCTGTGGCTGGGACTTCCGGTACTATGTTGAATAAAAGTGGTAAGAGTGAACATCCTTGTCCTTTTCCTGACATTAGGGGAAAAGCTCTCAGTTTTTACCCATTGAGTATGATGTTTGCTGTGGATTTTTCATATAAGGCCTTTATTATGTTGAGGTATATTCCCTATAAACCTACCTTGTTGAGGATTTTTTATCTTGAAAGTATGTTGCACTTTGTCAAATGCTTTTTTTGCATCTATTGAAAAGATTATATGATTTTTATCCTTTGTTTTGTTGATGTGGTGTATCACATTGATTGATTTCCAAATATTGCATCATCCTTGCATCCTGGGAATAAACCCCACCTGATAATGGATAATTATCTTTTTAAATGTATTGTTGTATGTGATTTGATAATATTTTGTTGAGGATTATTGCATATATGTTCATCAAGATTATTGACCTGTAGTTTTCTTTTTTGTAGTGTCATTGGTTTTGCTATGAGGGTAATACTGAACGTGTAGAATGTATTTGGAAGCATTTCTTCCTCTTCTAATTTTTGGAACGGTTTGATGAAAATAGATAATATTTCTTCTTTAAATGTCTTGTAGAATTCACATATGAATCCATCTGGTTTTGGAATTTTATTTTTGGGTAGCTTTTTGATTACCAATTTAATTTCATTACCTGTTATAGGTCTGTTCATATTGCCTATTTCTTCCTGGTGCAGTTTTGGAAGGTTGTATGTTTCTAGGAATTTATCCACTTTTTCTATGTTATCCAGTTTATTGGCATATAACAGTTCATAGTATTCGTTTATATTCCTTTGTACTTCTGTGGTGTCACTTGTTACTTCTCCTACCTCATTATTTATTTATTTGGGTGCTTTTTTTCGCCTACATGTTTGGGTAAGTGTTTATCTTTTTTTTATTTTCAAAGAACCAATTATGGTTTCTTTGACTTTTCCTTGTTTTTTTTCTCTCAACATCATTTATTTCTGCTCTGATAATTCTTATTTCCTCTCTTCTTCTCACCTTCAGCTTTGTTTTTTTGTTTTTTTTTTTCTAGTAACGTTACATTGTTTGTTTGAGATATTTTTTTGTATGGTAGGCCTGTATTGCTATATACTCCCTCTTAGAACTGCTTTTGCTGTGTCCCAGAGATTTTGGACCATTGTGTTTCTTTGTTAATTTATCTCCATGTATTTTTTATTCCTTATTTAACTGATGCATTGAACAATTTATTGTTTAGTGTCATGTTGTTTAGTTTCCAGGTGTTTGCAGGTTTTTGTTTTTTGTTTTCTTTTTTTTTCTTGTGATTTTTTTCCTAGTTTTATGCCATTGTGGTTGACAAAGATCCATGGAATAATTTCGATCTTCTTAAATTTATTGAGGCTTGTGTTAGAGCCGAACATGGGATCTATTCTGGAGAGTGTTCCATGTGCATTTGAAAAGAATTTGTATTTTGTTGTCTTTGGATGGAGTGTTCTGTATATATCAGTTATGTCCATCTGTTTCAATATGTCATTCAAAGACATTGTTTCCTTCTTGATTTTATGTCTGGATGGTTTATCCATTGATGTAAGTTCAGTGTTAAAATCCCATACTATTATTGTCTTACCATTAATTTCTTTCTTAATTTCCATTAACATTTGTTTTATGTTTTTAGGTGCTCCAGTGTTGGATGCATAGATATTTACAAATGTTATATCCTCTTAATGGAGTGATACTTTTATGTAATGCCCTTTTTTGACTCTTTCTAGTCTTTGTTTTAAAGTCTATTTTTTCCGATATAAGTACTGATACCTTGGCTTTATTTTTTCACTTCCATTGCATGGTTAATATTTTCCATCCCTTCACTTTCAGTCTGTATGTGTCTTTAGGTCTTAGGTGAGTCTCTTGTAGTCAGTATATAGATGGGTCTTGTTCTTTTATCCATTCCACCAATCCGTGTCTTTTTATTGGAACATTGAAGACATTTAGTAGTAATGATTGATAGTAATGTGCTTTTTGCCATTCTTAAAATTTGTTTTCTGGTTGTTTTTCTCATTCTTAGTTCCTTTATTCTTCTCTTATTGCTTTGGTTTGATGAGTATCTGTAGTGTTTTGTTTGGCTTTATTTCTCTTTTTTGTGTATATATATCATAAATTTGGGTTTGTAGTTATCATAAGGTTCCTATATACCATCCTAAATAAATAGCAGTCTCTATTAGTTTGATAGCCATGTAAGTTAATACACATTCTAAAGGAAAAGAAAAAGAATAAAGAAAAAATCTTCCTTTTTCTTTTTCCCCTCCTCTTCCTTTTATACTCCCTTCTCCAGACTTTAAGTATATGTTGTCATATTTTACATCTTTTCATTCATATTTCTCTTACATCTAATTATGGTCATTTCTTTTCCACGTAAAGAAGTCACTTTAAAAATTCTTATAAAGCTGGTTCAGTAGTGATAAACTTCTTTATCTTTTGTTTGTCTTGGATATTTTTTAATCTCCCCTTCAAATCTGAATTATAACCTTGTTGGATAGAGTATTCTTGGTTTTAGTTTTTTTTTTTTCCTTCCAGCACATTTAATATATTATGTGAATCCTTTCTGGTTTGCAAAGTTTCTGCTGAAAAATCAGCTGACAGACTTATAGAGTTTCCCTTTGAGGTGTCTTTTTGTATCTTTCTTCTTTTAAGATTCTCTGTCTTTAATTTTTGACATTTAAGTATTATGTACTATGCTTTTTACTTCCTTGGGTTTATCTTATTTGGAACTCTTTGTGATTCTTGGACTTGGATGTCTATTTTTCTCCCTAGGTTAAGGAAGTTTTCAGTTATTATATCTTCAGATAAGTTTTCTACAACTTTCTTTCTCTCTTCTTTTGGGATTTGCAAGTGTTTGGTTCATGTTGTCTAAGAGATCTTTTAATTGACTTTTTTTCTTTTTGTCGTTTAGCTTGTGTGCTTTCCATTACCCTTTTTTCCAGATCTTGAAACCAATATTGCCCTGTATGTTAACTAACTAAAATTTAAATTAAAAAAGGCTTGGATTTACTTAAAAATTTTATGCTTGTGTTTTTCCTAGTCTTTTTTCTTATAACTGATTTTTAGTTTCATAGCATTGTGTTTAGAAAAGATGATTGATATGATTTAAATTTTCTTTTTTTTCTTTTTAACTGAAGTATAATTGAAGCACATTATATTAGTTTCAGGTGAACAACATAATGAGTTGATAATTATATACATTATGGAATGCACACCCTGAAATGTACAATCTGTCACCATACATTATTTTATAAATATTACTGACAACATTCCCTATACTTACTTTTAATCCTTATGACTTACTTATTTTTTTAATGTTTTTATTTATTTTTGAGAGAGAGACAGCGTGAGCAGGGGAGGGTCAGGGAGAGAGGGAGACACAGAATCTGAAAACAGGTTCCAGGCTCTGAGCTAGCTGTCAGCACAGAGCCTGACACGGGGCTCGAACCCACAAACCGTGAGATCATGACCTGAGCCAAAGTCAGACGCTTAACCAGTTGAACCACCCAGGCGCCCTATGACTTACTTATTCTAAAACTGGAAATTGATACCTCTTAGTTACATTTACCTATTTTGTATTTACCTCACACACATACACTCTTCCAACCAGTAGTTCATTCTTTATATTTTTTAATATATTCTTCTTTGTTGTTGTTTTCGTTTGTTTGCTTGTTTAGTTCTTTAGATTCCACATATAAGTGATGTCATATGGTATTTGTCTTTCTCTGTCTGGCTTATTGCACTTTGAAAAATACCTTCTAGGTCTTTCCATGTTGTCATAAATAATGACATTTTATCCTTTTTATGGCTGAGTAATATTCCATTGTGTATATATACCACTCTTGTTTAGCCATTCGTGTATCAATAAACACTTAAGTTGCTTCTTATATCTCAGCTATTATAAATAAAGCTGCAATATACATAGGGGTGCATACATCATTTTTATTGAAGTATAATTAACATATAATGTTATATTAGTTTCAAGTGTACAACAAATTGATTCAACAATTCTATAGATTACTGAATGCTCACTATGATAAATGTAGTCTTTGTCTCACATCACACAATGATATTAAAATGTTATTGACTATATTTTCTGTGTTGTGCCTTTTATCTCTGTGAATTATTTATTCCCTAACTGTATGACTGTACTTTTTAATCTCCTTTATCTATTTCAACCATCTTTCCACTCACCTGCCCTCTGGCAATCACTTGTTTGTCCTCTGTATTTAAGAGTTTTGTTTCTTTGCTTTCGAGATTACACATATAAGTGAAATCACATGGTATTTGTCTTTCTCCATCTCACTTATTTCACTTAGAATAATACCCTCTATGTCCACTCATATGGTCATAAATAGCAAGAACTCATTATTTTTATGGTTAATATTCCACAATATATACGTATGTATATATATATATATATATACATATACCACAATTTTGTCCGTTTATCCATCAGTGGGCACTTGAGTTACTTCTATATCTTGGGTATTGACCATAATCCTGCAACAAACAAAGGAACGAGTATATTTTCTTGAATTCGTGTTTTCATTTTCTATGGGTAAATATGAGATAGTGGAATTACTGGGTCATATGGTGTTTTAATTTTTAATTTTTAAGAAACCTCCATGCTGTTTTCTACAGTAACTAAGACGATTTACATTCCTACCAACTGCATAAGTGTTTCTTTTACTCTACATCCTCGCCAACACTTGTTGCTTCTTGTCTTTTTCATTCTAGTCATTTTGACAAGTGTAAAGTGGTCTCTTATTGTAGTTTTGATTTCAATTTCCCTGATAATTAGTGATTTTGACCATATTTTGATTTGTCTGTTGGATGTTTAACTTCTTTGGATAAATGTCTATTCGTGTCCTCTGTCCATTTTTAATCACATTATTTATTTTTTGGTGTTGAGTTGTACAAATTATTTATATATTTTGGATATTATCCTTTTATTAGATGTGTCATTTGAAAAAATCTTCTGTTCAGTAGATTGCCTTGTCACTTTGTCAGTGGGTTCCTTTGCTGTGCTTTTTATTTTGATGTAGTCCCAATAGTTTACTTTTGCTTTTGTTTCTCTTGCCTTAGAAGACATATATAGAAAAATGTTGCTAAGTCTGATATCAAAGAAATTACTGCCTATGTTTCCTTCTGGGAGTTTTATGGTTTCAAGTCTCATATTTAGGTAATTAATCAATTTTAAATTTACTTTTGTCTATGGTGTGAAAGAGTGTCCAGTTTTATTCTCTTGCACAGAGCTGTCCAGTTTTCCCAGCACCATTTGTTGAAGAAACTATCTTTTTGCCATTGTATACCCTTGCCTTTTTAATAATAGATTAATTGTGGCTTTGT
>CM053579.1:54154607-54176338 GCA_028646485.1 Cryptoprocta ferox
CGAGAGACTCTTGAATACTGAAAACAAACTGAGGGGGGAAGGGGAAGGGCGAAAGGTAATGGGGGGTGATGGTCTTGGTGGAGGTCACTTGTGGGGAAGAGTACTGGATGTTATATGGAAACCAACCTGACAATAAACTATAAAGTTTAAATAAAAAAAATAAAAAAAAAGAAGAGTCAATTGGTGATTTGGGAGAGAACACTGGGAGCATTGCTGGGGCCATGCATAATTATCAAGAAGGGTGGCATCCATTGCCCACCTGAACGGCTGGGTTTTGATAGGAGTGTGGAAAGTCTGCCCATAGTGACAATAGAGAAGGCAGAGTATCAACTCTCTGATGTTGGTAGGTGGTAAGTTTTGTAAGACCTTTCCTTCTCATGTCATCAACCCAACTGTGGCTGTTTGAATAGTAGTCAGAGATTTGAGTACAGAAGATATATACTACAATATCTAAGATGGAGTCAGTGGATTGAGGAAGAGTTTGTGCCAAGGACCCCTACCACATTTCTGACACTATTCTAGGCACAGGACATGCAATTATGGAAATGCACATGTGGAATACATGTGTGTTTGTTTGGTAACAAGGTGAAATAGAGGGATATTTGATGCCAATTACCCTTGCCAGAGGAGAAGGCAGAGGACACATATTCTGCTCCAAACACAGGCTCTCACTAGCCCTCCTCACCTGGAAGCAGGTAAAGGATAAAGGATGAAGTGGAGTGTGTCTGGCCACTGAGGAGTCTAGCGGCCTGCTTCTTTCCAGCTAACAAATAATGCATTTTCCTCCCAAAGTTAACCTCTCTCCAAACAACACTAAGTGTTGGTGTCAAATGACTGCCTCACCCTGATGAAGGTCAGAACAGGAAAATGTTTACCCTTAACCAGGAAGGCTTACCTAAAGCCTGCATAGTTTCAAGAAGGATCAAATACATGCTGGTTTTTACATTCTGTCTTAGGATCTCATGACTGACTGTATATCTCACCCACAGTTAATATCAAACTGAATGAAAAGAACCAGAGGAATCTTGAGAAGGTAGTTTTACGAGTAGAAATTCAAAGAAATTCGAAGAAACTTTTGTAATCTGATAGATTGTAATCTGCATGCCCCCTTCCCTTTGATTACTAAGTATGTAACCACCAGCCTCACACGCAAAAAGTGCAGCTCTTTCTGCCCACAGGTCCTGTCTCTATGCTATTTAAATACACATACTAAGTTGCACCCTAAACATCTCAAGAATTCTTTCTTGATCATTGCTCTCAAGGACCCTGAATAACACCCGCCTACCCTATTTGACTTCTGGTTGCTATGGTGATACAGACAAGAGCTCTGCTCTCTCAGTGAAAATAAGTGGGAGCCTCTGAATGTAGGGCGGGTTTTGAGAGAGAGGAGGAATTTCTTACAGGCAAGAATAACCCAATAATCTTATGGTCTTTGGGGAGTAAAGGCCTAACATCACCCTCACTGCCCCCACCTTCACTAAGCAGTACCACCACCGTCACCAGAAGGCAGAAGAGCCAGACTGTGAACATGGAGCCTTAAACCAGATTAAATAGATTTTTTGTTAGTGTCATTTCCTAGAAAAATCCACTGGATTAGGAAATCTTCACTTGCCCACATTCCAAGGTATTCTCATTGTGCCCTATCTTGTAATCCTCTGTCTAGTGGGACTGCTGGGCAACAAGCACTATGAGAACATACTATGTGCCAGATAACTTTTTAGGAAGTGAGGATACCCATTGGCAAAGGCATGCTACAGGGGTGGGTTTGGGGACTTGCAGGAGTTACTCTAACAGCATGAGGTCTAATGTCCAAACACAGAATTTCATCCTTAATCAGGTCTGTCCCCTCTTAGTCCTGCCTCTCTCCTTCCCATTCTCTAAAGAATACAGAGGGTAAAACTGAAGTTAGGGGTGGCGGGTTGGCTGAAGTCCTAAGGAGCTTAGCTGCTACTTCTCTCCAGCTGAGAGTCTCTTTGTTGTCATTCCAGCAGTCTTGCTCTGCCTTTAAGTTTTAAGACCTATAAAATCAGCTTTGAGTGTCAGTGTTCAGATCCTCAATGGCCTAATCAGTCTGGTGGCTTAGTTTCTATGGCAATCCTGACATGAGTTTTCCTCACTAAATTAAAAGGGAGCTAGAAAGGTAGGCATCCAGGCTCAAGGGGGAAGAAAGAATTGTAATTTGAATACCCTAATTACACTAATTGATAGCCTTTTGTCCTTAAAAGCCCATAAAAAGAGGCCAGATAAGCAAGGGCCTTGGTTGGAAAAAGGGAGACTCAAACAGGAAAGAAGAGATTTTTTTCATTAGGGAAACTTCAACAGAGTATTTGGAGGATAAGGAAAGCACCACAAGGTTAGGACTCAGAGTACTCAGTAATTGCTTTTGCCTGTTACTCTGAATTTTATTTAAAAACCCAGAGTCAGGGGGCACCTGGGTGGTTCAGTCAGTTAAGCCTCCAACTCTTGATCTGGGCTCAGGTCATGATCTCGGGGTTCATGAGATTAATCCCTGCATCTGGCTTTGTGCTGACAGTGTGGAGCTTGCTTAGGATTTTCAATCTTCATCTTTCTATCTGCCCCTCTCCTGCTTGCACACATGCACACTTCTGCGTGCACACACTCTAAACAAACAAACAAGCAAATATTATTTAAAAAATCCAGAGCTAGATGTCTGTGTTTGGGGCCTGTTGTCCGGGAGTTTTCAAAAATTACTGTGGGGAATTGCCCTTCCCTCTGGCCTGGTAGTTGAGGGGACATGCATGCTGATCACACCAGGCTCGTGGCTCCCAAGGACTTAAGGTGGGAAATGTTTTTCAGCCCTGGCTTATTCAGGTGCTGACTTCTCTCCAGCTAAGACCTACTTTATTTTCCTTTCTGTCAGTGTCTCCAATGTTCTGGAGTCTATAATTAGCTTAGGTGTCTAATGATTCAGTCATGGCCTAACTGTCCTTAGCTTCTGGTTGTTATGGTGATGCAGCTAGAAGTTCCACTCACTAAGTTAAAATAAGAGGGAACCTTATGTGGAAGGGGACAATATAGGGAAAGGGACAAGACTGAAGATAAGAATACTATAATTACAGTAATTTATAATCTTTTGCCATTAAAGCTCATAAATACAGGCCCCCAGGGCCTAAGGCAGAGGGAGCTAAAGGCTTATCAGGGACAATAATTAAGCATCAAATACAAGAGAAAGAGCTCTTTACTAGATACATATCCAAAAAGTAATACAGAGGTTAATAAAACACTCTATATGATCAGGATATCAGAATATGGGTTTTGGAAAGACACAGGCAGATCAGAGGCCCAAATTCTTATTTGCAGAAGTCTAAGAGTCTTCAATTATCAGTCATGGTTGTTAAGGTGGGAAACTGAGGCTCAAAAGTAGGAAGGGACTGGAACTAAATCACATACTAAGTAGTGGCTAAACTGTGACTGGAGTAAAGGGCTCTTGGCTCTTGATGATCATTTCAGAACTCTCTCTATAACCCTAATCAACCTCCACTTGGAGACCAAGATCAAATCTTTCATTTTACAAAGAGATGAGGTCCAGAGAGGAGAACCAACTAGGGCCACACAGTCCCTTCTGAGAAAAGAACTCAGCTCTCCTGGCTTTTAATGTAGACCAGGTAAATGGTGAGTGCTTCAAAAATTAGGATAGGGACAGTGAGAACAAGGAAAAGAACACTTTACAGAAAATTTTACAAGGTTTGTGAGCCAGAAGGTGAAAGACTGTTACCTAAGTGATGTGAAGGGATTGGTATCATGAACAGAGGGAGGGGGAAAAAAGGAAAAAAAGGAAGAAAAGAGAGAAACACCTCCCTGTCTATTACTAAGATTTTCTTTGGAAATAGTCCCTTTCTTGAGCAGTAGCTGGAAATGATTTGTAAAGATAACCTAGGGGAGCATGATACTAATTTGCAGGTATCCAAGAGATACCCATTACTGTACAGATGAGAAAACTAGGATACCCAAAGTGAGGAAATAACATCCTCAAAAATCAGACTCTGGGTTGCTGGCAAAGCTGTGGGTAGATCCCAAGATTTATGATACAAAAATAGGGAATGAGACAGAAGTGACCTATACCCTGGCTGTTACTTTCCTCCTTAAGGAAAACCTCTTTCCCTCCCTCTCTTAACACTCCTCATCCTGCTACAGTGAAAGCCTTTTTTTTTTTTTTAATCTTCCAGGTTCCAGTCCAATCCTCCTATTGGGCAGCTCTTCTCCTTTTGAACACAGAGAAGAGCCAAAATTAAAAATACAGTTCTGTATACCTTATGAGGCATGAAAACAAGTACCAGACTGATCTGGAAGGAACAGACAGGAGTGGGCACAAGGTTGGGCAGAGATGATCTACTGGACTACAGTCAGGAGCTGCCTCCTCCTAATTCTCTTTAGCACAGCTGAATACTTTAGTTTTCTCAACCACAAAATAATTACCCAGTTTGGTTCTTCTTTTGGGGAGGTCAGTATGTACTCTTTCTGCATCCAGACGACTTTCAAGTCTTGGAGCTCCAGGGATCCAGCTCCATTCCCGGACTTACTGGGGATATGGAGAAGAGAATGTATCTGCCGGATTCAATATCTACACTGCTGCTTACCCAGTATGCATTTAAATTGATCAAATTAAAGTGAGATAGGAAGGAAAAGAGAAAGTATTTCTGAAGATGAGTTATTATCAATAATTATAATGTGATATCAATACTGTAAGCAATATATATATATCATTTTGTATGTTAGTGTGAGCCTGTGTGAACATGGCATAACTTTTACTGAGGAGTCTCAACATAATGGAGTGTTAAAAGGAGAAAAATTTCACCTATAATATATCAAATCTCCCTCTTCCTGTCCCTTTAAAATGCTCGCACAAATTTCATAAATTTCCTGTCTCTTTAGGGTTTTAAAATATAGTCCAGAACTGGTTATGATAGAAGAATGAAATGAACGAAAAAGTCATGTGAACTGTGCCACAGATAACGATTATGTAATCTGATGAAAGCATATAAAGAAAACAAATATTTAAAGGTATGGAAAGCATCCAAAGCAGGCAGAAACCAAGGAGAGTTTATTCTTGAAAAACAATAATGAAGAAAGAGTAAGAGTTGAGAATTTATGGCTTTCTTATTGTAGAGAACTCCCCAACCTCCACAACTACTGTGGAGGGAAATGACAGACAGTCTTACCACCTAAGCTGATGATAAGACAGAAGTGAGATTAGGTCTGGAAGAGCAGCTGGATATTTATGGGGAGGGGAGACCAGAAAGCTAGAGAACCACAGAAGGCATAAGATCCGAAATATGAGTATAAACTCTGCATAAATCCCTGGGTGATCAATAAATATGGGGATCAGGCTACTACAGATGGTCAAACAGATCATACTCCATTTCTGGACCTAGCCTCCAGGATCCAAAGGCATAGGCTATAAGTAAAAACTGTCATCACATCCATGGGGCTATATATTTCCTAGGTGCCTATGGATGGGTCTTCTGGTCCCTGGGTTTATTCCTTTTCCTTTTGCATCTAGGGATTCAAGTAGTAGCAGTCTTCACTATATAGACACACTATGAGTTCCCCCACTGTTGGAGAATGCCAAATAAACCATTCCTCCCCAAATCCCTCTCATTGGGATGTACATATCCCAGGTATCCAGGGACAAGAGACCACAGCTCAAACTATGAACTAGAAACAATGTTTTTAGGACAGTGAGGAAATCTTCATTGTCTCCCAACATACCCCAACTCTCCCAGTGCTACAGCCTTCCTTACAACACCATTTCCATTGGCTATTTATTCACTGCTCTCTTGATATGGATATCATTGTGTTTTGGTGTCTCCAAGTCTTAGTTATTCAGCCTATACATAGTTACATTTAATGCAGTATCCCATCCCTGCTCCAGACCCTTGTGATGAAGTAAAGAAAGACACAGTGAAGTAGCGAGGAGAAGGACCTGTGGGGAGTGAGTCCTACTGAGCATGCAGTATTCAATGATTTTGTGTAATCTGGTCTTGCCCTCAAATCTACACAGACATTAAAGGATTTAGAAGTGAGGGGTCACAGGGATTTACACATTCTCTTCTCTTCACAGTATTCTTGAGGAGAGATCCAACATGGTGAAGTAGGGAAACCTGAAGTTCCCTCGTCCCTCAAACACAGCAGTTTTGAAACCAAAGGACTTTGAATTCCAAGAGTCTGGGCTGCAGAGTGACAAAAACGTCTCCAGGGACCCACGGGGACCCTGGCTGGCCACAGGTACGTGATTGAGAACTAGGCGAGATAAAATGGGCTGCATAGGCACGGATGGGAGGGATCCCCTTCTGTGGAGAGACAAAGGGATGAGAAAGAAAGGCTGAGGAAGCGTAGGACTGTACCTGGACAAGAGAAAAACTATGGACCAGGGCAGAGAAAGATCCAATCTCTAACTGCGGGGCTTCCTCTAGACTGGGGTCTGCTGCCCAATTCACGCACCTGGGGAGGAGGGGAGCCAGCCTTGGGCTCCATAACTGGTTCAGAGGCAGTCCACACTGGGAGACTCCCTGGAATCCTGTGGGAAGAAGGTATATAACCGTTCAAAGGATAAAAACTGCCTATGCCAGCCAGCCAGAGGCCATATATCGGGGCACAGAGTGGCACTTTCCCATAACTGGGGTGCATGGAGAGGGGTCCTTTAAGACACTGGGGTTTAAATCCCAGCGAAGAGACAGGAAGGTGTGGGAGTTGGAAGGGCAGGACAAATCATGTTATTGGTACCCATGGCACTGCGAGGATGGCCTGAACAGGGTGGTTTGGAACTCCCGGATCATGGAGGAGAGACTGGGTTGTTGTCATTTTTCTCCCCATCACCAACAAGGTGGGGCCTCAGGGAAGGGACAGCGGGCCCACAGTTGAGGTGGGACCCGCCTACACCAAACCACGCCTCTCCACACCTGGTAACTGCACATGTACTGGAGCTGGATTACACTGACAAACCAGACAGCCCCTCCGCCAGACCCAGCGGTTTTGCATTTCCTGATTTAATGCTTGGAAAATTCTCTCTCTCTCTCTCTCTCTCTCTCTCTCTCTCGTCTGGTTATTCTGGTTGTCAGTTTGTTTAAGCAGACATATTTAATCTATTCTTTTATACCTGTTCTATATCTCCTTCTTTACTTTCCCCTCTCTCTCCCTGAATTAAGCCATAGAATTTCTCTGCCTGGTCAATTTTATTTTATTTTTCCCCGCCCCTGTCATATCTCTCTTTGTATGGGATAAGGTCTCTTCCATCGACACCACCACCACCGCATTATTTTGCTGTAGCTGGTGTTTTTGTTTTTTTTTTTTCTGTTTTGTTTGTTTGTTTGTTTTCTTTTCCAGGGCTACTTCAGCAAACACGTCAAAGCACACCTGGTGGAGTGTCCAAAACATTACTATGAGTAGGGAGATAAAGCAACCAGAGTCACAACAACAGAGAGCAAGTAACACACCAAAAAACACCTCCTGAAGGGCCAGGTCCTGGACAGTATATGACCCCTCTTTAATATAGTAGTGCTTGCAGGTGCAGGACACATAACAGGCTTTTAAAACACATAAGGGACAGAAAACTAGCCAAATGATGAAACGGAAGAATCTTCCTCAAAAGAAATTCCAGGAAGAAATGACAGCTAAAGAATTGATCAAAAAAGATATAAGTGATATAACTGAACAAGAATTTAGAATAATAGTCATAGGATTAATTGCTGGGCTTAAAAAAGCAGAGAAGACAGCAGAGAATCTATTGCTGTAGAGATCAAGGAACTAAAAAATAATCATGATGAATTTAAAAATGAAGTAAATGAAATGCAAAATAAACTAGAGGTGGTGATAGCGAGGATTGAAGTGGCAGAGGGGAGAACAGGTGAAATTGAAGATAAAATTATGGAAAAAGATGAACTTGAGAAAAAGAGAGATAAAAAAATTCTGGACCACGAGGGGAGAATTAGAGAACTAAGTGACTCAATGAAACGGAATAATATCTGCATGATAGGAGTTCCAGAAGAAAAGAGAGAGAAAGGGATGGAAGGTGTACTTGAACAAATCATAGCTGAGAACTTCCCCAATCTGGGGAAGGAAACAGACATTAAAATCCAAGAGGCATAGAGAACTTCCTTCAGATATAACTTGAATTGATCTTCTGCATGACATATTATAGTGAAACTGGCAAAATACAAAGATAAATAGAA
The DNA here is from genome assembly GCA_028646485.1 of Cryptoprocta ferox. Classification (NCBI taxonomy): domain Eukaryota; kingdom Metazoa; phylum Chordata; class Mammalia; order Carnivora; family Eupleridae; genus Cryptoprocta; species Cryptoprocta ferox. The sequence continues at coordinate 54,162,797 of CM053579.1, forward strand.
TTCTGAAAGCAGCTAGGGACAAATGGGCCTTAATCTACAAGGGTACATGTAAGGGTAGTAGCAGACCTATCTACTGAAACCTAGCAGGCCAGAAAGGAGTGGCAGGAGCTTTTCACGGTGCTGAACAAGAAAAATATGCAGCCAAGAATCCTTTTTCCAGCAAGCCTGTCATTCAGAATAGAAGAAGAGATAAAGGTTTTACCAGACAAAAACTGAAGGAATTCAACACCACTAAACCAGCCCTACAAGAGATCCTACAGGGGACTCTGTGAGTGGAATGTTGCAAAGACCACAAAGGACCAGAGACAACACTACAACCATGAAACCTACAGATAACACAATGACTCAAATCCATATCTTTCAATAATAACACTGAATGTAAATGGACTAAATGATCCAGTCAAAAGGCATAGGGTATCAGAATGGATAAGAAAAACAAGACCCATCTATTTGCTGTCTACAAGAGACCGATTTTAGACTTGGGGACATCTTCAGATTGAAAGTGAGGGGATGGAAAACCATCTATCATGCTACTGGAAGTCAAAAGAAAGCTGGAGTAGCCATACTTATATCAGGCAAAATGTATTTTAAACTAAAGGCTGTAACAAGAGATGAAGATGAAGATGAATTATGGGGTCTATCCATCAAGAAGAGCTAACAATTATAAATGTTTATGCACCAAATTCAGAAACACCCAAATATATAAAACAATTAATTACAAAAATAAGCAATCTTATTGGTAAGAATGTGGCAATTGCAGGGGACTTTAATACTCCACTTACAGCAATGGACAGATCATCCAGACAGAAAATAAACAATCGCCCTGAATGATACACTGGACCAGATGGACTTGACAGATATATTCAGAATTTTTCATCCTAAAGCAGCAGAATACACCTTCTTCTCAGGTGCATGGAACATTCTCCAAGACAGATCACATACTGGGTCACAAAACAGCCCTCAATACATATAAAAGAATTGAGATCATACCATGCACATTTTCAGATCACAATGCTATGAAACTTGAAGTCAACCACAGGAAAACGTTTGGAAAACCTCCAAATGAATGGAGGTTAAAGAACATCCTACTAAAGAATGAATGGGTCAACCAGGCAATTAGAGAAGAACTTTAAAAATATATGGAAACAAATGAAAATGAAAACACAAGAGTCTTTCACAGTATTCTTTTTTAATGATTTTTAAAATTTTGTTTCTGGAAGTTTTAATTTAAATTCCTGTTAGTTAACATACAGTGTAATATTAGTTTTAGGTGTAGAATTTAATGATTCATATAACACCCAATGCTCATAGTGCCGTCCTTACCCTATCACCCATTTAACTCACAGTATTATCTTAACTCTTTCCTTCTAATCCATCCTAAACATTCCCAATCATCCCCACAATCCCATTGAGAAATTAAGCCTGGTGAACTAGGAGCCCTGGCACCAAAATTCTACACTCAGTATCATTCTTACCAGTTGCCTGACCTTGGGAGAGTCACCTCAAATTCTTGGAACTAATTTTTTGTTGCAGGTTAAAAAAGAAAGATTGAAGTACCTGAACTCAACCTCCCTTACATTTCTAGGCTACCATAAATCTCTTCCAACCAAGGAACATTTACTGTCAGCTAAGGGGCATAAGGCATTTTGCTAGGTACAGTGGAAAATACAGAAATAATGTGATACTGTCTTCCTTCTACAGAACCTCAAAGTTCATGGAATTAATTTCTGCATACCTATTGCAAATTATTGTTAAATTAAGGAAGCCCAGTTGGTTCTTGTATATTAACATTATATACAAGCTCCTAACCAAATGATGTTGTTCACACCACAAATAAATGTTTTGGTATTTGCATTAGTTATCTCTGGCTTTATAACAAAGAGCCCCAAGATGTAATGATTAAGAGCAATAAACGTTTATTATCTCACAGTTTCTGTGGGCCAGGAATTCAGGAGAAGCTTAATTGCTGGGTGGTTCTAAGGCAAAATCTTTTAAGAGATTGCATTCAGGATGTTGGCCAGGGCTGCAGTCATCAGAAGGCTTGACTGGAGCTGGATAATCCAGCTCAGTGATTACTTACCCACATGGCTATTAGAAGGAGTTCTCAGCTTCAAGCCATGTGGCCTCACCATAGGCTACTTGAATGTTCTCTTGAAATGGCATATGGTTTTTCCCAAAGTAAGTCATCTAAGTGAGAGACCGGTGAGGACAGAATCCTCTTGGAAGTGACACAATAGAACTTCTGCTTCTTTCTATCCATTTTAGGCAAGTCACTAACTCTAACTATACTCAGAATGGAGAATTAGACTACACGTCTTGGAAAGACTGACAAAGAATAAATGGACATATGTACAATAATCATTGTATTTTCTTTTGGCCTGTATGGGCTATGGTATTTCCAAAAGAACACATGAAGGAAACATTTTATCTCCTCATATTAATTTTTTGGTCTTTCAGATTATATCTTACCTTTTCTCCTCTCCAAGATGTATGCCGGCAAATGTTATTGGGCTTATTTGACTTTATTATGCTGGTGGGAGAGGATCAAGTTAGCTACCTCCTGGTCCCTGGATCATGAAGAGACAGCTTTACCTAGTTATGGTTGATGCAGTTTCATTCCCTTGCATCCTGGTAGCTCCACTGCAATGTGTGTGGCAGATAATTCCATGGACATCACTTTCAGGGCTCTATCTAGAACCGGTGAATCTTGCTATTGATGAAGATCCACCATGGCTTCACTGCAATGAGAAACTTCTGATGCTATCACAGACTCTAGCCCTTAAGGCTGTGATAGTTTGACTATAACTCAGGCTATCCTTGAATCCACCCATAGTACTCTCATCTTCCTTCTCTTCTCTAGCTTCACATGAGTATTTTACAGATGTTTGTCACTCTTTAGAAATAAATCCCTCTACATGCCAAAGTACACATCCAGGTGCACAATGTCTGTGAAAAATTTGACCTGTCTTCCTGATACCCCACCTTACCTACCTCCAGCTCTATTCTTGGTTATATACCACATTAAAGATCAAGATGCAAGCCAGTTCCACCTTGACTAAAAGATTTGTTGTGCCCTTTGCAGCCTGTCCCTCCTTATGTCCCTAGTCCCAGACAATGGCAAATAGGTTTCTTGTTGTTCTAAGCTGGAAATTTCTAAAATTTTATGTAAATGGAAGCATACAGTACCATTCTTATGCTCTTGCTTCATTTACTTGGTATAATAATTTTTAATATCAACTATGTTATTGAATGTATTAGTACTTCATTCTATTTTATTGCTGAGCATTATTCTATTGTATGGATGTCTATCTGTTTTTTTTTTCTTTTCTTTTTTTTTTTCGTTATCTATTGATGGCCCTTTGAATTGTTTCCCATTTGGGGGTCATATGAATCAAGCCATTATGAATATTTGTGTATGTGTCTTTGCAAGGACGTATGTTTTCATTTCTCTTGGGAAATACCTAGGGGTAGGATGAATGGGTCATATTAAGTATAAATTCCACTATTCATCTTACAAGCAGCTATCAAAAGTGGTTTTATGGTTTTTATGTTCCAACTATCATTCTATGAGCATTTTATTTTTTTTAACATTTATTTATTTTTGAGAGACAAAGAGAGACAGAACATGAGCAGGGGAGGGACAGAGAGAGAGAAGGAGACACAGAATCTGAAGCAGGCTCCAGGCTCCAAGCTGTCAGCATAGAGCCCGATGCGGGGCTCGAACCCACAAACCCTGAGATCATGACCTGAGCCGAAGTCGGACGCTTAACCGACTGAGCCACCCAGGTGCCCCCATTCTATGAGCATTTTAATGGCTCCATATCCTCACCAAGAATTGGTATGATAAACGTTTGTTAATTTTGTTTATGTATGTTAATAGTGGTGCTAGAGGGATACTTAACATTTTAAATAGTTCAATTCATTGAGTTTTCCTTCAATACTTAGCATTTGTTGCTCTAAGACACCTCCCCTACTACAAACCTCACTACCACATTAACAGAGCTCCACAGTAAAATGACAGTGGATCATAACTGAAAGAGTTGGAAGACACAGACTCTTCTAAGGAGTCCTTAAAGTGGTCTAAGCACACCAGGGGAAAAAAAAAACAAGGACATAAGAGGAAATTGAAGCTCCTGGTGCCTACAGCTGTAGCAAACATTGAACACAGACCAACCCCTACCAGATTAATACAAAACTTCACACAAATCTCTTGTTTACTTCAGATCCTATTACTCAATACATCATGTCAGGCATTCAGGAAAAGATTACAAAGGCATGCCAAAAGGCACTCAAAATCAGCCTGAAGAGATAAAGCAAGCTTCAAAACTCAGACACTGATATAACAGAGATTTCAGAATTATGAGAGAGGGAATTTAAAATAACTATGATACAAACATACCATTACAAAACTCATCAATCATAAAGAAAGAGAAAAAGAGAAGAAGAAAGTAACAGAGAAGAGCTACAAAACCAACCAGAAAGCAAATAACAAAAATGACAATAAGTAAATATCTATCAATAATTCATTTAAATATAAATGGCCCAAATCAAAAGAAACTGGGTGATGGAATGGATTTAAAAAAAAAAAGACCCATCTATATGCTGCGTATGATGCACCTCAGACCTAAGAACACATACAGACTGAAAGTGAAGGGATGGAAAAACATTTACCATGCAAATGGAAACAAAGAGCCAAAAATAGCAATACTTACATCAGACAAAATAGACTTTAAAACAAAGACTATACGAAGAAACAGAACAGGGCATTCCATAATGATAAAGGGATAAATCCAATCAGGGGATAAAACAATTATAAGTATCTATGCATACAACATCGGAGCACCTAAATACATAAAGCAAATATTAATGGTCATAAAGAGAGAAATTAATGATAATACAATGATAGTAGGTAATTTTGACACCTCCCCTTTACATCAAAGAATAGATCATCCGGGCAGAAAATCAATAATGGAAAAGGGGCTTTGAATGACACAGTAGATCAGATGGACATAAAAGATATATACATAATATTCTATAAAAAAACAACAGAACGCACATTCTTTTCAAGTGTACATGGAACATTCTCCAGAATAAATTCCATGATAGGCTACAAAACAAGACTCAAAAAATTTAAGAAATCTAAAACAATACCATGCATATTTTGCAACCACAGCAGTATGAAACTAGAAATCAATCACAAGGAAAAAAACTGTACAAACCCCACAAACACATGGAGGCTAAACCACATGATACTAAAAACTAATGGGTCATAAAGGAATCAAAGAATAAATTTTAAAAAATACATGGAGACAAATGAAAATGAAAACCCAATGGTCAAATCTTTCAGACACAGTGAAAGCAACTCTAAGAGGGAAATATATAGCAATACAGGTCTACCTCAAGAAATAAAATAACTGTGATTAATATTTTAAGAGCTCTCATAGAAAAAACAGATGACATAGAAGAACAGATGGGTAATGTAAGCAGAAAGACAGGAGCTCTAATAAAAATCAAAAGCAATTCTAGAAACTTTAAAATACACACTTTAAGAGAAATGAAGAATACTTTTGATGGGATAATCTGTAGACAAGACACAGTCAAGAAAAGAATCAGGGAGTTTGAAGAGAGGTCAATAGAAACTTCCCAAACTACATTGAGGAGGGCACTTGTTGGGATGAGCACTGTGTGTTGAATGGAAGCCAATTTAACAATAATTTATATTAAAAAAAATAAACTTCCCAAACTAAAGGGCAAAGAGGAAAACCAATGAAAGAAAAAAAACAAACAAATGAGAGAGCAGAACATCTGAGTATTGTGGGATAATATCAAAAGAAAGGACAGAGCAGAAGAAATATTTGAATAATGGCAGAATATTATCCAAGATCAATGACAACAAGCAAACCAGAGACTCAGAGAACACCAAGTGGGAGAAATAAACACCTCTGCATATCATATTTGAATTATAGAAAACTTAAAGCAAAGAGAAAATCTTAAAAGAAGCTAGAGGGAAAAAATCCCATATAGATAAAAATGATGAGAATTATAATGGAAAACCTGTTAGTAAACATACAAACAAGAGCAGAGTGGAGTAAAAAATTTAATGTTTTAAAAAGAAAAAAAAAACCTAGAATTCTAGATCCAAGAAAATTAGCCTTCAAAAGTAGATAAAAATAAAAGCTTTCTCACACAAACAAAAATGAGGAAATCCATTATCAGTAGACATATTCTAGAAAGCATTAAAAGAAAATCTTTAGAAGAACAATGACACTGGTCATAAACTTCAATCTATATAAAGACACAAAGAGTGCTTGAAAAGGAATTAAAAAGTCATAAATAGATTTTATTTTTCTTATTCATACTTGATAGAAGAAATAACCATGTATTTGAAGCAATAATAGTAGCATTGTATTAGTGATTATAACAGGAATAAGTAAAATGTATAACACCAATGTTACAAGTAACTGGAAGGAAGGATTTTGCCATCATATTCCCATACTACACATGAAATATATATAATTATTTAATGGTGATTTTCATTATTTTAATATGTTCATCATAAACTCCAGGATGAGAACTAATTTTTTAAATGCACTACTGATATGGCAAAAGGTATTAAAATGAAATTAAATAAAATGCCTAATTAAACCTAGAGAAATAAGAAAAAGAGTAAATGTAATGTACAGTTACAAATATAGTATACATTAATCCAACTATATCAATAACACATAAATATGAATAATCTAAGTACACCTAATTGAAAGAGACTAAAAGAGATAGCCAAAGTAGATATAAGTCCAAACTATATGTAGTCTACAAAATCCAATTAAAAAGATGTAGAAATTTTAAAAGGATGGAGATGAGCTAGACCAGGGACTGGACTCAGGTCCCCTCAACCCTGGCCACAAAATCCAGCATTCTTTGGTTACATCCATAAGAAAGAAGGAAAAAAAAAAACATGAAAATTCTGTCTCTTGAGGCAGGAATGTGGAAGGAGGATGCTTACCGAAAGGAGAATGCTTACTACAAGGGCTGGCCAAGACTGGACCTCAGTGTTTAACCTTCACTGACTTTCCCCCTCATACTAAAAATCACACTCAGGGGTGGAGATTTAACATGCCAATGAAACATACAACTGTGAAAAACAACATGTTCCCTCAACTGTGACTGTGCCCCCAGCTTTCTATATTTCCCATCCCTAGGTACTTAAATATCATTCATTTCCCACCTCTGCCACTTTAAAACTTTCCCTGGCCATTGTTCAGAAAGCCAGTCAGACATTCTAGCTGTGACTGTGTCTCACCTCAGCTCAATCTGTTGCCTCAATAAAGCCTTGCCTGTGTTTGTACATTTTGGATCCAGCCTCATTTCTAGTTTTGCTGGGTTCAAGGACCCGAGTCTGGTAACATATTTTTGGCAACCATGAAGGGACCCTAAGATGATGACCTGGGACATGGTGGGGCTGAGCATGCTAGACCCAAACCTCTGCCACCGACTAAGCAGCTACCCAAACCTCTTTGTTCTGGAGTCTCCAGTTTTCTTTCTGGCCTTGCCAACCCTCCTGTTCTTGGGCAATACTCTTTCCCCATCCCTCCCTTCCTTCCAGGATTTTCTTTTCTATCTTCTCTCAGAACACTTTGTTTGCTCCTCGTCTTTTTCCTTGAACCAAAGGACATAATCTCAGTCTGCCTGACTGCACCATGGCTCCTGTACTTGGACAGTGGCAGGGACTTGTCCTGGGATGTGAAGATCCAAGTGGCGTTCAGGTGGTGGCTGATCCCACCCATGGGGCTTGACAGAGTTCCAGTCTCCAAATAGAGCAGGAGTCCACTGGTTCTTATCTTTGCTACAGGTACCATTGGAAAAAGGGACTCCCACTTAGGTCCATTCCAGTTGTGACTTTGGGAGACTCCCACCAAGACTGATCAACCTGGGAAGGGGTTAGAGTCCCCATTTGGGCTTCTTTTTCATTGTTCTTCTCTTTCTTTCTGTCACCACCCTCCCTCCACTCTGGAAATTCTCTGTTTTGTAACATTGTTTAAAAATCCTAATTACTTTTGTTTTCTTTGTACTCATCTGTGGGGAGAAAAACTATGTGAACTTACATTTACTTCATTTAAAAGTAATTAAAAAAGGGGGCACCTGGGTGGCTCCGTCGGTTGAGCGTCTGGCTTCAGCTCAGGTCATGATCTCGCGGTTTGTGGGTTCGAGCCCCACATCAGGCTCTGTGCTGACAACTAGCTCAGAGCCTGGAGCCTGTCTTCAGATTCTGTGTCTCCCTCTCTCTCTCTGACCCTCCCCTGCTCACGCTGTCTCTCTCTCTCTCAAAAATAAATAAAACATTAAAAAAAAGTAATTAAAAAAGAATATTCCAAACACAAAGATAAGAGTAAAACCTCTTTGACTTTTAAATATGGAGAACAAATAGAGGGTTACTGGAGGGATTAGGGGAGGGGGGATGGGCTAAATGGGTAAGGGGCATTAAGGTACAACTCCTGAAATCATTGTTGTACTACATGCTAACTAACTTGGATGCAAATTTTAAAAAAATAAATAAATAAAGTAAAACCTCTTTGTTACCAGGAGACTGAACCCATGCAGCCTTGAAACTTAGGATAATGTCTGCAACTTGTGAAATGTCCTTTGTCTAATAATTTGTAACTTTTTATGTTAACCCTGCACCTAATGTTCCTTCCCATGAGCACTCTCTTCCTTATGAGGATTTCTTTTTTTTAATGTTTATTTATTTTTTAGAGAAAGAGAGCATGATCACAAGTTGGGGAGGGGCAGAGAGATAGGGAGACAGAGGATCCAGAGCAGGCTCTGTGCTTACTGACAGCAGAAGCCCGATGTGGGGCTCGAACTCACGAAATGTGAGATCATGATCTGAGTGCAAGTTGGGCGCTTAACCGACTGAGTCACCCAGGCACACCATCTTCTTTGTGAGGATTGTGTTTCCCAGGCAGCTGTCCTAACTTTGGTTGGAATGAAACTCTTTTTCGTTCTCTTTAAAATTGGGGGAGGGGAGCTTTGTTCATTTTGCATCGACATTTCTTAGCATAGTCAGCAGGATGTTGGGGCAACATATTTAAGAATATCTGGGGGTCCTCTGGAACTCGGTGCTCGGTACCAGCATGGGCCCTTTGTGCCCCTTCAACTTCTCAGCAACTCGCAGATGTATCAGGTGAGTTCTGATATGTGGACTTCCTTAATTTGAGTTGACAATCCTGATTTTATTCGAACTGTTGAGGGCTACTGGTAATGTTTTCTACTGGGTAGAAAAATTTGAGGATAACCTGAGTCTCAGATGGCCCAAATGGGGTTCTTTCAACATGTCTAAATTTGTTTTCTTGTGTACACAATTGGAGAAAGCTGGCTATAAAACTAAACCACCAGAAACTTAGGAAGCCATTTGGTTCAATCAGTGAAGCCTTAGCTTTGGAAGAGGAACAAAAGTTCACAGAGGTGCTCTGGGCCTTATTTTGATTTGTCCGTTGCTGCAGTTTTTGGTATTTTTGGACAAAACTGGCCATGTTCTGAGAAGTGAAAAACAAATTAATGGATCCATAAATTATAATGTTATCTTGCAATTAGATCCATTTTAATAAAAGAGGGATTTTTGGAAATTGAGTCTTTAATGTTCTCTCCATAAATATTAGTGAAACAAAGGCTAAATTTTGTTTGCATCTTGTTTGTGTTTATGAGTCCATATGTGTTATAAATGTGAGGTATTTTCTCAACCTCCAGATGGTATTGCTAAAATTAATTTGTAAAGAGCTCTATTTAATTGGTTTAAAGGCAAATGCTTGAAAAATTGGGCATTCTAAAACTCATAAAAATATAAACTAACCCAAATGTTTTTTCAGTTAACATGATCTTGGATAAAATTCCCTACATTCAGACTTTTATGTTGCTTCATAATAAAGATGCCTCACAGGAAGGGATCTAATTGATGGTCCATAGAGATAAGGATAAACAAAAACTTTTATACACCTGACCCCCTTCCTGATAGAATGATGAGAAAAAAGGCAGATAGGCAGACACTAGAAATCCTAAATTTACTTCCCCAAGCACAAGCACCCATTGCCGAACCCACTGCCTGCTCTTCCATCTCTTCCAGAGGGCTAAAAAGCTACTAGAACAAAAAAAAAAAAGCCTGTTTTGCAGGAGAGAGAGAAAAAAGAGAGAGATGGAGGAAAAGTGGTCCAAATTTTAAATCTGCCTCTGTCCTCGCTAGCAGTTCCTCTGCCGCCTCTGACTCTGCCTCCTCCTCCTTCTGCTGCTGTACCACTATCTGGGTTGCTCAGGCAGCCATCTCCTATATCCTAGATGCCTCCAGTGACATGGGCTCCTGCTCCTCCTATGCCCACTGTCAAAGAGCAAAAAGCACCCCAAGATCTCAGGCCACCTCTTTATGAGAATCAAACTGGAGCACCTCCCAAATCAGCGTGAAGGGGTCTGAGGACTCCCCTGGACTTAAGCCATCCACTTTAGATTTCTCCACAGGAGCCTCAGGTAAAGTTGACAGAGGAGAACAAACTAATTGACTTTTAAGTGGACACATGTGCAAAATATTCAATATTAAAGCTAATCCAAGGTTGTTGGTTTAATTAAAACATACACATTTTGGAGTTATCAACATCAATTATAATACAGATAATCAGCTTTTATTCTACCCAAGTTTATTAAATTCATGTTGTATCTGTTGCAGTTTGTCAGCAAAAATGACATAAATGATGGTTGATTTTGTCTATCTCATGAAGTTTTCATGGGTAATTGTTAAGTGAAAGTTAAATTCTTTTTAAAAATATTTATAGCTTTCAAAATCTTTGGTAACTCGAAACATTAAAGTTTTGCTAGGCTAAATGATAAATTGGGTAAATCCATTGGATATTTAAATCTTTTCCAAGTAAGGTAGTATAAAAGCTTTGGTATTGAATGTAGTTTTGCGTACTTTTGTCTTATTACAGGAAAACTAAAGATAAATTTGCATTTGATAGTAAACATGGGTTATGCTTAACTTAAAAATTGTAGTATTAAAAACACATGTTTCTAGGAATTATAAAATGTATTAATCAATTCTGATCTAAAAAATATTATACCAAAATATAATCGTAAGTTCACAGTTGCTTACTACTGATAATTTACTAGAAATTGAGGTTTCTTTGAGTTAAAACTCTAATAAATGTAATGGAGACTACTAAAAGTGATAAGAAAAAACAACTTTGTACATAGAAATGTAGGAAATATGTTTAAAAAGATATAAGAAATAAAAATCAATTTTTAGAGGAAAAAAGTAATTTTGTCCTAAAATGAAGCTAGTTATTAAGATAGTGAAGGCTTAGTACAAAAGCTAAATGAAAAAGAAATTTGTAGGTTTGTGAAGGGGAATCTTTAAAAAAATGTGCATGATCAGGACTAAGATTGAAATAAATGAGTTTTAAAAGTACACTGATACAAGATTGAGATTTGGTTTTGCTCTCTGTTAAAAAGACAGTTTTCTTGGAATGTTGGTCTGCTCTTGCTATGAAATTGTAAGAAAAGTTTTAATCTGCCACAAAAACAGTGTTTCTATGTTTTGTCTTTATCAGGTCATGGATTAGTTAATAAAGTTATATCTCCTCAATATTAAAGAGCCAACAACTAGGTAACATTCTGTCTTTGCCTTTAGAATCTCTTATAGCCACTTTGGTTAAAGAGATAATTTTTCAGTTTTATAATGATCTGTGACCCTATTTGGATAAGCGTTTTAAAACCCTTCTGAGGGGTGCCTGGGTGGCTCAGTGAGTTAAGCGTCTGACTTCAGCTCAGGTCACGATCTCACGGTTCGTGGGTTCAAGCCCCGCATCGGGCTCTGTGCTGACAGCTAGCTCAGAGACTGGAGGCTGTCTTCAGATTCTGTGTCTCCCTCTCTCTCTGACCCTCCCCTGCTCATGCTGTCTCTCTCTCTCTCTCAAAAATAAATAAAAACTTTAAAAAAAATAAAACCCTTCTGAGATGCGATTTATATATACAATGGAATATTACATGGCAATGAGAAAGAATGAAATCTGGCCATTTGTAGCAACGTGGATGGAACTCAAAGGTGTCATGGTAACTGAAATAAGTCAGGCAGAGAAGGACAGATACCATATATTTTCACTCATAAGTGGAATAGGAGAAACTTAACAGAGGACCATGGAGGAGGGGAAGGGCAAAAAATAGTTGAGGGGAGGGAGGCAAACCATGAGAGAGTCTTGAACACTGAAACAAACTGAAGGTTGATGGGGGTGTGGAAGAGGGGAAGGGGTGTGATGGGCATGGAGGACGGCACATGTTGGGATGAGCACTGGGTGTTAGATGGAAACCAACTTGACAATAAACTAAAAAAGAAATAAATTAAAAAATAAAACCCTTCTGAGGTTTTATACAGACTTCCTAGAAATTCAAATACTAAATAAAGTCATTCTGACTAACTGGGCTTATTTACTTCATATATTAAGTTACATGGAAAACATTATCAAATGAATCATAATAAACCTACTTGGGTTATACTTTATGGGTCAATACTATAACTGTCCTAAAATTATATAAAAATCCTAAAGATTTAACATGTCCTCGCATAAGGTCATCACTTGAAATTCTAATTACCGAAATGTTAAACTATTGCACGTCACAAAAATAACCAAATTTCCTTGTCAACAGCATTATAATGAACTATCACCAGACACTAACAATGCCCATTTTTGAGTCTTTTGTCACTTACAGTTACTGTTCTGATGCTCTTGAAGAATGTGTTTCAGCTTTAAGGTGATTCATGAAAATAACTTTTGACAAACACAGTTTTCTGATACCCTTAAGATCATGAAGTTAAACTGGGTAAGGATTTCTGGAACTAATGGAAAACTGCATTCAAACAGAATAATAATTAGTAACATGGGGTGTAATAAATTAAGAAAAAATTAGAGATTTTTTAAACATTTATTTTATGAATGCATTAGCTTAGTTTTATTTTAGTTCTTTTATAGTTTATTGTCAAGTTGGTTTCCATATAACACCCAGTGCTCATCCCTGGAAAACACTGGAAATCCCTGGAAAACACTGGAAACACTGTAGCGGCTATACCAGATTACATTCCCACCAACAGTGTAGGAAGGTGCCCGTTACTCCACATTCTCGCCAGCATCTATAGACTCCTGAGTTGTCCATTTTAGCCACTCTGACTGGCGTGAGGTGGTATCTCAGTGTGGTTTTGATTTGTATTTTCCTGATGATGAGTGATGCTGAGCATCGTTTCATGTGTTTGTTGGCCATCTGGATGTCCTCTTTGGAGAAGTGTCTCTTCATGTCTTCTGCCCATTTCTTCACTGCATTGTTTGATTTTCGGGTGTGGAGTTTGGTGAGTACTTTGTAGATTGTGGATACTAGCCCTTTATCCGATATGTCATTTGCAACTATCTTTTCCCATTCTGTCGGTTGCCTATTAGTTTTTTCGATTGTTTCCTTTGCAGTGCAGAAGCTTTTATCTTGATGAGGTCCCAATAGTTTATTTTGGTTCTTGATTCC
>CM053579.1:54176838-54198882 GCA_028646485.1 Cryptoprocta ferox
GGGAAAGGTAAAGGTGGGTGATGGTCTTGGTGGAGGTCACTTGTGGGGAAGAGCACTGGGTGTTATATGGAAACCAACCTGACAATAAACTATAAAGTTTAAAAAAAAAATATATATATATATATGAAAATAAATGAAAATGAAAACACAACAATCCAAACTCTTTGGGATGCAGCAAAGGCAGTCCTAGGAGGACAATACATTGCAATCCAGGCCTATCTCAAGAAACAAGAAAAATCTAAAATACAAAATCTAACAGCACACTTAGAGGAACTAGAAGCAGAACAACAAAGACACCCCAAACCTAGCAGAAGATGAGAATAAAGGTCAGAACAATATAAACAATGTAGAATCAAAAAAAAAGTAGAACAGATCATTGAAACAAAGGGTTGGTTTCTTGGAAAAATAAACAAAGTTGATAAACCTCTAGCCAGGCCCCTCAAAAAGAAAAGAGAGAGCACCCAATTAGACAAAATCATGAATGAAAATGGATTTATTACGACCAATCCCTTAGAAATACAAGCAATTATCAGGGAATACTATGAATCATTTTATGCCAACAAACTGGACAACCTGGAAGAAATGGAGCAATTCTTAGAAACCCACACACTACCAAAACTCAAACGGTAAGAAATAGAAACTTTGAACAGACCCATACCTAGAGAAGAAATTGAATCAGTTATTAAAAATCTCCCAACAAATAAGAGGCCTGGACCGGATGGCTTCCCTGGGGAATTCTACCAGACATTTAGAAGAGAGTTAATACCTATCCTTCTCAAGCTGTTCCAAAAAATTGAAATGGAAGGAAAACTTCTGGTCTCATTCTATGAAGGCAGCATTACTTTGATTCCCAAACTAGACAGAGACCCAGAAAAAAAAAAAGAGAGAGAGAGAGAGAACTACAGGCCAATATCCCTGATGAATATGGATGCAAAAATTCTCAACAAGATACTAGCAAATGGAATTCAACAGCATATAAAAAGAATTATTCATCATGATCAAGTGGAATTCATTCCTGGGTTGCAGGACTGGGTCAATATTCACAAACCAATCAATGTGATACATCACATTAATAAAAGAAAGTATAAGAACCATATGATCCTGTCCATAGATGCAGAAAAAGCATCTGACAAAATACAGCATCCTTTCTTAAAAAAAAAACCTCAAGAAAGTCAGGATAGAAGGAGCTTACTTAAACATCATAAAAGCCATCTATGAAAAGCCCATAGCTAATATCATCCTCAATGGGGAAAAACAGAAAGCTTTCCCCCCTGAGATCAGGAACATGACAGGGATGTCCATTCTCACCACTGTTGTGTAACAGTGCTGGAAGTCCTAGCATCAGCAATCAGAAAACAAAAGGAAATAAAAGGCATCAGAATTGGCAAAGAGGAAGTCAAATTTTCAGTTTTCGTGGATGACATGACACTGTACATGGAAAACCCAATCGACTCCACCAGAAGCCTTCTAGAACTGATCCATGAATTCAGCAAAGTTGCAGGGTACAAAATCAACGTACAGAAATCGGTTGCATTTTTATACACCAATAATGAAGCTCCAGAAAATCAAGAAACTGATCCCATTCACTATTGCACAAAAAAACCATAAAATACCTAGGAATAAACCTAACCAAAGATATAAAAGACCTGTACAATGAAAACTATAGAAAACTTATGAAGGAAATTGAAGAAGACATAAAGAAATGGAAAAACATTCCATGCTCATGGATTGGAAGAATAAATATTGTTAAAATGTCAAAACGACCCAAAGCAATCTACACATTCAATGAAATCTCATTCAAAATTGCACCAGCATTCTTCCCATAGCTAAAACAAACAATCCTAAAATTTGTATGGAACCACAAAATACTCCAAATAGCCAAAGTAATATTGAAGAAGAAAACCAAAGTGGGAGGCATCACAATCCCAGACTTTAGCCTCTACTACAAAGCTGTAATCATCAAGAGAGTATGGTATTGGCACAAAAAGAGACATAGACAAATGGAAGAGAATAGAGAACTCAGAATTAGACCCACAAATGTATGGCCAACTAATCTTTGAGAAAGAAGGAAAGAGTATCCAATGGAAAAAGACAGTCTCTTTAACAAATGGAGCTGGGAGAACTGGACGGCAACATGCAGAAGAATGAAACTAGACCACTTTCTTACACCATACACAAAAAGAAACTCAAAATGGATGAAGGACCTGAATGTGAGACAGGAAACCATCAAAACCCTAGAGGAGAAATAAGGAAACAACCTCTTTGACCTTGGCCAAAGCAATGTCTTACTCAACACATCTCCAAAAATAAGGGAATTAAAAGCAAAAATGAACTATTTGGACCTCATCAAGATAAAAAGCTTCTGCATTGCAAAGGAAATAATCAAAAAAACTAAAAGGCAACCAATGGAAGGGGAAAAGATAGTTGCAAATGACATATCAGATAAAGTGCTAGCATCCAAAATCTATAAAGAACTCACCAAACTCCAAACCCAAAAAACATATAATCCAGTGAAGAAATGGGCAGAAGACATGAATAGACACTTTTCCGAAGAAGACATCCAGATGGCCAACAGACACATGAAACAATGCTCGACGTCACTCGTCATCAGGGAAATACAAATCAAAACCACACTGAGATACTGCCTCATGAGGGTCACAGTGGCTAAAATGAACAAACCAGGAGACTATAGATCCTGGCGAGGATGTGGCGAAACGGGAACCCTCTTGCACTGTTGGTGGGAATGCAAACTGGTGCAGCTACTCTGGAACACAATGTGGAGGTTCCTCAAAAAATTAACAAAAGAACTCCCCTGTGACCCAGCAATAGCACTGCTAGGGATTTACCCAAGGGATACAGGGTGCTGATGCATAGGGGCACATTCACCCCAATGTTCATAGCAGCACTTTCAACAATAGCCAAATCATGGAAAGAGCCTAAATGTCCATCAACTAATGAATGGATCAAGAAAATGTGGTTTATCTATACAATGGAATACTACATGTCAATGAGAAAGAATGAAATCTGGCCATTTGCAGCAATGTGGATGGAACTGGAGGGTATTATGCTAAGTGAAATAAGTCAGTCAGAGGAAGACAGATACCATATGATTTCATTCATATGTGGATCTTGACAAACTTATCAGAAGACCATGGGAGAAGGGAAGGGGGAAAAGCAAGTTACAAATAGAGAGGGAGGGGGAAAATCATAAGAAACTCTTAAATACTGAGAACAACCTGAGTGTTGATGGTGGATGGGGGAGAGGGGAAACTGGGTGATGGGCATTGAGGAGGGCACTTGTTGGGATGAGCACTGGGTGTTGTATGGAAACAAATTTGACAATAAATTATATTTTTTTAAAAGCCACATATTGTATGATGCCACATATGTGAAACATTCAGAATAGGTAAATCCATAGAGACAGGACACAGATTAGTGGTTGGTAGGGACTAGGTGGAGGAGGGAAAAGGAAGTGACTAATGCCTATGAAGTATCCTTTTGTGGTGATGAAAATGTTTTGGAACTAGATATTAATGATGGTTGTCTAACATTGTGAATGTACTAAAAATACACTAAGATGGTTTCTTTCAAGTTATCTGAATTTTACTAGAAAATGGATACTGTTACTTTTCTCCCTGTCTAAAGTTTAAGATTCTTATTTCCCCGAGCCAAGCAAAATCACTTATATCCTCATTCATAATAGTAATAACAGATTACTATTTAATGAGCTCTTATAATGTGCTATCAACTGCAATACATGCTTTTCATGCATATTATTTTTTTCAAGTTTTTATTTAAATTCCAGTTAGTTAACATGCAATGTAATATGTATGTAAAATATAGTGATTCATCACTTACATACAACACCCTATTAACCCAACACCCAATTAACAAGTGCCCTCCTTAGCACTCATCACCCAATTAACCCATCCCCCTACCCAACTCTTCTCCAGCAACTCTCAGTTTATTATCTATTGTTAAATGTCTGTTTCTTGGTTTGCCTCTCTCTCATTTTCCCCCATGTTCATTTGTTTTGTTTCTTAAATTCCACATATGAGTGAAATAATATGGTATTTGTCTTTCTCTGACATATTTCACTCAGCATAATACTCTTTAGCTCCATCCATGTCCTTGCAAATGGCAAGATTTCATTCTTTTTGATGGTTGAGTAACATTACATTGAACATATATATATATACCACCTCTTCTTTATCCATTCATCAGTTGATGGATATTTGGGTTCTTTTCATAGTTGGGCTATTGTTGATAATATTGCTATAAATATCGGGGTGCATGTGTCCCTTTGAAGCAGTATTTTTGTATCCATTGTTTAAATACCTAGCAGTGCAGTTGCTAGATCATAGGCTAGTTCTATTTTTAACTTTTTGAGGAACTTCCATACTGTTTTCCACAGTGACTGCACCAGTTGGCATTCCCACCAACAGTGTAAGAGGGTTCCCCTTTCTCAGCATCCTCGCCAAAACCTGTGGTTTCCTGTGTTGCTTAATTTTAGCCATTCTGACAGGTGTGAGATGATATCTTATTGTAGTTTTGCTTCATATTTCCCTAATGATGAATAATGTTGAACATCTTTTCATGTGCCTGCTAGCATTTTTCACAGAGCTAGAACAAATAATCCTAAAATTTTTATGGAACCACAAAAGACCTCAATAGCCAAAGCAATGTTGAAAAAGAAAAGAAAAACAGGAGGCATCACAATTCCAGGCTTCAAATTATATTACAAAGCTGTAGTGATCAAGACAGTATGGTATTGGCATAAAAATAGACACAACGATCAATGGAACAGAATAGAAAACCCAGAAATGGACCCACAATTATATGGTCAACTCATCTTCAACAGAGCAGGAAAGAATATGCAATGGAAAAAAGTCTCCTTAACAAAGGGTGCTGGGAAAACTGAACAGCAACATGTAAAAGAATAAAACTGGAGCACTTTCTTATGGCATATACAAAATAAATTCAAAATGGATGAAAGCCTACATGTGAGAGTTTCTGGTTTCTTAACCATCAAAATCCTAGAGGAGGACACAGGCAGCAACCTCTTTGACATTGGCCATAGCAAATTCTTACTAGATATGTCTACTGAGGCAAAGGGAACAAAAGCACAAATAAACTATTGGGACTTCATCAAGATAAACAGCTTCTGCACAGTGAAGGAAGGAATCAACAAAACTAAAAGGCAGCTGTCAGAATGGGATATTTGCAAATGACATATCTGATAAAGGGTTAGTATCGAAAATATATAAGGAACTTATAAAACTCAACACCCAAAAAACAAATAATCCAGTTAAAAAATGGGCAGAAGACATGAATAAACATTTTTTCAATGAAGACATACAGGATATGTCATATTATTTAAATCTCACAACAACAATTCCAAAAATGTCATATAGTAGTTGCTAAGCAAGTATCTGTGGTATGAATGAACAACCATATAAGTAAGGTGCCATGTGAGGCAACTGTGGTTGAGAAAGATTAGGTAACTTGCACCAGGGCTCCTAGTTAGTAAGTGGCAGAATTCAAGCTTTTTAGACAAGATTATAAGACAAAACACCACTTTTGGCTTCAGTTCTAACCTGAAATTACGATAAAGACATCAGGTTCTATTTCTAGAAAGAAGTTAGGTCCTTAATATTACTTTTTGAGTCATATTGAAATTCAAATCTGTTAATTAGGTTGTGTTGCTTTGATTTCCAGCAGCCTTGACATCCAGTTCTCCACTATTAACAAACATGTGACTTTGGGAAGATTTGATTTACCCTCTCTGAAACAAAGTTTTCAGAAGATTGTAAAATGAAGATGATAGAATGAAGACTGAGCCAGAATTGGAAGTCAAGGCTACCTTACTCTCCTGGTTTTTAAATAATGGTAACTGATGCAAAATTTTAAGAAAACACTGTGCAGTCCAAATAAAATACATCTTCAGGCTGAATTTTGCCTGCTAGTCACAAGTTTTGACCTCTGTATTAGTTGAGAGAAGGCAGAGAGTTAAGACATCATGGTGGTTGAGACATGGACTGTGGAACCATACTCCCTGGGTTGCCATCCAAGCTTGGCCATTTCCTAGTTCTATGACCTTAGGCAACCTTCTTAATCTGTCTGTGCCTCAGTTTTCTTGTCTCTAAAATAGGCATAATGAGTATTCACCTTATAATGTTTTTATGAGGACTAAGTTTGTGTGTATGCGTGTGTCTTTTAAAACAGTGCATATAATGAGTGCTCTGCAAATATGCTAAGTTAATCAAAGTAAATAAACTCTAAGCTTCCTTTGATTATTATCACTAATTCTAACTTGGTCTTTGCCTCAGTTTTCTCATTGGTGCCTCAGTTTGCACATCTGTAAAATGGGGACATAAGGGTACCTCTTTTGTATGGTTATTGTGAGGATTAAGTGATTTAATATATAGAGGTAATATATCTACAGTACTTAGAACATTGCCTAGAACAGATGAAGCACTATGCAAGTGTTAGCCATTATCATTATTAATTTTTAAAATGATTGCTTGGCAAAGCTCATGTAAGTCAGTACTGCAAAATTCTAAACTATGTTTAACAATGTTTACAAGATGGCATTGATCCTAGGAACAAAGTCCATAGTATAATAATGGAGCTGAAATTTTTTTTTTGACTTTATATATTTATTCTGAGAGAGCGAGAACATGAGCATGTGAGCAGGGAAGGAGCAGAGAGAATGGGAGAGAGAGAATCCCAAGCAGGCTCTGCACTGTCAGTGCAGAGCCCAACGTGGGGCTAGATCTCATGAACTGTGAGATCACGACCTGAGCCAAAATCAAGAGTCAGAGGCTCAAGTGACTGGGCCATCCAGGTGCCTCTGGAGCTGAACTTTT
This sequence comes from Cryptoprocta ferox, assembly GCA_028646485.1. Classification (NCBI taxonomy): domain Eukaryota; kingdom Metazoa; phylum Chordata; class Mammalia; order Carnivora; family Eupleridae; genus Cryptoprocta; species Cryptoprocta ferox. The sequence goes on from CM053579.1 coordinate 54,183,708, forward strand.
AACCCTTCAATTAACCATTCAAAAAAGCAAAATGGTAAATAGTCTGAGAAAGAAAAACTTCCCAATCATTGCAGAGCCCACTTCATACTCCATAAAGCTCAGGTTTATTGTTGAGATAAAGGTTGAAATAAAGGCTGAGATAAAATGAAAAACAGCCTAAACTTGCATCTATAAAGGCAACTAATTGAATTTATTTTTAACATCTCTCTACATTTTCCATAATAAATCTAAGAAGGAGAAGTGGAAAATTCAAACTCTCATGCACAGTTAATGAGAAGAAAGTTCTATATTGGAAAACAGAATTATCTCTTGGCTCCCTACTTAATCCCCATCTACCTGGAGTACACTATTGCTTTGTCAGATATGTGAGGAAGAAGTTGTAAGTAGAGTCAGGTCCTGGGGTTGGACAAATCAGCACCCCGACCTTAAGAATCTGGTAGAAATATAGGAATCTTGAAAGGACTTGGCAGTGAGTAGATGATCAATGGGACAAATCAGAGTCTTAGTGTAAGGGGACTGGAAATATGCTGGATCCTCATACTGAATGATTAGGGATCATTTCAGGACATAAGTTTAAGGGTTCTAGAAGTGGGATGTCTCGTACTGAAGTGACAATAACTATTAGTGAATCTCCTTTGAGAAGAGAAGGAGATTCTTCAATGTGAGAGGACAGAGGCAAGGGGAGATCTCACTGTAAGAAAAATGGAAGCTCTGTTGTGAGAAGACAGGATATAACATAAAAACTCCATTTTGAATTGATAAGAACACTATAAAACCATTAGTGATAAGGATAGGTGACGGGGGTAATACAATTGGGGAACATACAGCTTAGGATGTTGGGGTTTCTGTCTGGAAATATTATGGAATTCTGAGCTTGAAACCATAAGATATGCTGTGGGAACCATTTTATAGGTAAGAAGGGAATGAAATGGTCCCTAATGTGACAGGATAGGGTATAAGAAGACTCTCTAGATTTATAAAAGGGGTGGTCTAATGAGAGGGGACAAGAAATGAGGCTCTCATTGGACTGAGAAGGAAATATTAGAAATCTCAGTGGAAAAGGATAGTGTTTTCCTAGGTTGAGAAGACAGGGGACAAGGACAATCCTAGAGGGAAGTAAGATAAAATAATAATAATAATAACAACCCTACAGAAAGAGGATGGCAAAATGCAGGACTAACAATGAAAGAGGACTGCAGGAGGTGGGGAGTAGGTTTCAAAAAAGATAACAAGGCGGGGGATTATCATTAGAAAAGTAGTGGCCCTTGGGGGGGGGAAGGGGGCAGGCGGTGCCTGAGTGTCTCTGTTGGTTAAGCCTCCAACTCTCTTGATTTCGGCTCAGGTCATGATCCCACAGTTTGTGAGTTTGAGCCCCACGTGGGGCTCTGCACTGACAGTCCAGAGCCTGCTTGGGATTCTTTCTCTCCCTCTCTCTACCCCTCCCCCACTCCCTCTCTCTATCAGAATAAATAAAAAGACTTAAAAAAATAGTGGCCCTTGGAAGGGGTATGAGAGGTATTGTGGAAAACCTTGTGGGAAGGTAAAAAGTATACTAATGTGAAAAGAGAGTGGACAAGGCATGACCATGTTGTGATAAAAGCAGGGTGCCTAGTATGAGGGGTCAGAAAATAATATGGGAACCCTAATGGAAAGTAGTGAATGCTCCTCAAAGGAGGAAAGCAGAAGACTAAGGGGAACCCCAGTGTGATAAAATCAGGGGCTCTACTATGAGGGGATAGGGAAAGATATATTGTAGGACTCCCATTCTACTGGAAAAGATGATAAAACAGTAAAGCCCACAGAAAAAGAGAATAAAGGGCCCATTTTCACTTTGTGAAATAAACTTTGTGGGATAAAACAAGGCATACTGTGTGGTCTTAAGTGGGAGAAGATGTGAAGTACTTCAGCCAGTGTAAGAGGATCACAGAAAAAGGATGAATTCCAGTGTTGGAAAAAAGAGAGTTAGTAAGAGAGTACAGGAAATATTTTGGGATTCCTAATAGAAGGGAATGTGAAAATGTGGGGCTCCTAATAGTATGTATTGGTAGGATTCATAGTGTAAGCAGTTTACCGAGACAGAGTGTGTTGTTTCCTCAATTCTGTAGGGTAGAAGCCCCCTGAATGAGAACACCAGGGACAAGTAGTTGTCCTGTATGAGAAAAGGAGGCTCTAGTGGAAATAGCCAGGACATTCTTGTGGGTAAGGCTAGGGAATAACGTAAGAAACCCTAGGTGGGAAGCGATGGCGATGTTGTAGGACCTTCCTCGTGGGAAGGTGCAAGAAATACTGTGGGAAGCTAGAGGTTGGAGACGAGGTCTCCAGAGAGCTAAAAACAAACAACAACCCCCTCCCCTCAAAAAAAAAAAAAAAACCCTCAGTGTGAGGGCTAAGAACACGGGGGAGGGGGACACCAGTGTGAAGGGTAGGACAGACAATTATGCTGAAGTATAATTTCCCCACTTTAGGTGCCCAGCTCCACTTACCCAGGCAGAGTTCAAAGACATAGGCATAGTAGGACCAAAGCACAACGAGGACGATAACAAGCACTGGCACCCAGGAAAGTACTCGGCGGCAGCACAGCAGCTCCCCATACAGAGCCATCTTCTAGCCCCGCCGCATCCTTGGATCGAAGATCGACCGAGCAGGCCTGCTGGCGCTGGGTCGGTACTGCTGGGCAGGCCGCAAGGAGGCGGGAAGGCGCGCTGTGCAGCGCTCCACTGCCTAGCCTGGCGGGAACCTTCTCCCCGAGCCGATACCACCTGTAAGGCTGTAGGGCTGAGTGCGCCTTGCCTGGCATAATAGGCATGAGTCATGGCAAGGAGGAACTGACCATGTTGGAGCGGAAGGTGATCCGTCTGGCAGTCGAGCAGTCGAGGCTGGGCAAGCTCAGAGGGAATGCAGTCCCTCCCCTCTCCTCCTCTTCCACCCCCTTGCTATGGCTCTAGATGCAGACCTGGACCTCTGCAAAACAGTAAAGCGGAAGAAATTTGGGTCCGCCCATCTGCTCTTACTGCACTCCGTTCTCCACCCCCCCCCCATCTCCTTTCTGATCTTTGTGTTTTTCTGTCTCTCTTTGTTTCTCCCCTCAAACACATACACGGGAGCACACTCAATACACGCAGTGCGAAAGATACCAGCCATAGCATCTTAAGACGTAAAGGCTATCCAAACCCATCCTCCCACTGCTGCTTGAACAAAGTGCTTAACGCGTAGTGCCGCAGTCACTGCTTAGGTAAGTCCGTTCACAGGACGCTCCCTTCTTCCTTCTCTTCTTCCCTTACCCCTGAGTTTAGCTTCGTCCATTTTCGGAATAAATGAACATATTGGTACAGAAAAACAAACGAAGGAGACGTTAATTCTGTGAGGGGTCAGGGAAAAATACAAAGGCAGTAATATTTAAACTGAGCTTTAATAAATGTTTGGTAGGCAGATGAGAGGGGAAGGATCTTTCAGACAGAGGAAACAGCGTCGGCAAAGGCATAGAATAATAAAAATCCAAAAGTGTTCAAAGAACAACTAATATGGCTTGAAAGAGTGTGTGAAGAGGGGAGGCAGGGACTGAGACTGGGAATTTAGGCTGAGGGAACAGTGTGAAGGTACTTATATGCCCTATCAGGATGTGTGGACATAATCCTATAAAGCAGATTACTATCAACAGCCATTAAAGGTTTGGGGACAATGGAATGACATTGTCAGAGATGTATTTTTGTTAAAGAACTGGCAGGATTTGGGAGAGGAGAATGGCCTGGAAGCAGACCAATTAAGAGGTAATTTAATTCAACAAATGTTTTTGGAATGGTTGCTTTGTGTTATGTCAACTTTGATATAAAAGGAACACTGAAACAGGAAGCCTGTCCCCATGAAGCTCATGTTCTCATCAGGGGGATAGGTGTTCAATGACACAGGTACAATAATGGAAGTATAGTAAGATACTGACATTTATGGTTTTGAAACTCACTGTTTAATAATTTCTAAATGTCTATGACATGGAGAAACTTGTGATTTTGCTAAGACTCCTGTTTTATTCAAATTCTGTATTGGAAGCAAGGATTTCAACATGGTTGTGCTTTGTTCTATATTCATGGTTATATATGCAGTAATTCCTGAAGTGATAAGAGCTTTTGTTCTTTTTAGATTAAGTTAACTTCAAGGTTGATATTACTAAATTAATGATGTAATGAAACACAGACTTATTTCACTTGCAACATTTATTTTAATAGCCCAATTATTTGAGTCTTAAGTTTCCGACATAGATACTTAAAAAAATTTTTCCCAGTGTTACCGAGGTATAATTGACAGATAAAAACTGTATATATTTAAGGTGTATAATGTGATCATTTATGAAATGATTATGACAATCAAACTAATTTACACATCTATTATCTCACATAGTTACCATTTTTAGACAAATATTTTTATTGAGATATATTTTCCATACAACATTGTGTAAATTTAAGGTGTACATTTTTTAAGTTTTTGTTTAAATTCCAGTTAGTTACCATACAGTGTAATATTAGTTTTAGGTGTACAATATAGTGATTCAACACTTCCATTTAACACCTGGTGCTCATCACAAGTTCACTGCCTAATCCCCATCACCTATCTAAAATAGGTGCCCAATTCCCCTGCCCAATGGGTAACTATCAGTTTGTTCTCTATAGTTAAAAGTCCATTTCTTGGTTTGCCTCACTCTCTTTTTTTTCCTTTGCTTGCGTGTTTGTTTCTTAAATTCCACATATGAGTGAAATTATCAGGTATTTGTCATTTTCTGATGGACTTATTTTCCTTTGCATAATACCCTCTAGCTCCATTCATATCATTGCAAATGGCAAGATTTCATTCTTTTTTGTGATTGAATAATATTCCATGGTGTGTGTGTATATGTATATGTGTGTATATACATATACCACATCTTTTTTATCCTTTCATCAGTTGATGGACACTTGGTATCTTTCCATAATTTGGCTATTGTTGATAATGCTTTTATAAACACGAGGGTGCATGTGTCCCTTTGAATCTGTATTTTTATATCCTTTGGGTAAATACCTAGTAGTATAGTTTCTGTATCATAGAGTATTTCTATTTTTAACTTTTTGAGGAACCTCCATACTGTTTTCCAGAGTGGCTGCACCAGTTGGCATTCACACCAAGAATGCAAGAGAGTTCCCCTTTCTCCATATCCTCACCAACACCTGTTTCTTGTGTTGTTGATTTTAGCCATTCTGACAGGTGTGAGGTGATATCCCATGTAGTTTTGATTTGCATTTCCCTGATGATCAGTGATGGTGAGCATCTTTCATGTGTCTGTTGGTCATCTGTATTTTTTTTTGGAAAAATGTCTATTCATGTATTCTGTCCAATTTTTAAGTGGATTTTTCATTTTTTGGGTGTTATGTAAGTACTTTATATATTTTGGATACTAACCCTTTATTAAATATCTCATTACAAATATCTTCCCCCATTCTGTAGGTTGTCTTTCAGTTTTGAGTCTACTACAGTTTAAGTTTTCTTTGCTATACAGAAGCTTTTTATTTTGATGAAGTCTCAATAGTTTATTTTTGCTTTTGTTTCCCTTGCCTTGAGAGATATATCTAGAAAGAAGTTGATATGGCTGATATCAAAGAAGTTACTGCCCGCCTGTGTTCTCCTCTAGTATTTTTATGGTTTCCTGTCTCACATTTAGGTCTTTAATCCATTTTGAGTTTATTTTTGTGTATGGTATAAGAAAGTAGTCCAGTTTCATTCTTTCGCATGTTGCTGCCCAGTTTTCCAACATCCTTTGTTGAAGAGACTGTATTTTTTTCATTGGATATTCTTTCCTGAAGATTAGCTGACCATAATGTTGTAGGTTAATTTCTGTTTTTTTTTATTCTGTTCTATTGATCTATGTATCTATCTTTGTGCCAGTAGAATATTGTTTTGATTAGTACAGCATTGTAATATAACTTGAAATTTGAAATTGTGATACCTCCAGTTTTGTTTTTCATTATTTGCTGTCACTATTTGAACTCCTTTGTTTGGACTATCCACTATTTGGATTGTTTGTTCTAGCTTTGTGAAAAGTGCTGGTGGTATTTTGATAGGGATTGCATTAAATGTGTAGATTGTTTTGAGTAGTATAGACATTTTAACAATTTTTGTTCTTCTGATCCATGAGCATGGGATGTTTTTCCTTTTCTTTGTGTCATCTTCAACTTCTTTCATCACCGTTTTCTAGTTTTCAGGGTATAGGTCTTTCACCTCTTTGGTTAGGTTTATTCCTAGGTATCTTATTGTTTTTGTGCAATTGTAAATGGGATTGATTCCGTGATTTCTCTTTCTGCTGCTTCGTTATTGGTATATAGAAATGCAGCAGATTTCTATATGTTGATTTTGCATCATGCTACTTTACTGAATTCGTGTATGAGTTCTAAGAGTTTTTGATGGAAACTTTCGGGTTTCCTATATAGAGTATCATGTCATCTGCAGACAGTGACAATTTGACTTCTTCCTTGCTTATTTGGATGCCTTTTATTTCTTTTTGTTTTCTGATTGCTGTGCCTAGGATTTCCAATACTCTGTCATATAACAGTGGTAGGAGTGGACATCCCTGTCTTCTTCCTGACTGTGGAGGTAAAGCTCTCAGTTGTTCCTCCATTGAGTATGATGTGAGCTGTGGGTTGTTCATAAATGGCCTTTAGTATGTTGAGGTGTGTTCCCTCTAAACCTACTTTGTTGAGGGTTTTTCTCATGAATGGATGTTGTACTTTGTCAAATGCTTTTAATACATCCATGGAAATAATCATATGTCTCTTCTCCTTTCTTTTATTAATGTGGTGTATCACGTTGATTTGCAAATATTGAACCACTCTTGCATCCTAGGAATAAATCCCACTGGATCGTGGTGAATGATTTTTCAAATGTATAGTTGGGTTAGCTTTGATAGTATTTTATTGAGAGTTTTTGCATCCATGTTCGTCAGAGATAGTGGCCTGTAGTTCTCCTTTTTAGTAGTGTCTCCATCTAGTTTTGATGTGAGGGTAATGCTGGCCTCATAGAATGAATTTAGAATTTTTCCTTACTTTTCTATTTTTTGGAATAGTTTGAGAAGAGTAGGTATTAACTCTTCTTTGAACGTTTGGTAGAATTTGTGAAGGAATCTGGTCTTGGCTTTTTGTTTTTAGGGAGTTTTGTGATTACTGATTCAATTTCTTTGCTGGTTATCAGTCTGTTCAAGTTTTCTATTTCTTCCTGTTTTAATTTTGATAGTTTATATGTTTCTAGGAATTTGTCCATTTTTTCCATGTTGTCCCAATTGTTGGCATATAGTTTTTCATAATATTCTGTCTTATAATTGTATTTCTGTGGTGTTGGTTATTCTTTCTCCTCTCTCATTTGTGATTTTATTTATTTAGATCCTTTCTCTTTTCTTTTTGATAAGTCTGGCTGGAGGTTTATCAATTTTATTAATTTTTCAAAGAATCAGCTCTTGGTTTCATTGATCTGTTCTGTTGTTGTTTTTGTTTTAGTTTCTATATCTTTTATTTCTGCTCTAATCCTTTTTATTTACTTCCTTCTGCTGGCTTTAACCTTTGTTTTTTGTTCTTTCTCTAGTTCCTTTGAGTGAAAGATTAGGTTGTATATTTGAAGATTTTTTAAGCTTCCTGAATTAGGCCTATATTGCTATATACTTCCCTCTAGGGACTGCTTTTGCTCCATACCAAAGGTTTGGGCCATTGTGTTTTCATTTTCATTTGTTTCCAGGTATTTTTTTTTCTTTATTTCCCGGTTGACCCATTCATTGTTTAGCACCTTGTTGGTTAACCTCCATGTATCTGTAGTATTGCCAAATTTTTTCTTGCAATTGACTTCTAGTTTCATAGCGTTGTAGTCAGGTAAATTGCGTGATATGACTTCATTCTTTTTGTATTTATTGAGACCTGATTTGTGAGGTAATATGTGATCTATTTTAGAGAATGTTCCATGTGCACTTGGAAAGAATGTGTATTCTCCTGTTTTAGTCTAGAATGTCCTGAATATATCTGTTAAGTCCATCTGATCCAGTGTGTCATTCAAAGCCATTTTTTCTTGTTTATTTTCTGTTTAGATTATCTGTCCATTGATGTAAGTGGGGTGTTACATTCCTCTATTATTACTGTATTATAATCAATGAGTTCCTTTATGTTTGTTATTGTTTTATATATTTGAGGGCTCCCATGTTGGTTGTAAAAATATTTACAATTGTTATATCTTATTTTTGGAATCTCACTTTTATGAGTGTATAGTACCTCTCTTTTTCTCGTTTTACAGTCTGTTTTAAAATCTAGTTTGTCTGATAAAAGTATTGCTTCCAGCTTTCTTTTGACATCCATTTGTGTGATAAATGTTTATCCATCTCCTTCCTATCAATCTGCAGGTGTCTTTAAGTCTACAATGAGTCTTTTTTAGGCAGCATATAGATGAGTCTTCTTTTTTTTATCCATTCTGACACTCTATGTCTTTTGATTGGAGTGTTTAGTCCATTTCCGTTCTAAGTAATTACTGATAGATATGTATTTATTGACATATTGACATTTTATTACTTGTTTTGTCATTATTTCTGGATATACTCTCTGTTCCTTCTTGCCTTTGTCACTTTTGGTCTTTCCAATCAAAGAGTCCTCTTTAATATTTCTTTCAGGGATGATTTGTGGTCACTAACTACTTTAGTTTTTGTTTGTTTAGGAAACGCTTTATCTCTCCTTCTATTCTGAATGATAGCCTTGCTGGATAGAGTGTCCTTGACTGCAGATTTTCCCCATTCAGCACTTTGACTATATCATGCTCCCACTTTCTGGCTATCCAGAGTTTCTGTTGACAAATCTCCAGCTAGCCTTAGGGTTTTCTCTTATAAGTTAAGGACTTCTTTTGCCTCTTTTATGGTTTTTTTTTATTACTGTATTTTGCAAATTGAATTACAGTATGTCTCAGTGTTGACCTGCTTTTGTTGATTTTGATGGGAATTCTCTGTGCCTCCAGGATCTGAGTATCTGTTTCATTCCCCAATTAGGGAAGTTTTCAACTATTATTTCTTCAAGTAAAATTTCTGCCCTCTTTTTTCTCTCTTCTTTTCCTGCAGCCTCTATAATCCGAATGTTATTACATTTGATGGAGTCACTGAGTTCCCTAAGTCTCTTCTTGTGTTGCATAGTTCTTCTTTTTCTGTTTTGTTCAGCTTCATTATTTCCATTATTTTGTCTTCTAGATCACTAATTTATTCCTGTGCTTCTTCCAGCCTACTGTTAATTGCATCAAATCTCTTTCCAATCTCGTTTATTGTGTCCTTTTCTTTTTTTCTTTTTTTTTGGAAAGTTAATTTAGTCACTTTATTGTTGCACTTTGGCACACATTTATGGGGGAACAAACAAGGGAATTTCAAACCCAAAGTCATTAATGTATCTGATAATTTAGTTCCAAAAACGAGCACTTGGTTTAATGACAATTTAGATAATTAACTTGGTAGATAAATTTTATTTAGTTGCTAAATACTGTTTATTGTATCCTTCATCTCTGATTGATTCATTTTTGACTCTTTTATCTCTGTGGTAATGGTCTCATTGATGCCTTCTATTGTTGTCTGAAGCCCAGTGAACATCCTTATGTTTGTTGCTTTAAATTCTCCATCAGGCATGTTACTTATGTCTGTTTCACTTACATCTCTGGCCATGGCCTTATCTTGATTTTTCATTTGTTTAAAAAAAATTTTAAATGTTTATTTATTTTTGAGAGAGAGAGAGAGACAGAGCATGCGTGGAGGAGGGTCAGAGAGAGGAGGAGACACAGAATCCAAAGCAGGCTCAAGGCCGTGACCTGTCAGCACAGAGCCCCGATGCAAGGCCCAAACTCATGAATCATGAGATCATGACCTGAGACAAAGCTGGATGCTTAACCACCTGAGCCACCCAGGTGCCCCTTGTTCTTTCATTTGGGATAAATTCCTCTGTCTTGGCATTTTGTCTAAGTATCTGCCAATGTTAGATAAGCCAGTTATGTCTCCTGCTTCTGAAAGTAATGGCCCTATGAAGAAGAGGTCATGTAGTGTCCAGGACCTGATGCTTTAGGGAGTGTCTCTGGTGTGTGCTGCTTGCACTCTGCTATTGTGTTTTCTCTGCTCTATCCTTCAGGCCAGTGGTCTGGAGAGGCTCTCCTTGCATGCTGTGTGCAGTGTTTGGTCCCTGATCTGAATGTGGCAAGTTTTAACTAGGTGTGCTCTGGTCTGCTCATGAAATGAGACCCAACACTACTTCCACAAGAACTGAGGCTCTGCAGAACTATCTGGTTGAGAAATGTGGTGTGCATAGGGTTTTGTGCAATCTTCTGGGGGGGGGTCATGTTGCATTGGGACTAAGACAAGCTGACTGAGAAGGGCAGTTCAGCTAGAACGCAGCAGGGTGAAGCTTGGTGTAAGCAAGTTAGGCAGCCAGTGTTGATTCTGGGCTGCTTCCTGCATGTGGATCTGTGTTTATGCTGAGTGGTGGGAGAAAGAAATGTCACCAGCCCTTGTTATCTTCCCAGAGAGCCATCTCCATGAATGCTGCCTCCCAGTGAAGCAGTCTAAGAAGAGCAAATAATCTCCCCCCAGTGTGTACCAGGTGTTCTTCAAATTGCTATTTCTATTCCCTCTACCTCCAGGTGTTTGCCTCCATTCTCTCCAGGAGCAGAGCAGTGTTCTCAGGGCACTGTCACAGCCAAGCCTGCTGACCTTTAAAACTCCAGGCTTTAAGCCCTGCTGGTTATAAGGACTCAAGGAATTTAGCCTCTCAATTTCCAAGCCAATGGCTTTGGGGAAATGTTCTCCTTGTGCATTCCCCTGTGTGCTCATCTCTCTCTTGTCATTCTCTGTGACCATGGCTCCCTCCCCTCCATGGCACCCAGATCCATTCATCCCATAAAGCATGTCTCTGCACTTGCTGAATGGCCTTCTTTAATATAGCCTCTTCTCTCCCTTTAGTTGTGGAGTTTGTTCTGTCAGTCTTCAGGATGATTTCTGGGATATTTAGGATGATTTGATATTTATCTAGTTGTTTTTCTGGTACAAGGTGAGCCTAGGGGCCTCCTATTCCATTGCCATCTTCCTGTACCCTGAAGGTGTATAACATATTGATTTGATATATTCCTATTGCAATATGATTGCCATTGCTAACACCTCTATCCTATCACATAATTATAATTTTTTCTAGTGGTGGGAGTAATTAATATCTATTCTCTTAGCATGTTTAATATTTATAATACGGTTTTGTCATCTATAATCACCGTCTTGTGTATTAAGTTTCCAGGATCTATTTATCTAGTAGTTGCATTTTACTCTCTGCTTTTATGATTTTAGTTTTTTTAATGTTTGTTTATTTTTGAGAGAGAGAGACAGAGAGACAGAGTGTGAGTGGGGGGTGGGGCAGAGAGCGATGGAGACACAGAATCCAAAACAGGCTCCAGGCTCTGAGCTGTCAGCACAGAACCCATGAACCATGAGATCATGACCTGAGCCAAAGCCGGACACTTAACAGAGTCACCCATGCACCCCGATTTTAGTTTTTTGAATTCCACATATAAGAGATACAGTGTTTTTCTTTCTGTCTGATTAATCTCGTATAACATAATGTCCTCAAGGTCCATCAATGTTTTTACAAATGGCAGGACTTCTTTTTTTCATAGGATAATTCAGTCTTTATCTCTTCATTTATTGACAGACTAGTAGGTTGTTTTCATATCTTGGATATTGTAAATAATGCTGCAATAAACACAGGAGTACATATGTCTCTTTGGTAAACTGTTTTCATTTCCTTTGGATATATACCTAAAAGTGGGATTGCTGTAGTACATGGTAGTTCTATTTTTTAATTTTATTTGAAGAACCTCCATACTGCTCTTAGTGGCTGAACCTTACAGGTATGAGGTGATATCTCATTGTATTTACCATTTTGTGTGTTTGTGTTTATAGTGATAAGACTTAAGATCTACACTTTCAGCAAATTTGAAGTATATAATACAGTATTATTAACTATAGTCATGTTGTACAGTAGATCCCCATAACTAATCATCTTATAACACTAAGTTTGTACCCTTTCACCAGTGTCTCCTTATTCCTTCCTCACAACCCCAGCCCATGGCAACCACCTTTCTACTCTCTGCTTCTTTGAATTCACCTTTTTTATTCCACATATAAGTAACATCATACAGTATTTGTTTTCTGTGCCTAGCTTGTTTCAGTTTGCATAATGTCCTACAGGTGCAACCATGTTGTTGCAAATGGCAGGATTCCTTTGTTTTCATGGTTGAAAAATATCCATTATATTTTTGTATTCATTCATTCATCTATGGACACCAGGTAGTTTCCATATATTGAAGACTGTCAGTAATGTGGTAATTAACATACGAGTTTAGATATCTCTCTTTTTTTATTTGAGAAAGAAAGAGAGAGCACGAGCGAGCGAGTGCACATGAGCAGGGGAGAGAGGCAGAGGAGAAAGCATGGAGCCCTAGATGGGACTTGGTCCCACAACCCTGGGATCATGACCTGTTTCAAGATCAAGAGTCAGATGCTCAACTGACTGAGCCACCCAGGCAGCCCTAGATATCTCTTTGAGGTACAAGTTTCCTTTCCATTAGATATATACTAAAAAGCGTGATTTCTAGATCACATGGTAGTTATATTGTTAATTTTTTGAGGAATCTTCATACTGTTTTCCATAATGGTTCTACCTATTTAAATCCCCACCAACAGTGCACAAGCATTCCCTTTTCTACACACCCTTGCCTACATTTATCTTTTTTTAAATGAAAAAACATTATTTGTAATTGAAGTATGGTTGACATATACTATTTTATTAGTTTCAGGTGTACAACATAGTGATTTGATAATTATATATATTATGAAATGTTCATCATCATAAGTGCAGTTATCATGTGTCACCATATAAAGTTATTACAATATTGGAGTGTCAGGCAGAAAGACAAATGCCATATGATTTCACTTACACGTGGAATCTAAAAAACAAAAGAACAAACAAACAATAGAAAAAGAGTAATAGCCTCATAAACATAGAGAATAAACTGGTGGTTACTAACAGGGATAGATAAATGAAACATTTATTACCTTTTCTTTTTGATATTAGCTATTGTAACATATGTGAGGTGATAGCCCACTGTGGTTTTAATTTAAATTTCCTTGATGATTGATTTCCTTGATGTTCAGCACATTTTCATATACCTGTTGGCCTTTTGTATATGTTCCTTGGAAATATGACTGTTTAGGTCCATTGTCCATTTCTTAATTAGTTATTTTTTTGCTATTGAATTAATTATATAAATTCCTTCCATTTTTTGGACCCTAATCCCTCATCAGATATATTATTTGTAAGTATTTTTACTCCCATTTTGTGGGTTGCTGCTTCATTTTGCTGTTTTCTTTGCTTGCAAGTGCTTTTTAGTTTGATATAATTCCACATGTTTATTTTTGCTTTTGTTGCATTTGCTTTTGGTGTTTTATCCAGAAATTCATTGCGAAGGCCAATGTCTAGGAGCATTTTCCTTATGTATTCTTCTAGGAGTTTTACAGTTTAAGATTGTACATTTATGTCTTTAATCCATTTTGAGTTGATTTTTGTGTAAGATGTAAGATAAGGGTCCACATTTATTCTTTTGCATGTGGGTATCCAGATTTCCCAGTGCCATTTATTAAAGAGACTATCTTTTTCCCATTGTGTATTCTTAACTCCCTTGTCAAATATTTGTAGACTATGTATGTGTGGGTTTATTTCTGGACTCTATATTCTGTTCCATTGGACTATGTATCTATTTTTATGCCAGCACCATACTGTTTTGATTACAAGAGCTTGGTGACAGAATTTGAAACCAGGAAGTGTGATGCCTCCAGTTTGTTCTTCTTGCTCAAGATTCCTTTGGCTACCCAGAGTGTCTTGTGGTTTCATATGAATTTTATATTTTTTTCTATTTTTATGAAAAATACCACTTGCATTTTGATAGAGATTGCATTTAATCTATATTATACTAGTAAGTCTCCCAATTCATGACCACTGTATACTCTACCATTATTTCTGTCTTCTCCAATTTCTTTCACCACTATCCTACAGTTTTCAGTGTATAGATTTTTCATTTCCTCTGTTAAATTTATTTCTAAGTATCTTTTCTTTTTGATGCTATTGTAAATGAGATTGTTTTCTTAACTTCCCCTTCGGATAGTTCATTATTAGCATATAGAGATGCAACTGATTCTTGTATGTTGATTTTGCATCCTGCAACATTACTAAATTCATTGCTTTGTTCTTTGTTTTTGGTGGAGTCTTTAGAATTTTCTCAATGTAAGACTATGTAATCTGCAAACAATGGCGATTTTACTTCTTCCTTTGGATGCCTTTTATTTCCTTTTCTTGCCTAGTTTGCTCTGGTTAGGACTTTTATTTTGCATAGAAGTGGTGAAAGTGAGCACCATTGTTCTGTTTCTTAAAGGAGAAGCTTTCAGACTTTCACCATTGAATATGATGTTAGGTGAGGGTTTGTCATACAGCCTTTATTATGTCTAAGAACTTTTTGCTATACCTTATTTGTTGAAAGTTTTTATCATGAAAACATGTTGAATTTTGTCAAATGTCTATTGAGATGGTCATATGATTTGTATTTTTTATTCTGCTAATGTGGTGTATCACATTTTTTAATTACATACATTAACCATTCTTGCATCCCAATAATAAATCTCATTTGATTATAGTATATGATGCTTTTTAAATGCTGTTGAATTTGGTTTGCTAGTATTTTGCTAAGGACTTTTGCATCCATGTTCATCAGGGATATTGGCATGTAGTTTCCTTTTAGTGTCCTTCTTTGGCCTTGGTTTCAGGGTAATGCTGTCCTTGTAAAATGAGTTGGAAGCGTTCCCTCCTGTTCAATTTTTTGAGAAGAGTTTGAAAGCAATTGGCATTAGTTCTTTTTATTTTTTATTTTTTTTATTTTTGTCAACCTTTTTTTTTTTAACTTTATAGTTTATTGTCAGGTGGTTTCCATATAACACCCAGTGCTCTTCCCCACAAGTGACCTCCACCATAACCATCACCCCCCTTTACCTTTCCCCCTTCCCCTTCCAACTTCAGTTTGTTTTCAGTATTCAAGAGTCTCTCATGTTTTGTCTCCCTCCCTCTCCCTA
>CM053579.1:54199382-54230750 GCA_028646485.1 Cryptoprocta ferox
GATGAGGTTTCAATAGTTCACTTTTGCTCTTGATTCCCTTGCCTTTGGGGATGTGTTGAGTAGGAAATTGCTGCGGTTGAGGTCAAGGAGGCTGTTTCCTGCTTTCCCCTCTAGGGTTTTGATGGTTTCCTGTCTCAAAGTCAGGATTTTCATCCATTTTGAGATTATTTTTGTGTATGGTGTAAGAAAGTGGTCTAGTTTCATTCTTCTGCATATTGCTGTCCAGTTGTCCCAGCACCACCTGTTAAAGAGGCTGTCTTTTTTCCATTGGATACGCTTTCCTGTTTGTCAAAGATTAATTGGCCATACATTTGTGGGTCCAGTTCTGGGTTCTCTATTCTATTCCATTGTCTATGTGTCTGTTCTTGTGCCAATACCATACTGTCTTGATGATGACAGCTTTGTAGTAGAGTCTAAAGTCTGGGATTGTGATGACTCCCGTTTTGATTTTCTTCTTCAAAACTACATTGGCTATTCGGGGGTTTTGTGCTTCCATACGAATTGTAAGATAGTTTGTTCTCACATTGCGAAGAATGCTGGTGCAATTTTAATTGGCATTGCATTGAATGTGTAGATTCCTTTGGATAATAATGACATTTAAACAATGTTTATTCCTCTGATCCATGAGCATGGAATGTTTTTCCATTTCTTTGTGTCTTCATCAATTTCCTTCATAAGTTTTCTATACTTTTCATCATACAGGTCTTTTACGTCTTTGGTTAGGTTTATTCCTGGTATTTTATGGTTTTTCGTGCAATTGTGAATGGGATCAGTTTCTTGATTTCTCTTTCTGTTGCTTCATTATTGGTATATAAAAATGCAACAGATTTCTGTACATTGATTTTGTACCCTGCGACATTGCTGAATTCTTGGATCAGTTCTAGAAGGCTTCTGGTGGAGTCGGTCAGGTTTTCCATGTAGAGTGTCATGGCATCTGCGAAACGTGAAAGTTTGACTTCTTCGTTGCCAATTCTGATGCCTTTTATTTCCTTTTGTTGTCTGATTGCTGGTGCTAGGACCTCCAGCACTATGTTAAACAACAGTGGTGAGACTGGACATCCTTGTTGTGTTCCTGTACTCAGGGGGTAAAGCTCTCAGATTTTCCCCATTGAGGATGATATTAGCTGGGGGCTTTTCATAAATGGCTTTCATTTAACATTTAACATTTCATGATGTTTAAGTAAGTATCTTCTATCCCGAGTTTCTCGAGGGTTTTTATTAAAAAGTGATGCTGTATTTTGTCAAATGCTTTTTCTGCATCTATCATCAGGATCATATGGTTTTTAATTTTTCTTTTGCTAACATGATGTATCGCATTGATGGATTTGTGAATATTGAACCAGCCCTGTAACCCAGGAATGAATCCCACTTGATCATGGTGGATCATTCTTTTTATATGCTGTTGAATACTATTTGCTCATATCTTGTTGAGGATTTTTGCATCTGTTTTCATTAAGGATATTGGCCTGTACTTCTCTTTTTATGTTGGGTCTCTGTCTGGTTTGGGAATCAAAGTGATGCTGACTTCGTAGAATGAGTTCGGAAGTTTTTCTTCTATTTCTATTTTTTGGAATAGCTTGAGAAGAATGGGTATTAACTCTGCTTTAAATGTCTGGTATAATTCCCCTGGGAAGCCATCTGGCCTCGGGCTCTTATTCATTGGGATATTTTTGATAACTGATACAATTTCTTCACTGGTTTTGGGTCTGTTCAGATTTTCTAACTCTTCCCGTTTGAATTTTGGTAATGCATGTGTGTTTAGGAATTTGTCCATTTCTTCTAGATTGTCCAGTTTGTTGGCATATAATTTTTCATAGGATTCCTTGATGATTGCTTTTATTTCATAGGGATTGGTTGTAATAGATCCATTTTCATTCATGATTTTCTCTGTTAGGGTGCTCTCTCTTTTCTTTCTGAGGAGACTGGCTAGAGGTTTATCAATTTTGTTTATTAAAAAAAAACAACTCTTGGATTCATTGATCTGTTCAGCTGTTTTTGTGGATCCTATGTTGTTTATTTCTGCCCTGATCTTTATTATTTCTCTCCTCTGCTGGGCTTGGGGTGCTCTTGCTGCTCCCTTTCTAGTTCCTTTAGGTGCTCTGTTAGATTTTGAATTTGCGCTTTTTCTAGTTTGTTGAAATAGGCCTGGATTGCAATATACTTTCCTCTTAGGACTGCCTTTGCTGCATCCCAGAGAGTTTGGATTGTTGTATTTTCATTTTCATTTGTTCCATATATTTTTAATTTCTTCTCTAATTGCCTGATTGGCCCATTTGTTCTTTAGTACTGTGGTTTTTAACCTCCATATTTTTGGAGGTTTTCCAGAATTTTTTCTATGATTGATGTCAAATTTCATAGCATTGTGATCTGAAAGGGTGCATGGTATGATCTCAATTCTTTTATATTTATGGAGGGCTGCTTTATGCCCCAGTATGTGATCTATCCTGGAGAATGTGCCATGCGCACTCAAGAAGAAAGTGAATTCCCTAGCTTTAGGATGCATAGTTCTAAATATATCTATCAATTCCATCTGTTCCAATGTGTCATTCAGGTCCATTGTTTCTTTGGTGAATTTCTGTCTGTTTGATCTATCCATTGCTTTAAGTGGAGTATTACAATCCCCTGCAATTAGCACATTCTTCTCAATAAGATTGTTTCTGTTTGTGATTGTTTTATGTATTTGGGTGCTCCTGAATTCAGCGCATAAATGTTTATAATTGTTAGCTCTTCCTGATGGGGAGACCCTGTAATTATTATATAATGTCCTTCTTCATCTTTTGTTACTGCCTTTACTTTAATGTCCAGTTTATCCGATATAAGTATCGTTACTCTGGCTTTCTTTTGACTTCCAGTCACATGATAGATATTTCTCAATCCCCTTACTTTCAATCTGAAGGTGTCTTCAGGTCTATAATGAGTCTCTTGTAGATAGAAAATAGATGGATTTGGTTTTTTTTATCCATTCTTCTACCCTGTGTCATTTGATTCGAGCATTCAGTCCATTTACATTCATTCTTATTATTGAAAAATATGGGTTTAGATTCATTGTGTTCTCTGTAGAGTTCATGTTTGTGGTGGTGTCTGTGGTACCTTGTATTCCTTACAACATTTTCCTCAGAGCGTCCCTCTTAGGATTTCTTGTAGGGCTGGTTTGGTGGTGATGAATTCTCTCAATTTCTGGTAATTTGGGAAAACCTTTATCGCTCCTTCTATATTGAATGACAGGCTTGCTGGATCAAGGCTTCTTGGCTGCATATTTTTTCTGTTCATCACATTGAAGTTTTCCTCCCATTTCTTTCTGGCCTGCCACGTTTCACTACATAGGTCTGTAGCCACTCTGATATGTTTCCATTTGTACGTTCGGGCCCTATTATCCCTAGCTGCTTTTAGAATTCTCTCTTTATCCTTATATTTTGCCAATTTCACTATAATATGTCGTGCTGAATGTTGATTCAAGTTACGTCTTAGGGGAGTTCACTTTGTCTCTTGGATTTCAATGTCTATTTCTTTCCCCCAAATTGGGGAAGTTCTCGGCTATAATTTGATGAAGCACCCCTTCAGGACCTTTTTCTCTTTCTTCTTCTTCTAGAATTCCTATGATACCGATATTGTTCCATTTGATTGTATTACTCAGGTCTCGAAATCTCCTTTCATACTCCTGGATCAATTTCTCTCTCTTTTTCTATAACTGTGTCTTCTAATTCACCTATTCTCCTCTCTGCCTCTTCAATCTGTTCAGTAGCCACTTCCATTTTATTATGCACATCATTTATAGCATTTTTTAAATCATCACAGCTATTTTGAAGGTCCCTAGTCCTTGTATCAATAGCTTCTGTGATGACTTCTATGCTTTTTTCAAGCCAAGCAATTAATTTTATGACAATTGTTCTAAATTCTTGCTCAGTTATGTTGCCTATATCTATTTTGAGCAGTTATGTGGCTGTGGCTTCCTCCTGGAATTTCTTTAGAGGAGAGTTCTTTCATTTCGTCATTTTGGCTAGCTCTCTGTCTCTTGTCAGTTTTAACAGCTCGTTATGCACGTTGCATCTGTTCGTATTGCTCTATTAAAGGGGGCTCATTGACTGTCCAGGGCCTGTCGTTTCAGGAAGTGTTCTTTTAATGATGTCTCTCGGTTTCTCTTCTTGTACCTTTTATTATTTTATTTCCCTACTCAGTGATATTTGGGATTCTCCACCATGTCTACTTTGGCTTGTTTCTTGAGGTAGCCCTGAAAAGGAAAACAGACGGGCAAACACTCAGGGAACAAAAGCACACAAACGCAACGACAAATCAAAGAAACAAGCAAACCAAAATGGGAAAGAAAAAAAAAGGAAAGAAAAGAAAATGAAAAGAAAAGAGAAAAGGGGGGGACAGAAACAACAAAAGACAAAGGACAGTCTAAAAGCATAATACCAACGGAGGGGAGAGATAAGAACAAGATAAGGAAAAATATATCTGGATGGCAAGAATTGATCTAATCATGGCAGTGCATCAATGTTGGTCTTTCCCGCTCTCCAGTGGGGGAAAGGAGAAAAGGAGGGAAAGAAAAAAAGGCAGCTCTCCAAAACAAATGGGCATGTTTTGGTGTAGGTAGGTCAGCCCTCGGTTTGTGCTCTCCGAGGCCCCACCTTGGTGGTTGCAGGGAGAAGAATGGCGGCGCCCCAAGCCCTTCTTGAACCAAGCATTGCAAGCCATTCTTTTGAGTCCGATCTCCCTGTGCCACGGGCTGGCCAAGTTGTTTTTTCTAAGCCCCGGCCCGTTTACAAATCCTAATCCGTGCACTTTAATGCTACCCCCCCGAGATGAGATGTACTCCTGTAGGCGGGTGGCTTTCCAGCTGGGATTGAGTAGGGGGACTGGGGAGCAGCTTTCTCCTCGCTCTGCCTGGAATCAGTGCGCCATCAAGCCCAAGGACAAATGCACCAGCTAAAGGGGACGAATTTCTCTCCCTGCACCTAGCGGTTATATATGGGATGACAGTATTCCTCTCCGTCCCGGGCCGAAGATTTTCTCTTCTCTAGAGCCCACTCTATGAGCATTTTCAGTCTCTGTCTCTTCCCCTCATCTCTCCAAGGCTCTGCATGGCTCTGCACAGATCTGGGTGCTGTCCCTGGCTCTGTGCTGGGCTGGGGCCTCTCCCCTCAGAGCCTCTGGCCCCGGCCCATTTTTATTTCCCCTGTTCGCACTCCCTCAGGCACCTGTGCGGCTGTCTTCTATGTGGACTCTGTGTGTTTTCCTCCCACTGTTGCAGATCAAAGTATTGTGGTTTCAGTCCTTCTCAGTTTGATAGTTGCGGGCGGGTGAAGATTACAGAGCTCCCTACTTCTCTGCCATCTTGTCCCTTCTCTCAAATGACATATCTAATAAAGGGTTAGTATCCAAAATCTATAAAGAACTTATAAAACTGAACACCTAAAAAGAAATAATCCAGTTAAGAAATGGGCAGAAGACATGAACACTTTTCCAAAGAAGACATACAGATGGCTACCAGACACATGTAAAGATGCTCAACATCACTCAGCATCAGGGAAATACAAATCAAAACCACGGTGAGATACCACCTCACACCTATCAGAATGGCTAAAATTAAGCACACAGGAAACAAGAGATGTTGGCAAGGATATTGAGAAAGGGGAACCCTCTTACACTGTTGGTGGGAATGCAAATTCCCTGTTGCACTGCAACACTGTTGGTGCAGCCACTGTGGAAAGTAACATGGAGGTATCTCAAAAAGTTAAAATTGAACTACCCTGTGATCCAGCAATTGCACTACTAGGTATTTACCCAAAGGATACAAAAGTACAGATTTGAAGGGGAACAAGGACCCAGATGTTTATAGCAGCATTATCAACAATAGCCAAACTATGGAAAGAGCTCAAGTGTACATTGACTGATGAGTGGATAAAGTATATATATATATAATATATACCACATCTTTTTTATCCATTCATTATATATCATATAATATATAACATAATTTAATATATATACCACATCTTCATTATATGTAATATAATATATATAACATAATATAATATAATATATACCACATCTTCTTTATACATTAATTATATATAATATAATATATCCATTTATTATACATGTATATATAATAGAATATTACTCAGCCATCAAAAAGAATGAAATCTTGCTTTTTGCAACAATGTGGATGGAGCTAGAGTGTATTATGCTAAGCAAAATAAGTCAGAGAAAGACAAATACCATATGATTTCATTCATATCTGGAATTTAGGAAACAAAACAAAACAGATGAACATATGGGAAGGGGAAAAAAAAGAAAGGGGGAAGCAAACCATAAGAAACTCAGCATAAGAGAACAACCTGATGGTTGATGGAAGGAGATGGGTGGTGAATGGGCTAAGTGGGTGATGGGTATTAGGAGGTCATTTATTATGATGAGTACTGCATGTTATATGTAAGTGATGAATCACTAAATTCTACTCCTGAAACCACTATTACACTACATGCTACCTAACTAGAATTTAAATAAAATTTGGAGGAAGAAAATTTAAGTTTTTCTTTAAAGTCTGGTTAGGTAATATGCAATGTAGTATTACTTTCAGGTATACAACATAGTGATTCAACACTTCCACACTGCACCTTGTGCTTATCACTACATTGCCACTCCTTAATCCTCATCCCCTATTTCACATGTCAACCACCCACCTGCCCTCTGATAGCTATCAGGTTGTTCTCCGAAGTTAACAATCTGCTTATTTGCATCTCTCTCTCTTTTCTCCCATTGTGTATTTGTTTTATTTCTTAAATTCCACATATGAATGAAATCATAGGGTGTTTGTCTTTCTCTGACTGATTTATTTTGCTTAGCATAATATCCTATAGTTCCAACCATGTTGTTGCAAATGTCAAGATTTCATTCTTTTTGATGGCTAATATTTCATTTTATATATTTATATACCACTTCTTTATCAATTCATCAATCGAAGGACCGTTTAGCTGATGGCTGTAAGTTGGTCATTGTAAATACTGCTGCTATAAACATATCTGTACATCTGTCCCTGTAAATTAGTGTTTTTGTATTTTTCGGGTAAATACCTTGTAATGTGATTGATGAATCATAGGAGAGTTATATTTTTAACTTTTTGGGGGACCTCCGTACTATTTTCCACAGTAGCTGCAACAGTTGGCATTCACACCAACCATACTACCGGGTTCCCCTTTCTTCACATCCTTACCAACACTAGTTGTTTCTCATGTTACTTTTAGCCATTCTGACACGTGTGAGGTGATACTTCATTGTAGTTTTGATTTGTATTTCCCTGATGATCAATGATATTGGCCATCGTTTCATGTATCTGTTGGTCAATCTTTTCATGTATCTGTTGGCCATCTGTATTTCTTCTTTGAAAAAAAATGTCCATTCATGTTTTCTACCCATTTTCTAATTGGATTATTCATTTTTGGGGTGTTGACTTTTATAAGATCTTTATACATTTTGGATACTAACCCTTTTTCAGATATATCATTTGCAAATATCTTAATCCATTCCATAGGGTGCCTTTTAGTTTTGCTTTTCCGTCCTTGTGAAGAAGCTTTTTATTTTGATGAAGTCCTGTAGTTTATTTTTGCTTTTATTTCCCTTGCCTTAGGAGACACATCTAGAAAGAAATTGCTATGTCTAATGTCAGAGGTTATTGCCTGTGTTCTCTTCTAGGATTTTCATGGTTTAATATCTACATTTAGGTCTTTCACCCATTTTTATTTTATATTTGTATATGATGGAAGAAAGAGACCCACGTTCATACTTTTCCATGATGTATGTAATATTATACTGCACTGTCATACCACAGTATTCCCAGCACCATTTGTTGAAGACACTGTCGTTTGCTCATTAATTTTCATTTCTGCTGTTTCTTTTTCTTTTTTAAATAGTTTATTGCCAAGTTGGTTTCCATATAACACCCAGTGCTCTTCCCCACAGGTGCCCCCCTCCATGACCATCACCCCTCCTTCCCAT
This sequence comes from Cryptoprocta ferox, assembly GCA_028646485.1. NCBI lineage: Eukaryota > Metazoa > Chordata > Mammalia > Carnivora > Eupleridae > Cryptoprocta > Cryptoprocta ferox. Next base: position 54,207,381 of record CM053579.1, read on the forward strand.
TTCCACCTCCCTCTTCAGCCCTCAGTTTGGTTTCGGTATTCAAGATTCTCTCATGATTTGCCTCGCTCCCTCTGCCTAACGTTCCCCCCCCTTCCCCTTCCCATGTTCCCTTGTTAGGTTTCTCCCGTTAGACCTATGAGTGAAAACATATGGTATCTGTCCTTCTCCGCCTGACTTATTTCGCTTAGCATGACACCCTCGAGGTCCATCCACTTTGCTACGAAATGCCAGATTTCATTCTTTCTCATTGCCATGTAGTATTCCATTGTATAGAGGAACCATATCTTCCTAATCCATTCATCAGTTGATGGCCATTTAGGCTCTTTCCATAATTTGGCTATTGTTGAAAGTGCCGCTACGAACATTGGGGTACATGTGCCCCTATGCATCAGCACTTCTGTATCCCTTGGGTAAATCCACAGCAGTGCTATAGTGGAGTTCTACTGATATTTTTCTGAGGAACCTCCACACTGTTTTCCAGAGGGGCTATACCAGTTTACATTCCCACCAACAGTGTAGGAGGGTGCCCGTTTCTCCACATCCTTGCCAGCATTAACAGTCACTGGATTTGTTCATTTTAGCCACTCTGACCGCTGTAGGTGGTATCTCAGTGTGGTTTTGATTTGTATTTCTCTGATGATGAGTGACGCTGATCATCATTCCATGTATCTGTTGGCCATCTGGATGTCCTCTTTGGAGAACTGTCTATTCATGTTTTCTGCCCATTAGTTCACTGGATTATTCGTTTTTCAGGTGTGGAGTTTGGTGAGTTCCTTGTAGATTTTGGATACTAGCCCTTTATCCGATATGTCACATGCAACTATCTTTTCCCATTCTGTCAGTTGCTTATTAGTTTTACTGATTGTTTCCTTTGCAGTGCAGAAGCTTTTTGTCTTGATGAGGTTCCAATAGTTCACTTTTGGTCTTGATTCCCTTGCCTTTGGGGATATGTCGAGTAGGAAATTGCAGCGGTTAAGGTCAAGGAGGCTGTTTCCTGCTTTCTTCTCTAGGATTTTGATGGTTTCCTGTCTCACGTTCAGGTCCTTCATCCATTCTGAATTTATTTTTCTGTATGATGGAAGTGAGTGGTCTAGTTTCATTCTTCTGCATATTTTTGTCGAGTTCTCCCAGCACCACCTGCTAAAGAGGCTGTCTTTTTTCCATTGGATGCTCTTTCCTCCTTTGTCAAAGATTCATTGGCCATACATTTGTGGGTCCAGTTCTGGGCTCTCTAATCTATTACATTGGTCTATGTGTCTGTTTTTGTGCCAATACTATACTGTCTTGATGATGACAGCTTTATAGTAGAGGCTAAAGGATGGGATTCCGATGCCTCCCATTTTGGTTTTCTTCTTCAATACTACTTTGGCTATTTGGGGTTTTTTGTAGTTCCATACGAATTGTAGGATAGTTTGTTCTAGCTTTGCGAAGAATGCTGGTGCAATTTTAATTGAGATTGCATTGAATGTGTAGATTGCTTTGGTAATCATGACATATTAACAATGTTTATTCTTCCGATGCATGAGCACGGAATGTTTTTCCATTTCCTTGGGTCTTCTTCAATTTCTTTCATAAACTTTCTATAGTTTTCATCGTACAGTTCTTTTACATCTTTGGTTAGGTTTATTCCTAGGTATTTTATGGTTTTTCGTGCAATTGTGAATGGGATCAGTTTCTTGATTTCTCTTTCTGTTGCATCATTATTAGTGTATAAAAATGCAACCGATTTCTGTACGTTGATTTTGCACCCTGCGAATTTTCTGAATTCATGGATCAGTTCTTGAAGGCTTCTGGTGGAGGCGATCGGGTTTTCCATGTAGAGTATCATGTCATCTGCGAAAAGTGATAGATTGACTTCATCTTTGCCGATTCTGATGCCTTTTATTTCCTTTTGTTGTGTGATTACTGATGCTAGGTCTTCCAGCACTATGTTAAACAACAGTGGTGAGAGTGGACATCCTTGTCGTGTTCCTGATCTCAGGGGGAAAGCTCTCAGATTTTCCCCATTGAGGATGATATTAGCTGTGGGCTTTTCATAAATGGCTTTCATGATGTTTTAGTAAGTTCCTTCTATCCCTACTGTTTAGAGGGTTTTTATTAAGAAGTGATGCTGTATTTTGTCAAATGCTTTTCTGCTTCTATCGACAGGATCATATGGTTTTTATCTTTTCTTTTGTAAACGTGATGTATCACATTGATGGTTTTGCGAATATTGAACCAGCCGTGTATCCCAGGAATGAATCCCACTTCATCATGATGGATAATTCTTTTTATATGCTGTTGAATTCGATTTGCTAGTATCTTGTGGAGGATTTTTGCATCTGTATTCATTAAGGATATTGCCCTCTAGTTCTCTTTTTATGCTGGGTCTCTGTCTGCTTTGGGAATCAAAGTGATGCTGGCTTTGTAGAATGAGTTCGGAAGTTGTCCTTCTATTTCTATTTTTTGTAATAGCTTGAGAAGGATGGGTGTTAACTCTGCTTTAAATGTCTGGTAGAATTCCCCTGGGAAGCCATCCAGCCCTGGGCTCTTATTCATTGGGAGATTTTTGATCACTGATTCGATTTCTCCACTGGTTATGGGTCTGTTCAGATTTTCTATCTCTTCCTGTTTGAATTTTGGTAGTGCATGTGTGTTTAGGAATTTGTCCATTTCTTTTAGGTTGTCCAGTTTGTTGGCATATAATTTTTCATAGTTATCTATGATGATTACTTGTATTTCTGAGGGGTCAGTTGTAATAGATCCATTGTCATTCGTGATTTTGTCTATTTGGGTGTTCTCTCTTTTCTTTCTGAGGAGCCTAGCTAGAGATTTATCAATTTTGTTTCTTTTTTCAAAAAATCAACTCTTGGTTTCATTGATCTGTTCAATTTTTTTTTTTGGATTCTATATTGTTTATTTCTACCCTGATCTTTATTATTTCTCTTCTTCTGCTGGGTTAGAGGTGCTCTTGCTGCTCCCCTTCTAAATTCCTTCGGTGTTCTGTTAGATTTTGAATTTGGGCTTTTTCTAATTTGTTGGAATAGGCCTGGATTGCAATGTACTTTCCTCTTAGGACTCCCTTTGCTGCATCCCTGAGAGTTTGGATTGTTGTATTTTCATTTTCATTTGTTTCCACATATTTTTTAACTTCTTCTCTAATTGCCTGATTGGCCCTATCATTCTTTAGTAGGGTGGTTTTTAATCTCCATATTTTTGGAGATTTTCCAGGCTTTTTTCTGTGATTGATGTCAAATTTCATAGCATTGTGATCTGAAAGTGTGCATGGTATAATCTCAATTTGTTTGTATGTATGAAGGGCTGTTTTATGCCCCAGTATGTGATCTCTCTTGGAGAATGTGCCACGTCCACTCGAGAAGAACGTGAATTCCTTAGCTTCAGGATGTCGAGTTTTAAATATATCTATTAATTCCATCTGTTCCCATGTGCCCTCCAGGTCCACTGTTTCTTTAGTGATTTTCTGTCTGGTTGACTTATCCATTGCTGTAAGTGGAGTATTAAAATCCCCTGTGATAAGCACATTCTTATCAATAAGATTGTTTCTGTTAGTGATTAGTTGTTTTATGTATTTGGGTGCTCCCAAATTTGGCGCATAGATGTTTATAACTGTTAGCTCTTCCTGATGGAGAGACCCTGCAATTATTATATAATGTCCTTCTTCATCTTTTGTTACTGCCTTTACTTTAAAGTCCAGTTTGTCCGATATAAGTATGGCTACTCCTCCTTTCTTTTGACTTCCAGTCGCATGATAGATATTTCTCCATCCCCTTACTTTGAATCTGAAGGTGTCTTCAGGTCTACGATGAGTATCTTGTAGACAGCAAATAGATGGAGTTTGGTTTTTTATCCATTCTGCTACCCTGTGTCCTTTGATTGGAGCATTTAATCCATTTACATTAAGTGTTATTATTGAAAAATGTGGATTTGGATTCATTGTGTTCTCTGTAGAGTTCATGTTTGTAGTGATGTCTCTGGTATCTTATATTCCTTGCTACATTTCCCTCATAGCATCCCTAGTAGGATTTCTTGTAGGGCTGGTTTGTTGGTGATGAATTCTCTCAATTTTCGTTTATTTTGGAAAACCTTTATCTCTCCTTCTATTTTGAATGACAGGCTCGCTGGATAAAGGTTTCTTGGTTGCATATTTTTCCTGTTCATCACATTGAAGATTTCCTGCCATTCCTTTCTGGCCTGCCAAGTTTCAGCAGATAGGTCTGTAACCACTTTGATAGGTTCCCCTTTGTATTGTAGGGCCCTTTTATCCCTAGCTGCTTTCAGAATTCTCTCTTTATCTTTATCTTTTGCCATTTTCACTATGATATATTGTGCCTAAGGTCGAGTCAAGTTATGTCTTAGGGGAGTTCTATGTGCCTCTTGAATTTCAGTGTCTTTTTCCTTCCCCAGATTTTCGAAGTTCTCGGCTATAATTTGATCAAGCACCCCTTCAGGACCTTTTTCTCTTTCTTCTTCTTCTTCTTCTTCTTCTTCTTCTTCTTCTTCTTCTTCAGGAATTCCTATGATACGGATATTGTTCTGTTTGATTTTATCACTCAGGTCTCGAATTCTCCTTTCATGCTCCTGTATCAATTTCTCTCTCTTTTTCTCGGCTTCCTCTTTTTCTCTAACTGTGTCTTCTAATTCACCTATTCTCTCTGCCTCCTCAATCCGTGCAGTGGCTGCCTCCATTTTATTATGCACCTCATTTATAGCCTTTTTTAACTCATCACAATTATTTCGATTGTCCCTAGTTTGTATCAATAGCTTCTCTGATGGTTTTTCTTCAATTCCAGCAATTAATGTTATGACAATTGTTTTAAATTCTTGTTCAGTTTTGTTGCTTCTGTCTGTTTTGAGCAGTTCTGTGGCTGTGACTTCTTTCTGGAATTTCTTTAGAGGAGAATTCTCTCGTTTCATCATTTTGGCTAGCTTTCTGTCTCTTGTCAGTTTTAAAAGCTCATTATGCACTGTGCACCTCTTAATATTGCTTTATTAACGGAGGCTCATTGACTGTCCAGGGCCTGTCATTTCAGGAAGTGTTCGTTTAACAGTGTCTCTCAGTTTCTCTTGTTGTGCCTTTGATTATTTTATTTCCCTGCTCAGTGGTATTTGGGTCTCTCCACCATGTGTGCTTTGACTTGTTTCTTGAGGTAGCCCTGAAAAGAACAACAGACAGACAAACACACAGGGAACAAAAGCATGCAAACGCACAGACAAATCAAATAATTAAGCAAACCATAAGGGGAAAAAATAAGAAAATGAAAGCAAAGGAAGGGAAAGAGAAAAGAAAAGAAATGGAAAGGAAAGAAACAAAGAAGGGGGGGACAGAAACGACAAAGGACAGTCTTTGAGCGTAAAACCTGGGGAGGGGAGAGATAATAATGAGATTAGGAAAAATATATCTGGATTGTAGGAATTGATATAATCACGCCAATGCATAATTGTTGGTCTTTCCCAGACTCCACGGGTGAAAAGGAGAAACGAGGGGGAAAAAAGGGAAAAAAGATAAAAAATAAAAAAAAATTTTAAAAATAAATAAAAAAGCAGCTCTCTAGCGCGGATGGGCGTGGTTTGGTGTAAGTAGGTAAAGTCTTAGGGGCTGCTCCCCGAGGCCCCGCCTTAGTGGTTTCGGGGAGAAGAATGGCTGCTCCCCAAACCCTTCTCAGACCACACTTTGCAATCCACTCTTTTGAGTCCAATCTCCCCGTGCCAAGAGCGGGCCAAATTGCCTTTTTTCCCTAAGCTCCACCACGTTTCCAAATCCTAGTCCGTGCACTTTAATGCTGCCGCCCCAGATGAAATGAAATGAAATGTCTTCCCGCAGGAGGGCGGCTTTCTTGCCAGGATTGAGTAAGGGGAATGGGGAGCCAGTTTTTCCCTGGCTCTGCCTGGAGTTGGCAAGCTGCCGTGCCCAAGGGAGAACAAGCCCACTGATGGGGATGAATTTCTTTCCCCGCGCCCAGCAAGTATATATGGGATGGTGTGTCTCTCCGTCCCGGGCCGAGGTCTCTCCCTCTCCAGGGACCACTGTATGAGCATTTTCAGTCTCTCTTTCTCTTCCTCTCAGCTCTCCGCCACTCTGCACGGCCGTTGCGCGGTCAGCTCCGCATGGTCGCTCCATTCGCCGCCCTCCATGGCCCTGTGCCGCTTCTGTACACATGGCCCTCTGCGGCCCTGCAACACCTGTCTGGGCGTTCTCTCTCCCGGCTCCGCTTTGGGCCGGCGCTCCCTCCTCTCAGAGCCTCCAGTCCCAGTTCACACTCACTCAGGCATCCATGAGGCTGTCATCTATAAGGAGTCTGTGTGCACGCTTCCCATTCTTGCAGATCAGAGTATTGTGGCTTTATTCCTTCTCAGTTTGATAGTTGTGGGTGGGCAGAGATTACAGAGCTCCCTACTTCTCCACCATCTTGCTGCTCCCCCCCTCCATTCCTGCTTTTTCAAAGATTAATTGGCCATGTATTTGTGGTTTCATTTATGGGTTCCCTCTCCTTTTTTTCTATTGATCTATTTGTCTTTTTTTGTACCAGTATCATAATATTTTAATCACTACAGCTTTCTAATATAACTTCATCTTCATTTGTTTCCATATTTGTTTTTACTTTCTTCTTTCTTTTCTGATTGCCTGGTTGACCCATTCATTCTTTAGCAGGATGTTCTTTAACTTCCATGCTTTTGTAGGTTTTCCAGACTTTATCCTTTGGTTGATTTCAATTTCATAGCATTGTGATCTGAAATGGTGCGTGGTATGATCTCAATTCTTTTATATTTATTGAGGGCTGCTTTGTGAAACAGTATGTGACTCAGTATGTAAGAATGTACTATATGCACTTTAGAAGAAAATGTATTCCATTTTTTTGGGATATAGAATTCTAAATATATCTATCAAATTCATCTGGTTGAATGTATTATTCAGAACCATTGTTTCTTTTCTGATTCTCTGTCTAGATTATCTATTCATTGCTGTAAGTGGAGTATTAAAGTCCCCTGCAATTAGCAAATTCTTGTCAATAAGATTGCTTATGTTTGTGATGGTTTTATATATTTGGGTGCTCCCAAATTCAGTGCATAGATATTGATAATTGTTAGCTCTTCCTGATGGATAGACTCTGTAATTATTATATAATACCCTTCTTCATTTCTTGTTACAGCTTTTACTTTAATGTCTAGTTTGTCTGATATAAGTATGGCTACTCCAGCTTTCCTTTGACTTCCAGTAGCATGATAGATATTTCTCCATCCCCTCACTTTCAGTCTGAAGATGTCCTCAGGTCTAAAATGAGTCCTTGGAAACAGCAAATAGATGGGTCTTTTTTTTTTTTATCCATTCTGATACCCTATCTTTTGATGGAGCATTTAGTCCATTTATATTCGTTATCATTGAAAAATATAGGTTTAGAGTCATTGTGTTCTCTGTAGAATTTATGCTTGTAGTGGTGTCTCTGGTACTTTGTGTTCCTTGCAACATTTCCCTCACAGAGTCCCCCTTAGGGTCTCTTGTAAGGCTGGTTTAGTGGTGATGAATTCCTTCAATTTTTGTTTGTTTGGGAAAACCTTTATCTCTCCTTCTATTCTGAATGATAGGCTTGCTGGATAAAGGCTTCTTGGCTGCATATTTTTCCTGTTCATCACATTGAAGATTTCCTGCCATTCCTTTCTGGCCTGCCAAGTTTCAGTAGAAAGGTCTGCTACTACCCTGATGTATCTCCCTTTGTATGTTAAGGCCCGTTTATCCCTAGCTGCTTTCAGAATTCCCTCTTTATCCTTGTATTTTGCCAGTTTCACTATGATATGTGGTACAGAAGAGCAAATCAACATATGTCTGAGGGTAGTTCTGTGTGCCTCTGGATTTTAATGTCTGTTTCCTTCCCCAGGCTTGGGAAGTTCTCAGCTATGATTTGTTCAAATACCCCTTCAGCCCCTTTCTCTCTCTTCCTTCCAATTCCTATGATATGGACTTTTTTCCATTTCCTGGAGTCACTTAGCTCTCTCATTCTCCTTTCTTGATCCTGGATCATTTTATCTCGCTTTTCCTCGGCTTCCTCTTTTTCCAAAATTTTATCTTCTTATCTTCTAACTCATCTATTCTCCCCTCTGCCTCTTCAATCCACTCTGTGGCCGCTTCCATTTTATTTTGCACCTCATTTATTGCATTTTTAAATTCATCTTGACTATTTTTAAGATCTTAATCTCTGAGCAATGGAGTCTCTGTCTTCTATGCTTTTTTCAAGCCCAGCAATTAATTATATGACTACTATTCTAAATTCTTGTTCAGTTATGTTGCTTATATCTGTTTTGATCAATTCTTTAGCTGTCACTTCTTCCTGGAATTTCTTTTGAGGATAATTCTTCCATTTCATCATTTTGGATAATTTTCTGTCCCTTGTAAGTTTTAAAAGCTTGTTGTGTGCTCTGCACCTGTGAGCACTGCTATATTAAAGGGGCTCATACACTGTCCAGGGCCTGGCCCTTCAGGAGGTATTTTTTGGAGAATGTTACTTGCTCTCTGTTCTTGTGACTTTGGTTGTTTTGTTTCCCTACTCATAGTGACGTTTTGGAGCCTCCACCAGGTGTGCTTTGATTTTTTCCCTTGAAGTAGCCCTGGAAAGGAAAACAGACAGGCAAACAAACAGGAAACAAAAACACACAAATGCGCGAACAAATAAAACAAGCAAACAGAAACAAAAAAATCATAAAACAGTCTAATAGCAAAAAAAACCAGAAACACCAGCTACAAGTAAAGACCAGGGTGGAGATGGTGCTGATGGAAGAGCACATACAAAGAGAGAAATGACAGAAATGATGGGGGCAGGGGAAAAAAATGAACATTGACCAGGCAGAGAGACTAAAAGTCCTAATCCAGAGAGAGAGAAAGGAGAATAAGGAAGGAGGCCAGGAAAAAGAAACAAAGATAAAATTACCCAGAGAAACTATATGGCCTGATTATTCCAGAGAGAGAGAAAGTAAAATAAAGAAGGAGGTTTAGAAAATGCATCAAGAGAATGGATTAAATATGTCTGTTTAAGCAAACCAATAACCAGAGTAACCAGCCTAAAGGAGGGAAGAGATAAGAAGGAGAAAAGGGAGAATATATCTAAATAACAAGAATTGACCTAGAATTAATCCAGGCAACGCCACAGTGCTGGGGGGGGGGTCATCTGGTTCCACCGTATCTATCCAGCTCCATAGGTAAACGGCTACCCTGCGTGGTGTGGTTTGGTGTAGGCGGGTCCCGCCTCCACTCTGGGCCCTGCAGACCAATCCCTGAAGCCCCACCTTGGTGGTGGTGGGGAGAAGAATAGTGACTTCCCAGTCCCTTCATCACGTACCAGGTGTCCCAAATCACTCCTTTGGATCCATCCTCACTGTGCCACAGGCACAAATGAGGCAGGCTGTCTTGCTCCACAGTCTCCTGTGTCCCACGCTTAGCTGGGTTTTAAACTCCCACTCTGCGTGCGTTAATGATGCTGCCTCATATGTAGTCCCGCAGCTGTGCTGCAGCACTTCAGGGGACGGAACCAGTTTCTCCTGTTGCAGACTGCATCCCTGACCTACCACCAAACCTGGAGGTGACTCCCCTCCTCCCCCGGTGTGCAAACAGTGCAGCCAGCCCCAGTCCGAAGAAAGCCCTGCAGTTAGAGATGGGATTCTTGTCCGTCCATGTCTAAGGTTTTTCTCTTGTCCAGATACAGTCCTACACTTCCCCAGCCACTCTTTCTCTTCCCTTTGTCTCTCCGCTGAAGAGGATCCCTCCCCTCCATGCCTACATGGTCCATTTTATCTCCTCCAGTTCACAATCACCCACCTATGGGGGGGGGGGGTCCAGGTTTCCCGTTTTCTCCTTGGCAGACTCTGTCTCTTTTCCTCCCATCCTCTTGGGGCTCAAATTCCTTTGGCTTCAGCCCTTCTTTGTTTGAGAGATGCAGGAAGTACAGACCCCCCTAGTTCTCTGCCATGTTCTCTAATATAACTTAAAGTCTAGAATTGTGATGGCTCCAGTGTTGTTTTTCTTTTTCAAGATTACTTTGGTATTTGGGGTCTTTTGTGGTTCTGCATAAATTTGGGGTTTGTTTGTTCTTGCTCTGTGTAAAATGCTGATGGTATTTTGATAGGGATTGCATGAAATGTGTAGATTGCTTTGGGTAGCATAGGCATTTTAAAACTATTTGTTCTTCCAATACATGAGCATGGAATGTCTTGCCATTTCTTTTTGTCCTCTTCAATTTCATTCGTCAGTGTTTCCTAGTTTTCAGAGTACAGGTCTTTCACCTCTTTGGTTATGTGTATTCCTGGGTATCTTTTTTGTGTGGGTGTAATTGTAAATGGGATTGACTCTTTAATTTCTCTTTCTGCTGCTTCATTATTGCTGTATAGAAATGCATCAGATTTCTATATGTTGACTTTGTATCCTGAGACTTTACTGAAATCATGTATCAGTTATAGCAGTTTACTGTTGGAGTCTTTCAGGTTTTCTGTATAGAGTATCATGTTATCTGTAAATAGTGAAAGTTTGACTTCTTCCTTTCTAATTTGTATGCCTTTTATTTCTTTTTGTTGTATGAATGCTGTGGCTAGTACTTCAGGTACTATGTTAAATAACAGTGGTGGGAGTGTACGTCCCTATCTTGTTCCTGATTTAGAGGAATAGCTCTCAGTTTCCACCCATTGAGTATGATATGAGCTATGAGTTTTTCATGGATGGCCTTTATTATATTGAGGAATGTTCCCTGTAGGCCTACTTTTTGAGGGTTTTTATCATGAATGGATGTTGTACATTGTCAATGCTTTTCATCATCTATTGAAATGATCATGTAATTCTTACCCTTTCTTTTATTATTGTGGTATAAAATAATGATTGATTGTAAATATTGTACACTCTTGCATCCTTTGAATAAATGCCACTTGATTGTAATGAGTAATTTTTTAAATGTATTGTTCCATTCAATTTGCTAGTATTTTGTTAACAAATTTTGCGTGTATGTTCAACAGAGATATTAGTCTGTAGTTCTCTTCTTTTGTAGCATCTTTGTATGGTTTTTGGTATCAGGATAATGCTGGCCTCATAGGATGCATGTGGAACATTGCCTTCCTCTTTTATTTTTTTGAAATGGTTTGAGAAGAATAGGTATTAACTCTTCTTTAAATGTTTGGTAGAATTTACCTGTGAAGCTCTCTGTTCCTGGACTTCTGTTTATCGGGGGGTTTTTACTTACTGATTCAGTTTATTTCCTGGTTATCAGTATGTTCAAGTTTTTTATTTCTTCTTGTTTCCGTTTTGGTAGTTTATATATTCCTAGGAATTTATCCATTTCTTCCAGGTTGTCCAATTTGTTCACATAGCGTTTATATTTCTGAGGTATTGGTTGTACTTTCCCATCCCTCATGTGATTTTATTTATTTGAGTACTTTTCCCTTTTTTGATAAGTCTAGCTAGAGGTTTATCAATTTTATGAATTTTCTCAGTGAACCAGATTCTGCTTTCGTTGCTCTGTTTATTGTTTTTTAGATACTATGTCATTTATTTCTGCTCTAATCTTTATTATTTCCTTTTTTCTACTGGCTTTAGGCTTTGTTGTTCTTTTTCTAGCTTCTTTAAGTGAAAGGTTAGGTTGTTTATTTAAGATTATTCATTCTTCTTGAATTCAGCCTGTTTTGCTATATACATCCCCCTTAGGACCACCTTTGTTTCATCCTAAATGTTTAGGACCATTGTGTTTTTATTTGCATTTGTTTCCATGAACTTTTTTTTATTTCTTCTTTCATTTCCAGGTTGACTGATTCATTATTTAGTAGGCTCTTGTTTAACCTCTATGTTTTTATGTTTTGACACATTTTTTCTTGGAATTGACTTCTAGTTTCATAGTGTTGTGGTCAGAAAAGGTACATGATATGACCTCAATTTTTTTGTATTTATTGAGGCCTAATATGTAACCTAATGTTTGATCTAATCTGAGGAATGTCCCATGTGCCCTTGAAAAGGATGTATATTCAACTGTTTTAGAATAGAATGTTCTGAATATATCTGTTAAGTCTATCTGGTCCAGTGGTCATTGAAAACCATTTTTTTCTTGTTGAATTTCTGCTTAGATGATCTATTGATGTAACTGGGATGTTAAGCCCCCCACTAGTTTTGTATTGTTATCAATTGATTCCTTTATGTTTGTTATTGTTTCATGTATTTGGGTGCTTCCTTATGGGTGCATAAATATTTGTAATTGTTAGATCTTCTTTATGTATTGTCCCCTTGATTATGGTATAGTGCCCTTATTTGTCTGTTTTTCCAGTCTGTTTTAAAGTCTAGTTTGTCTGATATAAATATTGCTACTTGGGCTTTCTTTTGACATCCACTTGCATGATAAATGTCTCTCCATCCCCTCACTTTCAATCTGCAGGTGTCTTTAGGTCTATAATGAGTCTCTTGTAGGCAACATATAGATGGGTCTTCTTTTTCTATCCATTCTGACACCCTATGTATTTTTATTCAGCATTTAGTCCATTTACAAAGTAATTATTGGCAGGTATGTATTTATTGCCACTTTATTACTTGTTTTGTCATTGTTTCTGGTGATTTCTCTGATCTTTTCTTGTCTTTGTCACTTTTGGTTTCTCCTTTGCCCTCAAAGAGTCCCCTTTCATACTTCTTGTAGGGCTAGTTTAGTGGTCACAAATTCCTTTAGTTTTTGTTTCTCTGGGAGACACTGTCTTTGCTTCTATCTGAATGATAGCCATGCTGTATAGAGTATTCTTGGTTGCAGATTTTTTCCCCTTCGGCATTTTGAACATGTCATGCCACTGTCTTCTGTCTTACCAAGTTTCTGTTGAGATGTCTCCAGATAGCATTATGGGTTTTCCCTTGTCAGCTAATGACTTCTTTTGTCTTGCTGATTTAAGATTTTTTCTTTATCACTATGTTTTGCAAATTTAATTATTATATGTCTTGGTTTTGGCCTGCTTTCATTGATTTTGATAGGATTTCTCTCTACCTCCTGGATCTGGATATCTGTTTCTTCCCCCGGATTAGGGAAGTTTTCAGCTATTATTTCCTCAAATAAATTTTCTGCCCCCTTTTCTCTCTTCTTCTTCTAGGACTCATATACGAATGTTATTATGTTTAATGGAGTCACTGAGTTCCTAAGTCTATTCTCATGTTGCATAAGTCTTCTTTCTCTCTTTTGTTCAGCTTCATTATTTTAATTATTTTGCTCTATGTTACTAATTCATTCCTTTGCTTCTTCCAGCCTGCTTTTCATTTATTTCATCAAGCCTGTTTCCAATCTTGTTTTTGTACTCTTCATCTTTGATTCTTTTTTTAAACTCTTTTATCTCTGTGGTAAGGGCCTCACTGATGTCTTCTTTTCTCAAGCCCAGTGAGTATTCTTATGGTTGTTGGTTTAAATTCTCCATCAGTCATGTTACTTATATCTGTTTTGTTTAGAGCTTTGTCCATGGTCTTATCTTGTTTTTTCATTTAGGAGAAATTTTTCTGTCTTGACATTCTGTCTATGTCTCTGCCTTTTTCTGTGTGTTGGAAAAGCCAGTTATTGTCTCCTGCTCCTGAAAGCAACGGCCTTATGAAGAACAGGTCATGTAGTTCCAAGAGCCTGTTGCTTCAAGAAGTGTCTTTGGTGTGTGCTACTTGTACTCTGCTGTTGTGTTTTGTCTCCACTTCCTTCAGGCCAGTCTGCAGAGGCTCCCCTTTGCCCAAGTGTGTGCAGTGTTTGGTCTCTGGTCTGAATGTGGTGAGTTTTAACTAGATGTGCTCTAGTCTGCTTATGAAATGAAACCTGACACCCCTTCCACCAGAACTTTAGTCCTGCAGAATTCTCTGGGCAGGAATTTGTGTTAGTCTTCTTGGGGAAAGGCCTGCCATACCTGAGGCAAGCACGACTGCAAAGGGCAGACCCACAGGAGTGCAGCAGTATGGGGCTTGGTGTAAGCACATTAGCCAGCCAGTGTCATTTCTGTACTGCTTCTTGCAGGTGGCATTGTGTTTATGCTGAGGGGAAGAGGAGAGAAATAGCGCCATTCAGCACCTGTTCCTGGAGAGGTGTCTCTGAATGCTGCATCTCAGGAATGTTCTCTGAGTAGAGCAAATAATCTCCCCACGTGTGCCCAGTGTTCTTCAGATTGCTGTTTCCCTGCTGTCCACCCCCAGCTTCTGCCTTCTCTCCAAGAGCAGCACAGTGTCCTCCAGGCTCAATCCCATCCAAGACTACTGACCTTTAAAACTCCAAGGTTTATGCCCTGCTGGTTGCAAGAACTTATGAAATTCGTCCTCTATCATTTTCCAAGCCAATGGTTTTGGGGAAACCTTCTTTTGAATCCCCCTATGTGCTCAAGTCTCTCTCTTACCCTTCTCTGTGACCACATCTGCCTCCTCTCCACAGCACCCATGATCCTTTCTCCCCTAAACCACGTCTCTCCACTTCCTACCTTCTTTGATGTGGCTTCTTCTCTCCCTTTAGCTGTGGAGTTTGTTCTGTCAGTCTTCAGGTCTATTTCTGGTCTATTTATGATAATTTGATAGTTATCTAATTGTCTTCCTGTGATGAGATGAGCTTAGGGTCCACCTACTCCACTGCTATCTTCCCTCTTTCTCCCCCAAGTGAATTTTTATTATAAAGATGAATAGGCCTCCAGTTTGTGGTGTGATACATATGGAACTTAGATATCCTCTCTGCCATGTCCTGAAACTGCCAGGGAGATGATAGAATATAACAGACACTTGTAGATACCTTAGTTGAATCTGTGCAATGAGTGTTGGAGCAGGTGATATCCAAGGTCCCTTCCAACCATAGTCTTGTTCACTGTACCACCCCAGCACTGATAGTAGGACCTGGAGAGCCACAACCCACTGAGTGGCCATGTGGAACCTTCTAGTGGCCAGCCATGAAGCAGGTGTGGAAGAGTGCATGGACGGGGCAGTAGCAGGAAAGAGGCAGTGGTCAGGTGTGGGGGAGGTCTGTGGGTTCAGTCTGAGCAGGATCTCCATGCTCCCCTCATGCAATTGCCCCCCTCATGACTTCACCCTGCAATATCCTGGCATGCCCGTCCTGACCATCACCTGAATGGCCCTGTGGAACCTTATGGTTCCCCCACAATAGAAAAAAACTTTTTTTTTAATGGCAGCCTGACAATATCTACCAAAGGGTCTATGTTTGGGCAAAGATTTTTCATTACAATATTGTTTTGAATAGCTAGTTTTTTTTCATTTTCATTTTGTTCATCTTCATTTCATTTCAGTTTTCATCACAACATTGTTTTTAATAGTTGTTTAATAAAAACAACTAAGATTTTTCATCAGAAACAGTTTGCTTAAATTGTGGTACACTGATGCAATAAAAACCCATGCAACATTTTATATTTATTTTATTTTATTATTTATTTTTGAGAGAGAGAGAAAGTGTGAGTGGAGGAGGGACAGAGAGAGAGAGAGAGAGAGAGAGAGAGAGAATCCCAAGCAGTATCCACACTGTCAGCGTAGAGCCCGATGCTGGGCTCAAACCCATGAACCGTGAGATCATGACCTGAGCCACGCAGGTGGCCCCCATGCAACATTTTTTTGTAGGAGAATGAGGAAGCTCTCTCTTTCCAAGTTATAGTAAGTAGAATTATCTCCAATTTAGAGAAAATGAAAAAGAAATCAGTGCAAAACTGTGTGTATAGAATACTGCTATTTGTGTGGGGAAAAAAAACCACTCTGTTTCAGTACTTTTATATGTTTAAAATCTAAAAGGATACAGAGGGGCACCTGGGTGGCTCAGCCGGTTGGACGTCTGACTTCAGCTCAGGTCATGATCTCACAGTTCGTGGGTTCGAGGCCCGCATCGGGCTCTGTGCTGATAGCTCAGAGCCTGGAGCCTGCTTTGGATTCTGTGTCTCCCTCTCTGCCGCTCCCCAGTTCGTGCTCTGTCTCTGTCTCTCTCAAAAATAAATAACCATTAAAAAAAAAACTAAAAGGTTACAGAATGAAGTCATGAAAATGGGAATTTATTGCTTCCAGCAGGGAAACTTGGTGTCTGAGAGACAGGGACAGAAGGGAGACTTTCCCTGTGTACCACTTTATACCTTCAAATTTTGAATTTTGTGAATGTATTACTTTTCAAAAGACATACAATAAAAAATGTTAAATATTATAAAAATTCCATATGCATTTTGTCTTCATATATTTATATAAACATATGAAAATCAAAAGATCTGGATTGATACATGCCAAATAACAAATAGGTATTATGCCTTAGGATGGGGAAGTAGAAGGTTGATGTATGTGGACAGTGAACTTTTATGTTTTACTTTAAATTGCTTGAATTTGAAAAAGAGATTTAATTACATAAATTAAGCACATATAAAAGGTCTTGCACATAAGACTAGGAGCACTAGGCTGAGAGGATAGATTTTCAATTCAGCATAAATGTATGAGAGGCTTACCCTTATTAACTTGGTCTTGAGGCATCATGCCCTTGAGTCTTTCTCAAGTCCTTGCCATGCAAGGACTCACAATGAAACTGTAAACTGGCCATCAGTCTTATAATAAATGACCTCTGTGGAGAATAGTGAAATTTCTGATATCAGAACTATCCAGGAGGCAAAGAGTATAAAAAGTTAAGCAGTTGGAACCCACTTTTACAGCTGTCACAAAGATACAACTGACATTTCAAAAGTACATAATCTGAAGATACTATTGTGTTTTATTAGTTTAACAAAATTGAAAGTTACTGCTCTGTGCATAATGACTTTAACAACGTTGATGCTGTAAGTGAAAGTTCACTGTGATTTTTATACTAAGTTTATTGGTATTTTTATGTAAAATTAGGACTGCAGACTATTCCCCCACCAGTCTTAGTCCAGGGATGTGACCTTAACCAGATGCAGTTATGCAGTCATTTGGAACCTTCCTTTCTAGTGCTAGAAAAGAAAATGTCTCTAATTACTGACCAATAAATATGAATCCAGACTGCTTATTTAAAAAATATGTAGTATTTGAGAATGCTGAAAAGAATTTGTGATTTACAGTCAGTAATCCTGTGTTTAAGACCTGACTATATGGTAGCTGTGTCACTATGGATAATCAACCACTCCTGATAATTAATCAGCTGTCCCTATCCTATTACCTATCTCACAAAGTTATTGAAACAATAAAATGAGATAATATGAAATTACGTTGTAGACTATAGTGTTGTGCAAATAATATCATTATCATCTTTTAGCACCTATAGTGGAAAAGAAAATGATAAGTGGCTATGGTAACTTCCCTCACACTGTTATAAAGAATATTTCCCCTTTAGTTTTAGAATCACATGGCAATTTTTAAAACATGAAACTTCCAGAAAGTCTCATTAAAAATTTGGCACTATATCTTGTTTCTGTCACTGCATGGGAAAAAGTTAAGAATTAAAAATTTATAACAATACTAGAAAATACTTGGTAATAGGAAAACAAAACAAATTTTTTTAGTTCTATGTCTTTCTGAACTCTTATAAATGGACAAAAAATAGTGTAAACACTGATTTTTTTCTCTTAAATTTCAGTTATCTACCTCATATTCTACCATGCCATCTTTGTGTTCTTTACCTGGACCTACTGGAAGTCTGTATTTACACTCCCACAACAGCCAAACCAGAAGGTAAGAATACTGGTTACTCCATAAAGACTAAAGACAGAGGAAAGTAGAAATGCCAAAAACAAAACAAAACAAACAAACAAAACAAGAATCTTCCATTACAAAAGAGAGATTCAGGGTAATCTTTAAAAGGGACTCTTAGTGATAAAGGCAAATTAAGAGTAGGATAGTCTATTGAAGGACAGTCTATTGCAAAATCACTGGCCATAGATACCTTGAAGACTAAGACCACTGTCTTAACTTGCAATATAATTAAAGAAACAAGAACCAACTTGGATACTGATGACTCATCTAGTTCAATTCTGTAAAACTGTATTATATTACAACCCTGTGATTATCTGGAAGACAACTCCTCGAATAAATTACAATAGTTAAATTATTATTTTCAAACTGCACTCCCTTGAATCAAAGTGTTTCATGCAGTGTTTTAGAGGGTTTATCAAAGAGTTTATAATTGTATCAGACATTTATACTGTGACTACTGTAAAACAAATTAGGTTGTAAAGTAGAAAAAAAGGAATGATGAAAGAGATTTAAACAGCTTCCAAACATTAGGGAAAATACTCATTTAAATTTCTCCACTTATGGAACAAAAATGGTACACAAGAAAGTTAAATTAAATACAAATGAAAACAGTAATAGAGGAATTGAGAAATATAAGATATATATGATATATAGAAAATAAATAGCAAAATGGCAGCAGTCCTTCCTTATGAGTAATTATTTGAAATATAAATGGATTAAACCATCCAACTAAAAGGCAGACATTGACAAATAGATAAACGTTATCATCTATTTTTAAAATTTTATTATTTTTTAAATTTTAATTCTAGTATGGTTGACATACAGTGTAATATTAGTTTCAGATGTACAATTTAGTGAGTCAGCACTTACATACAACACATGATGCTCATTACAAGTGCACTCCTTAATCCCCATCACCTATTTAACCAATCCCCCCACCTACCTCCCGTCTGGTAACCATGGTAAACACATTTTGGTTGGACGATACTCTGCTGCTACTTCTCTACTCACCATTCCCTTTCTTTTCAACATTGTTGTTAATTCTTAATTAAGTAAATAATACTATTCATTGTGCCTCGATAAGAAATGTAATGCTATAAGGATGTTTTATGTAAGGTAACCAATGTTAATAATGTGGTCTATATTCATCCACACCCTCTTCCAAGTGTATAAACGTATATGCATGTGTAGAGGGAAAAAACCTTTATACTAATAACTAGAATAGTTAAAATTTTAAATGACAATATCAGAGCTGCCTGGGTGGCTCACTTGGTTGAACGTCTGATCTTGAATTTTGACTCAGGTCAGGATCTCATGGTTGTGAGATCGATCCCTGTGTCGGGCTCTGTGCTGAGTGTGAAGCCTGCTTGGGATTCTCTCTCTCCCTTTCTCTCTGCCCCTCCCCCATTCGTTCATGTTCTCTCTCTCTCTCTCAAAATAAATAAATAAACATTAAAAAATAGAAATAGACCTTCCCTAGATCCAGTAATCATGTTACTGGGTATATACCCAAAGAATACAAAAACTCAAAATCAAAAGATTATATGCACCGTTATGTTTATTACAGTTTTTTCTATAATTGCCAAATTATGGCAGCAGCCCCAATGTCCACTGTAAAACAGATGAATGGATAAAGAATATGTGATATATATTATTAATAATTATTATTATATACATTCCAGTGTATGTATGTATACATACAGCCATAAAAGGAATGAAGTCTTGCCATTTGCAACAACATGAATGGAGCTAGAGTATACTAGTGATGAAAACTTTGTGGCTATTCAATAAGTAAGTTTTGGATTGGAATAAGATGTAATGCCTAGATTGCCCTATTTCTGGCACTAACCAGGCCTTTTTTGAGGATTAGAATTCAATGAGCTAGTAAACACACTTTGGGTGGACAATTGGTGATAGATTGGGATGTATTTGGTATTAGAGAAATTAATATCATGGCTATCAAATAGGACCCCAAAACTCACCTTTTCTTTTACACAGTTAAAAATGTTGAAAATGTGGTCTTAAATGTTAGACGTTTGCAGTTCTTATCTGAATCTTACCATCATCCTACCCAGTTTAGGCCTACAAAATTCTCAACCACTCAGCCTTTCTAGTTGCCTATAAGCTTTCTAAATAGTGTAAAGGAGACAATTATTTTTATTGAGTTAAAATTCACATAATATAAAATTCCATTGTTTTAAATGTTTATATATTGTGAAAGAGAGAGTGTGTGTGTGTGAGCTGGGGAAGGGGCAGAGAGAGAATACCAAGCAGGCTCTGCACTGACAGCATGGGCTGATGTGGGGCTCTATCCCATGACTTTAAGATCATGACCTGAGCTGAAATCAAGTCAGACACTTAACCAACTGAACCACCCCAGCATTCCTAAAATTCCATTTTTTAAATGTTTTTATTTATTTTTGAGAGACAGAGAGAGAGAGCGCGAGCAGGGGAGGGTGAGAGAGAGAGGGAGACACAGAATCTGAAGCAGGCTCCAGGCTCCGAGCTGTCAGCACAGAGCCCGATGCGGGGCTCCAACCCACGAACCATGAGATCATGACCTGAGCCGAAGCCGGACGCTTAACCGACTGAGCCACCCAGGCGCCCGCTAAAATTCCATTTTTAAAGTATACATTTCATAATGTATAATTAAGTGGCATTTAGTGCATTCACAGTGTTGTGCAGCCATCACCACTATCTAGTTCCAGAATATTTTCATCACCTCAAAAGGAAACCCCATAGGCATTAAGCAATAATTCCCTCTTTCCCTCATCCCCAGATCCTGGAAACATTAATCTACTTTCGATCTCATTAGATTTCCTTCCTTTCTGGATATTGCATATAAATGGTATCAAACAATATGTAGTCTTTGGTGTCTGGTGTCTTTCTGTTAGCATAAAATTTTCACAGTTCATCCATGCTGTGGCATGTATTAGGATGCACTCTTGTTATGGCTGAACAATATTCCATTTATGGATATACCACTTTTGGTTTATCCATTCATCTTTTGATGGATATTTTGGGTCTTTCCATCTGTTGGCTATAGTGAATAGTGCTCTATGAACAATTGTGTAGAACTATTTGAAGATCTCTTTTCAATTCGAGGTTATACCTAGGAATAGTATTGCTAGGTCACATGATAATTTTAGGTTTAACTGTATGAGAAACTCAAAAACTGTTTTCCACACCAGCTGTACCATTTTACATTCCCAATATCAATGTATGAGGATTCAGAGTTTCCCACATCCACATTATCACTTCTTCCATTCGTTCGTTCGTTCTTTCTCTCCCTCTCTCTCTCACTCCCCCTCCGTCCCTCCCTCTCTCTTTTGTTCCATATATATGTGTATCTTGGACTTCTTGGTGGGTGTTAAGTGGTATCTCACTGTAGTCTTAATTTACATTTCTCTATGACTAATGATGTCTATCAACTTCCATATGCTTATTACCTATTCATATATATTCTCGTTTATTAGTTCGGTTGTTTGTCTTTTTGTTCTTGAGTTTTAAGAATCTTTATATGTTCTGGATACTTGACATTTATTAGGTATGTAATTTGTGAATATTTTCTCCCATTGTATAAGTTGTCTTTTCACTCGGTTAGTAGTGTTTTAATGCCCAGAAGTTTTTGTAAATTTTAATGTAGTCCAACTTATCTACTTTTACATTTGTTTTCTCTGCTTTTGATGTCATATCCAAAGGATGATTGCCAGATCCAATGTCAGGAAATTCATCCCCTGTGTTTTCTTCTAAGGGTTTTATAGTTTTAGTTTTTTACGTGTAGATTCTTAATCCATTTAAGCTAATTTTTGTGTATCGTATAAGCTAAGGGTCCAACTTCATTCTTTTGCATGTGCATGTCCACTTTTCCCAGTACTATTTGTTGAAAAGACCATCTTTTCCCCATTGAATGGTCTTGACACCCATTTCAAAAATCATCTTACCACATATGTGAGGGTTTATTTGTGGGCACTTATTTCTATTCCATTAGTCTTTCTGTCTCTACCACAATGTTTTGAATCCTGTAGCTTGGTAGTAAGTTTAGAAATGAATAAGTGAGGGGGGCAAGATGGCGGAGAAGTAGGGAGCTCTGTAATCTGCGCACACACGCATGGATTGAACTGAGAAGGACTAAAGGGATAAAACTCAGATTTGCAAGTGGGGGAAAGAAGAAACAGACGCCAGAAAGAAGAAAACCTCAACGATGCCTGAGTGAGTGATTCTGCCCTGGGAAATTGGAGGACGGGCGGGTCCCAGTGGTGCACGGGGAAGGAGCCCCAGCCCAACACAGGGAGAGCGCGCTGTACCCCGGAGAGACCAGGGGAAGACAGAGAGAGAGAAAACGCTCATAGAACCATCTCTAAGGGAGGAAAACTCGCCCGTCTCCCCCTATATAACTGCCAGGTGCGGGGAGAGAAATCCATCCCATCTGGCCACCGAATCCTTCCTTGGGCGCAACGGCAGCGGCATCCACTCCAAGCTGCACCGGGAGTGGCGACGGCACAGATAAAGGCGGCGGCGGCGGTGGGACCAAGAAAGTCGCCTTGAAAAGCGGCAGCGGCGGCGGCGGTGGCGACTCCGCGAAAAGGGCGGCGCAAGCCGGGCCGGGAGGCCGGCAGCCAGCGGGAACGCATCTCATCCCCGGTGACAGTGTTGAACTGCATGGACTGGGATTTGGAAGCGAGGCGGAGCTTGGAGAATACGGTGTGGCTCGCCCGCGGCACAGGGAGATCAGACTCAGAAGGGCGGCTTGCAACGCTTGGTTCCGGCAAAGCTTTGAAGGAGCGCCATACTTCTCCCCGCAACCACCAAGGCAGGGCCTCGGAGAGAGCAGCCCCCCGAAACCTGACCTGACACCTGACCACGCCAATCCGCACAGGGGAGTTGTCTTTTTTCTTTTTTTCCTTTTTTCATTGCTACTCCTTCTATTATGCTACCATCCAGATATATTTCCCGAAACATATTCTTATCTCTCCTCATGGCTGCTTATATGCTTTTAGACTAACCACAGACTTTTGCTGTCTCTGTCCCCACCTTGTTTTTCTTTTTCTTTTTGTTTTTGTTTCTTTTTCTTCTCTCTTTTCTTCTCTTCTTTCTTTTCTTTCCTTTCCTTTCCTTCTCTTTACTTCCTTTCCCCTTTTGGCTTGCTTGTTTGTTTGATTTGTCTGTCCGTTTGCATGCTTTTGTTCCCTGTATGCTAGTCTGTTTCCTTTTCAGGGATACCTCAAAAAACAAGCCAAAGTATACAAGGTGGAGAGTCCCAAATATCACTGACCAGGGAAATAAAATAATCAAAGGCACAACAAGAGAAACCGAGGGACACCATTAAAACGACACTTCCTGAAATGACAGGCCCTGGACAGTCAATGAGCCTCCTTTAATAGAGCAATACTAACAGGTGCAAAGTGCATAACGAGCTTTTAAAACTGACAAGAGACAGAAAGCTAGCCAAAATGATGAAGCGAAAGACCTCTCTTCTAAAGCAACTCCAGGAGAAGTCACAGCCACAGAACTACTCAAAAGAGTCTTAAACAACAAAACTGAAGAAGAATTTAGAACAATTGTCATAAAATTAATTGCTGGACTTGAAAAAACATCAAAGAAGCTATTGATACACAGACTAGGGACCTTCAAAATAGCTGTGACAAGTTAAAAAAGGCTATAAATGAGGTACATAACACAATGGAGGCAGCCACTTCACGGATTGAAGAGGTAGAGAGGAGAATAAG
>CM053579.1:54231250-54247774 GCA_028646485.1 Cryptoprocta ferox
GCTGACGAGGATGTGGAGAAACAGGTACCCTCCTACACTGTTGGTGGGAATGTAAACTGGTACAGCCGCTCTCAAAACAGTGTGGAGGCTCCTCAAAAAACTATCAATAAAACTCCCGTATGACCCAGCAATAGCACTGCTGGGGATTTACCCAAGGGATACAGAAGTGCTGATGCATAGGGGCACATGTACCCCAATGTTCGTAGCAGCACTTTCCACAATAGCCAAATCATGGAAAGAGCCTAATGTCCATTAACTGATGAATGGATTAGGAAGATACGAATCTGGCCATTCGTAGCAAAGTGGATGGACCTCGAGGGTGTCATGCTAAGCGAAATAAGTCAAGCGGAGAAGAACAGATACCATATGTTTGCACTCATAGGTCTAATAGGAGAAACCTAACAGAGGACCATGGGGAGGGGATGGAGGAAAAAGAATTAGGGATAGGGAGGGAGACAAAACACGAGAGACTTTTGAATCCTGAAAACAAACTGAGGGGGGAAGGGGAAGGGGGAAAGGTAAAGGGGGGTTATGGTCATGGTGGAGGTCACTTGTGGGGAAGAGCACTGGGTTGTATATGGATACCAACCTGACAATAAAATATAAAGTTAAAAAAAAAGAAAAAAAGAAAATACAATTATTTATAAGAAAAATAAAAGAGATGTATAAAACTTGAATCTGAATCTTTGAAGAATTGATAAATGTGGAATGATCCTATACCACTCTTTAATATTGATTTCTAATTGAACCAGTTCTTTAGTAAAGAAAGGAGAAATAAATTAATATTTTATATATCTAAAGAAAAGAACAAAGGCTATACAAAAAAAACAAGAAGAGAATTACGTAATGATAACGGGGACAATCCAGTAAGAAGTCATAACAATTGTTAATATTTATGCACCAACATTGAAGCACCTAATACATAAAGCAAACATTAACATCCATAAGGAGAGAAATTGGTGGTAATATAATAGTAGGAGACTTTAACACCGCACTTACATCAGTGGATTGTTCAGGCAGAAAATCAATACAGAAACAGTTTTCTTGAATAACACATTAGACCAGATGATATAACAGATATATATATACAGAACATTCCATCCAAAACCAACAGAATATACATTATTTTAAGTGCACGTGGAACATTTTCCAGACTAGGTCACATATTAGGGGAAAAACAGGTCTCAATAAGTTTAAGAAGACTGAAATCATACCATGCATCTTTTCCAACCCCCATAGTATATAACTAGAAGTCAATCACAAGAAAAAAACTGGAAAAAAAAAACCCACAAATACACGAAGGCTAAACAACATGGTACTAAGCAACCAATCGATTTATGAAGAAAGCAAGGAAAAAGACACAAAAATATGGAAACAGTTAAAAATGAAAACACAGTGGTCCAAAATCTTTGGGACACTGTGAAAGCAATTATAAAGAATAAAATATATAATTTATAGTGGCCTATCTCATGAAACAAGAAAAAGCTGAAATAAACAACCTAACCATATACCTAAAGGAAGTAGAAAAAAGGAGAACTAGTAAAGCTTAAACGTAGTAAACTGAAGGAAATAAAGATTAGGGCAGAAATAAATAGAGATAAAAAAAAAACAATAGAAAAGATCCACACAATCAAGAGCTGATTCTTTGAAATGGTAAACCAAATTAGTAAACTCATAGCCAGACTCACCAAGTGACAACTGACACCTGTTGTCACAAAAGAATACTATGAAAATGTATGTGCCAACAGATTGGTGAATCTATAAGAAATGAATAAATTCCTAAGAACATGTAATCTTCCAAAACTGAATTATAAAGAAACAGAATCTCAACAGATCAATTACTAGTAAAAAAAAAATGAATTGATAATCAAAAAACTAACCAAAATTAAAAGTACAGGATAAGATGGATTCACAGGTAAATTCTATCAAACATTTAAAGAAAAAATAATATCTATTCTTCTCAAACTTTTTCAAAAAATAGAAGAGGAAGCAAAGTTTGCAAATACATTCTATGAGATCAGCATTACCCTGTTACCAAAAGCAGACAGATACCACAAACAGAGAAAACGGTAGGCCAATATCCTTGATAAATATAGATGTAAAAATCCTCAACAAAATATTATCAAACTGTATTCAACAATACATTAACAGACCATTCACCATAATCAAGTTGAATTTATTCTGGGGATGTAAGGATGGGTCAATATTTGCAAATCAATCAATGTGATATACTGCATCAACAAAACAAAGGATATAAATCACATAATAATCTCAATAGAAACAGAAAAAGCATTTGACAAAAATCAACATCCATTCATGATTAAAAAAAAAAGTCTCAACAAAGTGCGTTTAGAGGGAACATACCTCAACATAGTAAAGTCTATGTATGAAATACCCACAGCTAGTATCATACTCAATGGTGAGAAATTGAGAGCTTTTTCTCTAAAATCAGGAACAAGACAAAGATATCCACTCTTGCCACTTTTACTCAACATAGTACTGGAAGTCCTAGCCACACCAATCTTGCAAGAAAAAAATAAGACGTATCTATATTGGTAAGGGAGAAATTAAATGGTCACTATTTGCAGCTGGCATAATACAATATATTGAAAACCCTGAAGACTCCACCAAAAACTACCAGAAATCATAAATGAATTCAGTAAAGTTGCAGGACAAAAAATTAATACCAAGAAATTGATAGCATTTTTATGCACTAATAACAAAGTAGCATAGAAATAAAGAAAATAATTCCATTTACAATTGCACAGAGAAATAAAATAATTCCATTTACAATTGCACACACACAAAAAATACCAATAAAAATAATTTAACCAAGGAGGTGAAAGACCTGTACTCTGAAAACTATAAAACATTAATGACTTTTTTAGTGTTATCTGCTTGTGGTACCATCTCCTGCTCCTCCCAT
Organism: Cryptoprocta ferox; assembly: GCA_028646485.1. Lineage (NCBI taxonomy): Eukaryota > Metazoa > Chordata > Mammalia > Carnivora > Eupleridae > Cryptoprocta > Cryptoprocta ferox. Next base: position 54,234,177 of record CM053579.1, read on the forward strand.
TGCCACCCTGAGTCACTGCCTGGGCAGCTCCAGCCACTTGGCTCCCCATTTTAGCCACCAATATTTGGAGTTCTTACTTCAACATGGCAGATATTGACAACTTGCCGAGGATAATTAAAAGACAAGTGAACGTTCTCAAAATCCTTCCAATTAAATGTGCACAGATAGAAGCCAAATTCCACGAGGAAGTCCATGATCTTGAAGGCAACTATGCTATTCTCTATCAACCTCTATTTGATAAGCAATTCGAGATCATTAATGCAATTTATGAACCCACAGAAGAAGAATGTTAATGGAAACCAGATGAGGAGGATGAAATTTCAGAAGAGCTGAAAGAAAAAAACCAAGATTAAAGATGAGAAAGAGGATGAAGGAAAAGAAAACCCCAAGGGAATTCCCGAATTCTGGTTGATTGTTTTTAAGAACATTGACTTGCTCAGTGGTATGGCTCAGGAACATGGTTAACCTACTCTGAAGCACTTGAAAGATATTAAAGTGAAGTTCTCAGATGCTGGCCAGCCGATGAGTTTTGTCTTAGAACTTCACTTTGAACCCAATGAATATTTCACAAATGAAGTGTTGACAAAGATATATAGGATGAGGTCAGAACTGTATGATTCTGATCCCTTTTCTTTTGATGGAACACAAATTATGGGTTGTACAGAATGCCAGTTAGATTGGAAAAAAGGAAAGAATATCACTTTGAAAACCATTAAGAAGAAGCAGAAACACAAGGAACGTGGGATAGTTCATACTGTGACCAAAACAGTTTCCAATGACTCTTTCTTTAATTTTTTTGCGCCTCCTGAAGTTCCCAAGAGTGGAGATCTGGATGCTGTTGCTGAAGCTATCCTTGCTGCAGACTGAAAATTGTCACTTTTTACGTGAGCATATAATCTCAAGAACAGTGTTATACTTTACTGAAGAAGCTCTTGAAGATGATGATGGTTATGAAGAAGAACAGATGAGGAAGAGGAAGTAGAAGGAGATATGGAAAATTATCCAGACTATGACTCAAATAAAGATCAAAAGCCAGCAGAGTGCAGCCAGCAGTGAAGCAGGATGTATGTGTCCTTGAGGATAGCCTGCACTGTAATAGCCTAAACACAACTATTATTTACTTGCAGCCTTATGCTTTTGTATTTTCTTGTTAGACTCAGTATTTTTTAAAGGAAAGGAACTAAAAATTTTTAAGACCAATTTGTTCTACTTAGCATTTTAACTATAGTTTTTCTGTCAGATCTATTGATTGCACAATTTCTTTCATGCATGTTCATTCATTAGTACATGGTTTGGTTCTTCTGGAGTAATTTTTATCACATAACAAAATTTTTAGAGTACAGCTATGAAAGTTACAGAACTGTTAAAAGAAAAAGTTTTATTTACTGTTTTGCTAATTTTTTCCCTGAAAAACCAAAGTATTTTTTTTTCAGCTGGTAGTTGAATTGGGTTTAAGTTTGCTTGCACTAGGTGGGCCTTTCATTACTTTGTTATAGAAATGCAGTGACTTAGACTAAGACAATTCATTACTTAAAAAACAAAAACAAAAACAAAATTTGTCAAGATAAATATATGTTTAAGAATCTCCAGTAAGACCACAACTGATAACTTAGATTATAAATGGATTTTTTTAAATTTTAGGTGAAATAGTAAGAAACCTAGGAAGGAAATGATAATAAAGAAACCTAACTCAGTGTGGCTATTGGTTGCTACTGGGAGGTGAATAAAGCCTATTTTTAGAGGTTAAGCCACATTATTTTTTAAATTTAAATCCAATTTAGTTAACATATAGTGTAATAATGGTTTCAGGAGTAGAATTTAGTGATTCACCACTTATATATAACACCCAGTGTTCATCCCAACAAGTGCCCTCCTTAATACTCATCCCCCATTTAGCCCATCCCCTGACTCAACACCCCTCCAGCAGCCCTCAGTTTGTTCTCTGTACTTAAGAGTCTCTTATGGTTTGCCTCCACTGTTTTTATCTTATTTTTCCTTCCCTTCTCTATTTTCACCTGTTTTGTTTCTTTAATTTCACATATAAATGAACTCATATGATATTTATCTTTCTCTGACTGACTTTATTTCATTTAGCATAACACATTCTAGTTCCATCGACATCGTTGCAAATGGCAATATTTCATTCTTTTTGATCACTGAGTAATATTCCATTGTGTATATATACCACATCTTCTTTATCCATTCGTCAGTCAATGAACATTTGGGCTATTTCTATAATTTGGCTATCGTTGATAGTGGTGTTATAAACTTTGGGGTGCATGTGCCTCTTCAAATCAGCATTTTTGTATCCTTTGGATCAATACCTAGTAGTGTAATTGTTGGGTCGTAGGGTAGCTCTATTTTTAATTTTTTGAGGAACCTCCATACTGTTTTCCCGAGGGACTGTGCCAGTTTGCATTCCCACCAGCAGTGCAAAAGGGTTCCCCTTTCTCTGCATCTTCACCAACATCTGTTTTTTCCTGACTTGATTTTAGCCATCCTGACAGGCGTGAGGTGGTATCTCATTGGAGTTTTGATTTGTATTTGCCTGATGATAAGTGATGTTGAGCATCTTTTCATGTATGTTAGCCATCTGGATGTTTCTTTGTAAAAGTGTTTGTTCGTCTCTTCTGCCCATTTCTTCACTGAATTATTTGTTTTTTGGGTGTTGAGTTTGATAAGTTCTTTATAGATTTTGGATACTAACCCTTTATCAGATATGTCATTTGCAAATATCTTCTACAATTCCTTCAGTTGCTGTTAGTTTTTTGGATTGTTTCCTTCACTGTAAAGAAGCATTTTATCTTGATAAGGTCCCAATAGTTCATTTTTGCTTTTGTTTCCCTTGCCCCTGGAGACATGTCCAGTAAGAAGTGGACTGAGGTCAAAGAGGTTGTTGCCTGTTTTCTCCTGTAGGATTTTGATGGTTTTCTGTCTCACATTTAGGTCTTTCATCCATTTTGAGTTTTATTTTTGTGTAGAGTGTAAGAAAGTGGTCCAGGTTCATTCTTCTGCATGTTGCTGTCCAGTTTTCCCAGCACCATTTGCTAAAGAGACTGTCTTTTTTCCATTGGATATTCTTTCCTGCTTTGTCAAAGATTAGTTGGCCATACATTTGTGAGTCCATTTTTGGGTTCTCTCTTCTGTTCCATTGATCTATGTGTCTGTTTTGTGCCAGAGCCATACTTTCTTGATGATTACAGCTTTGTAATACAGCTTGAAATCCAGAATTGTGTTCCCTCCAGTTTTGATTTTCTTTCTCAACATTACTTTGGCTAATTGGGTTATTTTCTGGTTCCGTGCAAATTTTAGAATTGTTTGTTCTAGTTCTGTGGAGAATGTTATTATTATTTTGATAGGGATTGCATTGAATGTGTAGATTGCTTTGAGTAGTATCAACATTTTAACAATATTTGTTCTTTCAGCCCAGGAGCATGGGATGTTTTTCTAGTTCTTTGTGTCTTTTTCCATTTATTTCATAAGCTTTCTATAGTTTTCAGCATACAGATATTTTACCTCTTTGGTTAGGTTTATTCCTAGATATTTTATGGTTTTTGGTGCAATTGTAATAGGGTTGATTCCTTGACTTCTCTTTCTGCTGCTTCATTATTGGTGTATAGAAGTGTAACTGATTTCTGTACATTGATTTTATATCCTGAAACTTTCCTGAATAATTATCAGAATAGTAGCTGGGATTGAAAAAGCATAAAAGACACCAGATTAACCTCATTATTTTAACTGTACTTTTAAATTTAGCCTCCATTAATTCAGCATCTTTTTTTATATTAAGGTCTACCTTCTGCTTCCCTGGAAAGGATGAATTTCTATCATTTGACAAGGTTATTTAAAGTCTTTTGTTGTTATTATTTGTGTTTTTTTGTTTTTGCAACCTAAAATTAAAATGTCAAATATGATTTTAGCTCTCACAAGATAATGTCTTAATTTCGTACTAATTCAGGTAGAAGAAGAGGCCTAGCTTGAATTAAGCATTGTAAACAGTTTACCATATAATGGAAGAAAAGAATATCAACTTTAGGAGATGTACTATATCTGCTAATGAGAAAGTATAAAAAAGAATGACAAAATCTTAAGTGATGTAATTTTTTAAAAGAAAGATTAAAAAGTTAAAATTTTATTTCCTTTGGTTAGAACTAAAGAGAAGGCCTCAAGTCTCTATAGTTCATTTCAATTCTTATTGCTTACAGTATATGTTATTTATCCATGCCTCTGTTTACTATGTATTAAAGTGGGTAGTACTGCTTACTTCAGTACCTCACAGATATGTTAAGGCATGTTAAGTTGAATTTTATGAAATGTTCCTCCATCTCATTAAAAGCTCAAAAAGTTGGATCCATTTGTACCACAAGTATGATATTTAACATTTTATTCATACCGGGGTTTGATAATTCAACTGGAAAACAAAGGTTTAAGTACCTCTATTCTGGATCTGGTCAGGCAACACTCTTGCAGATCTTTGTGTGGATCTTATCTTAAGAGAAGCAGATGGATGAGCAACTCTTTCAAAAGGTCCAAGGATTGTTTTTAGGTATTTTAGTTATGATCATATAGGAAAATTCTACAGAGATCATGGTACTAAAGTAGAAAGAAGACCATTTTTAGGGGGGAAATACCATTAAATTTGAGACTATTAAGATACATTTAAAATATCTCAGGCTAATTACTGTTAATTTTTTGTGATGAGCTTAAAAATTTTGACAGTGAGAGTGGACTAAATGGCTTATAATGAGAGGACAGCTTAGAGTTACTGTTCTTAATAAAATTACATTGAGTTTGTTTTTAGAGGTGATAGAGCTTCCTTTTTGAAAATTTAGTATTAAGATTTAGGATATAAACACATTTTGTTATATGTATAATACTATCCTTTCCTCTCCTGAGATTTTAATTAACTACTGGAAATTAGTAGTTAATTGGAAATCCTTAACCAATTGCAATAATTTGTAGGGAAAAATGCCATGAAAACACCTTACATTTTTTCCTCTTTATTTTCAAAATGCTTTTGGTTGCTTTGATTCTTCGCTGATTTTTTTTTTACCCAGAGCTCATCTTATCATAGCTTTTTCTAAACTTAAAAAAATGTTTAAGGATAGGATCCCATTTTTAATGAAACTAAGTAGCAAAACCACTATTTTTTTATTTCTTTAGATAATAGCTATTGCCAAAATGAAGGAGCAGATACTATTTCATTTTGTTATATAAAGGAGATATGGTTTGCAAAGGAATTGTTTTCTTAATAATGTTGGCATGGCAAGGAATATTTATGTTCATCTATGCCATCTCTCCGGTTCTAAAATGGTTCTTTTCCATTCTAGAAATTTGAAATATGTAATTTTAAATCCTTGATAAAATTTGCATTTAATTTTATAAAAAATAAAACATTGACGAAAGAAATTGAAGATGATACAAACAATTGGAAAAATATTTCATGCTCATGGATTGGAAGAATTAATATTGTTAAAATGTCTATACTACCCAAAGCAATTTATAGATTCAATGGAATCTTTATCAAAATATCAATAGCATTTTTCACAGAACTAGAACAAATAATCCTAAAATTTGTATGGAACCACACAAGACCCCAAATACCAAAAGCAATCTTGAGAATGAAGGACAAAGCTGGAAGTAGCACAATTCCAAATGTCAAGTACTCCAGTATTTAAGATATACTACACAGCTGTAGTAGTCAAAACAGTATGGTGCTGGCACAAAAATAGACATATAGATCACTGGAACTGAATAGAGATGCTAGAAACAAACCCACAATTATATGGCCAATTAATCTATGACAAAGACGGCAAGAATACACAATGAGCAAAGGACAGTCTCTTCATTAAATGTTGCTGGGAGGGGCACCTGAGTGGCTCAATTGGTTAAGCATCCGAGTTGGTTTTGGCTTAGGTCATGATCTCATGGTTCATGAAATCAAGACCCGCACCAGTCTCTGCACTGAAAGCAGAGAAACCCTGCTTGGGATTGATTCTCTCTCTCTGTCAAAAATAAATAAATAAACATTAGAAAAATAAATGGTGCTGGGAAAACTGGGTAGCTACATGCAAAGAATGAAACTGGATACTTTCTTACACCATGAACAAGAGTAAACTCAAAATGGATTAAAATCCTAAATGTGAGACCTGAAACTGTAAAATTCCTAGAAGAGAACACAGGCAGTAATTTTTCTGGCATCGACCATGCCAACATGTTTCTAGATATGTTTCCTGAGGCAAGAGAAACAAAAGCAAAAATATACTATTGGGACTACATCAAAATGAAAAAGCTTTATACAGTGAAGGAAACCATCAACAAAACAAAAAGGCAACCTACTAAATGGGAGAATATATTTGCAAATGATATATTTGATAAGGCGTTAATACCCAAAATATATAAGAACTTAAACATCTCAATAGCAGAAAATTTTTTTTGAAAAGACAGTCCAATTTAAAAATGGGCAGGGGACCTGAATAAACATTTTTTCTAAAGAAAACATACAAATGGCCAACAACACATGAAAAGATGTTCAACATCACTAATCATCAGGGAAATGTAAATCAAAACCACAATGAGATATCACCTGACACCTTTCAGAATGGCTAAAATAAAAACTACAAAAAATAACAAGTATTGGTGAGGATATGGAGAAAAAAGAATATTTGTGAACTTGGTGGAAATGTAAATTGTGAAAGCCCCTGTGGAAAACAGTAGGGAGGTTTTTCCAAAAAAATTAAAAACAGAAACGCCATGTGATCCAATAATTTCACTAATTGGTATTTACCCGAAGAAAATGAAAACACTAATTTGAAATGATATATGTACCTCTATGTTTATTGCAGATTTATTTACAGTAACCAAGATATGGACGTTGTCTACATTTCCATCAATTTACAAATAACAAAAAATATGGTGTATATATACAGTAGAATATTATGCAGCCATAAAAGAAATAATGAGGTCTTGCCACTTGCAACCACATATATGGACCCACAGAGTATTATGCTAAGTGATATAAGACTGTGAAAGGCAAATACCATATGATTTCACTCATGGAATCTAAATAACAAAACAAGTAAATAAACAGAAAAAGGACAATCAAACATATAAATATGTCTGATGGTTACCAGAGGGAAGGAGGTTCAGGGATGGGCAAAATGGGTAAGGGGAGTGGGAGATATAGGCTTCCAGTTATGGAATGACTAAGTCACAGGGATAAAAGGTACAGCATAAGGATTATAGTAAATGATATTGTAATAGCACTGTATGGTGACAGATGGTAGCTACACTTTTGGTGAGCATAGCATTATGTACAGAGAAGCTAAATCACTATGTTGTACAACTGAAACTAATCTAATGTGTGTCAACTATACTCAAATGAAAAAAATAATTAAAAATAATAATTAAAAAATAAAAGATAAAAATCTAGTGGTGTCTACTGTATACTTGGTAAAAATTTTAAAAGTAATTTTGCTCCTTTACATTTTGACAAATCTCTTTTGATATAGCTACATCTAAAGGTATATTTCAAAGCCATTAGTCCCCTGCTTTTATCTCTCCACAGTGGCCTGAGCTAGAATTTACATACTCCTGTGTACTTCTCAGTACACTCCTGTGTACTTTTCATGACCTGTGTACACTCCTGTGTACTTTTCATGACTCCTGAAAACCCCACTTGCATCATATATGGAGGCATATATGGAGCCAAAATGAGGTCCATATGTGTGAGGAAAGATCAGCCAGAGTGTGGCCCATGCTAGGTTTCAAAGTCATGATTTGGTTTCCTACCCTAGCTGCACACCAGTCAACACTGTTTTCTATCATACAGGCTGGAATTCTCAAGACATTTAAAATGGCTAGAAGAAAAATAAAAATATTAGACATTTAAATATGGGTAGGATCAAATATGGGTAGGGTCAAATTCTAGTGCCAACATATGGAAGCAGCAGCATAATTGTGCAGGAAAATTAGGATCGATGGGAGAGAATTACCAGGAGGAATATTTATGCTTAATATGAGGAAGATGTATCTAATAATAAGAGTTATCTAACAATAGAATGAGCTGCTCCAAGAGTTGATAAGTTTCCCATTACTTCAAGTATTCACACAAAAGCTGGATGACCAATTATTAGGAATAGTGTGAAGCAGCTTTATGCATCATGGAGACTGTTGGTCCAAATGTCATCTAAGGACTCTTACAAGTCAATAATTTCATATTTAAAAAAATCAAGTCAACATCATATTAATGAGGTGGAGAATTTATTGGTTGAATCAACAAAAGGAAATATATTCTGGAGGAACCAAGCTGGGATTGTGATAACCCCTGCCACTTTCCCAGCCAGTGAAAAACTGACTTATAAATCCCTACCTACTATCTAGACAGATTCTTTGTTCTGCTTTGGTGGCCACGGTGAATACCCCTGACAACATGGAGGCATTTGCCTGTACTTAATCCAAATGATACATACAGAATGGTGGAATCTCAACTATCCATTTTAAACCAGGAAAGTAGCCAAAGCTTACTCCCCAAATAATGCTGCCGTGTGTATTTATTTGTTTCCACAGTCAATGAATCAATGAAATGTTAACTAAACTGTCTGAAAAAGAACACAGGAAACAACTAATTTTCCTCTTTTTGAACAAAGCCATACTGTGTCTACCCCTGAAGTCTATGTAGGTTTTACCACCATATCCCAGAACAAATCACTAAGACTTAAGAGGAAGGAAGAGAGAGGAAGAAAACTGATGTCAATTATTAAGTCCTAAGAGTATGTAAAATACTTTCAAATTTAAGTCAATTAGTTCTCACAACCCTGTCTGGCAAATGGATAAGGTTGTTGGTGATGGTGGTAGTGGTGGGTGTATGCACATATGATGAGGTCAGCAAAATTAACCATCTTTGCAAGGACACATAGTTATTAAATGGCAGGTCTAGAGTTCAAACCCCAATAGTCTGATTCCAAATCTTTTGTGTTTTGTATGACATTCCAATGCTCAAAATAGACCAAAAAGAGAGGCCTTTTCATCATGGAAAAACAAAAACTAAGAGGGGCTATAGCCAAAGTTTATAAACCATGTAGACTATATATATTGTTAGCTTTGCGTTGTTTACCCAATTCCAATATACAAGGGTTGGAAAACTCTTTGAAACTGAAAAAAAAAATACTGAGTTTAAGACAATTAAAATGAAGCCCTGCTTTGCACAGGGGTTGGCAAATTATGAAACGCATTACCTACCAGAATTGTTATGAACTGAAGATATAACGGGCTTCATAAAAAGTTTATATGAATTGATAGACGGTAGATGCCTAATGGATAACTAGCAGGGAATAGGATATTTGAGAGGCAACCTAAAGTTTTGAAGTTGATATCAATAAGGAAAGTCATGCTCTTTTAAAACATGAGTCCATATGTTGGCACTAGAATTTGATCCTACCATCAGAGAGACTCCTAAGGAGAAGCTGGCTAAACTTTGAAAACAACTCTTGAGAAAATCTTATATTTTCCTGGGGTGAGGGATAACTAAATAATGGAAACAACTCTTGGATTAATTCTTGGGTTCTCATGAATTATCCTTAGCTCTTTGGCTACAACCTATGGGCCTCTAACCCCATTCTCTTAAAGTACTCCTTCTAATAGCTGAGAGAGAAGTTTCAGCTCTTTGTTAGAGCTTTTAAAGTGGTGAAAGTAAGACAGTAAATTCAAATATTAGAATCAAAACCTCATTGATCGGTGTCTCCAAAGAGACTCCAAGTGAGAGATGACTGTCTGTCTGACAAATTTCACCCTGGTAATAATCTGAGGATTTCTATTTGGGGCCCAAATGGGGGTTTTAGTGAAGATTCTTTCAATTGGTAAAGCTACAGCTGCTCTTCCTATTAGAATCATGGTATGTGGTTGAAAGTTATACCCTTCTCTCCATTACCCAACTCTACCAACTCAAATGCTTTTAGTAATCAATTGATACGAAAGATATTATAGAAAATGTATCTTTTTAAACTAAACATAGTTTTTAATAATAGCTTTTAAAGAAATAAGGTATGTTGGATAATTGGCCACAATAACAGACTTAGCACTTACTTATTTACATTATATATGTTTATATTTAAATATAAATATAGCATTCACATATATATGTGGTAAAACTTCATTTTTCTCCTCTTTTCCCCATTTTGATGCTTATTTTGTTACATTTAGAGCAGTTTATCTGCAGGGCACCTGGGTGGCTCAGTCAGTTGAGCGTCCGACTTCAGCTCAGGTCATGATCTCAAGGTTCATGAGCTTGAGCCCCATGTCAGGCTCTGTGCAAGACAGCTCAGAGCCTGGAGCTTCCTTCGGATTCTGTGTCTCCCTGTCTCTCCACCTCTCCCCCACTCATGCTCTGTCTGTCTCTCTCTCTGTCTCTCTCTCTCTCAAAAACAAATAACCATTAAATTTTTTTAAATAAAATCTTAGAGCAGTTTATCTGCTGTATTCATTCTTATTCACACAAGAAAGTTTATGCGTGTACACAAATACAGACTTGCACGCAGGTGCACACACACACAATCACTCATTTTCCGTTTTTCTCTGGGAACAACAGCTAGAAAAGGCATCCTGTTGGCAGAAGATGTTACTAACATCTTATAAAGTTTAATAACTTTATTATCTTATAAAGTTTAATAACTTTATTATCTTATAAAGTTTATTAACATAAAGTTTAATAAAAACTTTATGCTACTTCCACCATGTGGTTTCAGATTCCTTAATTTTTATCAAGGTGTTTATGAATTATTATTTCAGGAAAAACATTTATGTGGCTTTCTCATTTCAGAAGCTATTTCCATAATGAGATATTGACATTGCAACACAGTGAGTAAATTCAGAAAAACTCCATGGTAGGTGGATGTGGCTTATTGATCAGACTCTATTGAGGTTGATGGTGATCATTTTTTGAGGGCACATAATGCCAACGTTATGTATTTGCTATGTTGGTTCAATAGTGACTTTGGTTGATACTCAGGGTCTAAGGAAGACCACGGCTTGCTCCAACCCACTTGAGTCCTATTTCACTAAAGTGTATGGAGAATAGGCATAGCTTATAGACAGAAATGTGTTATTCATCAGGAACAATGGCTTTATGAGTCAACAAATGAGTCACTGAAATCATTGTCAAATATTTCAGATGGTGGTTTCCATCTTCACAAAATCTTCCAACATCAACTTAACCACTAACTAGATATCTGGGATTCTTTCCTTTCTTTTATTTATAAAGTTAAACTTAATTTTTCCTCCCTAAATAATCAATGTATGTTTTTGAAAAATAAAAAAATCTCCCAACAAAAGTCAAGGGCCAGATGGTTTCACAGAGAACTTTTAAAGAGGAGTTAATACCTATTCTTCTTAAACTGTTCCGAAAAATAGAAATGGAAGGAAACCTTCCAAATTCATTCAACAAGGCCAGCATTACCTTCGTTCCAAAACCAGACAAAGACCCCACTAGACAGAGAATTACAGGCCAATATCCCTGATGAACATAGATACAAAAATATTCTCAACAGTATACTAGCAATTTGAATCCAACAGTACATTAAACTAGCAAATTGAATCCAACAGTACTTTAAAAGAATTTTCACCACAATCATGTGAGATTTATTCCTGGGCTGCAGGGGTGGTTCAATATTCACATATCAATCAACATGATACACCACACTAATAAAGGATAAAAACTATATGATTCTCTCAACAGATGCAGAAAAAAAAAACATTTGGCAAAATATAGCATCCAATCTTTATAAAAACCCTCAACAAAGTAGGGATAGAAGGAATACGCTTCAGTACCTTAAAGGCCATATACTAAAGCCCCACAGCTATCATCATGCTCAGTAGGGGAAAACTTTAGCTTTTCCTCTATGGTTAAAAACATAACAGGGATTTCGTTTCTCATCATTACTATTTAACATAGTACTGGAAGTCTTAGCCTCAGTAATCAGACAACAAGTAGAAATGAAAGACATCCAGATAAGCAAGGAAGAAGTAAAAATTTCACTATTTGCAGATGACATGGTACTTTAGAAAACCTGAAAGACTCTGGCAAAAAATTTCTAGACCTAATACATGACTTCAGCAAAGTTGCAGGATATAAAATCAATGTACTGAAATCTGTTGCATTTCCATACATCAAAATGAAGCAGCAGAAAGAGGTATCAAGGAATAAGTCCCATTTACAATTACACCAAAAACCATAAGAAATCTAGGAATAAGACTAACCAAAGACATAAAACAACTGTACTCTTAAAACTATAGAACATTTATGAAACAAATTGAAAAGGACACGAAAAATGGGGAAAAAATTCCATGCTCATGGATTGGAAGAAGAAACATTGTTAAAATGAAAATACTACCCAAAGCAATCTACACATTTAATAAAATCCCTATCAAAATAACAACATTTTTCACAGCGCTAGAGCAAACAATCCTAAAATTGGTATGGAACCATAAAAGACCGAGAATAGCCAAAGCAATCTTGAAAAAGAAAAGCAAAACTGTAGGCACCACAATTCCATACTTCAAGTTATATTACAAAGTTGTAGTGATCAAGATAGTATGGTGCTGGCATAAAAATAGACACATAGATTAATGGAACAGAATAGAAAACCCAGAAATGGACTCAAAACTATATGGTCAACTAGTCTTCAACAAAACAGAAAAGAATATCCAATGGGGAAAAGACAGTCTCTTCAACAAATGGTGTCGGAAAAACTAGACATCAATATGCAGAATGAAACTGAACCACTTTTGTATACCATACACAAAAATGAATTCGAATTGGATGAACGACCCAAATGCGAGACAGAAAGCCATTAAAATCCTAAAGAACAACAAAGACAGCCACTTCATTAACCTTGGCCATAGCAACTTCTTCCAACACGAGTTGCCAGAAGCAAAGAAAACAAAAGCAAAAATGAACTATGAAGACCTCAACAACAAAAAAACTTCTGTAAGGTGAAGGAAACAATCAACAAAACTAAAAGGCAACCTAAAGAATGAGAGAAGATATTTTCAAATGACATCTTTTTTTTATTATTTATAGTTTATTGTCAAGTTGATTTCCATAAAACACCCAGTGCTCTTTCCCACAAGTGCCCATCTCCATGAACATCACTCCCCTTCCCCTTTCCCCCTCCCCGTTCAGCCCTCATTTTGTTTTAAGCATTCAAGAGTCTCATGATTTGCCTCCCTCCCTCTCCCTAACAATTTTCCCCCCTTCCCCTCCCCCATGGTCCTCTGAAACTTTCTCCTGTTAGACCAATGAGTGAAAACATATGGTATATATCCTTCTCCGCCTGACTTATTTTGCTTAGCATGACACCATCGAGGTCCATCCACGTTGCTACGAATGGCCAGATTTCATTCTTTCTCATTGCCATGTAGTATTCCATTATATACATAAACCACATCTTCTTGGTCCATTCATCAGTTGATGGACATTTAGGCTCTTTCCATGATTTGGCTATTGTTGAAAATGCTGCTATGAACATTGGGGTACATGTGCCCCTATGCATCAACACTTCTGTATCCCTTGGATAAATACACAGCAGTGCAATTTCTGGGTC
>CM053579.1:54248274-54270233 GCA_028646485.1 Cryptoprocta ferox
TATATGTATGCAGAATCTATAAAGAACATTTACAATTCTATATTATAAATAAAAACTAATTATTAAAAAATGATAAGGGATCTGAATAGACATTTCTCCATATGCAAATAATCATATGAAATATGAAGTAAGCACATGAAAAGATACTTAACATTATTAGCATTATTGTTAGAGAAATGCAAATCAAAACCACAGTGCACCACTTAATATCCACTAGGATCCAAAAGACAGATAATAGTGTTGACGATGATGTGGAAAAATCAGAACCCTCATACATTGGTGGTTGGAGTGTAAAATGGATCAATCACTTTGGAAAACAGTTGACAGTTCTTCAAAATGTTAAACATAAAAATACCATATGGCCCAGAAATTCCAGTCCTTGTATATAACAGAGAGAAATGAAAGCATATGCCCACACAAAAACTTCTACATGAATGTTCACAGCAGCTATTCATAATGGCCAAAAAGTGGAAACAACCCTAATGTCTATCTGCTGATAAATAGATGAATAAAATATCCATGCAATGGAATACTATTTGGCAACCAAAAGAATAGATGTTACAACATAGATGAACCTTGAAAACATTATGAAATTACATTGTAAATTTTAATTTAAAACTTTTCAGTATTAAAATGTATCTATGTATGTAGTAAAACAATGAAAGAAAATATAACAAAAATATAAGTACAAATTAAATTTTTACATTGTTACTCCCTTCTCTGTCTAGCTTTGACTGGATAGAGCCTTCAACTTTTCTCTTGTCAATGTATATTTTGAAGTATAATTAAAGTACAGTATTATATAGTTTCAGGTGTATGATACAATTGTACATATTACTCAGTGTTCATTAAGATAAGTTGTACTCTTGTTTTACTTTATGTATTTCACCTCTCCCCCCTCAACCTTCTCCCCCCTCAACCTTCCCTCTGGCAACCACCTGTTTGTTCTTTGTATTTAAGAGTCTGGGGTTTTTGGTTCATCTTCTTTGTTCATTTGTTTTGTTTCTTAAATTCCACATATGGTGAAATCATACGGTATTTGTCTTTCCTGTCTGACTTATTTCACTTAGCATCATACCCTCTAAGCACATCTATGTTGTTGCAAAAGGCATTTCTTGCCAATATTCTTATCTCCCTAACTCCATTACCTCAGCTAGAAAAAATAAAATCCAGATTCAATCTGTCTGCCTTCTCCATTCCTATAGTCAGGCTGCTGAGAACTGCTACAAAAGTATAACCGATTATAAATACTGATTGCAACTTATTACAAATAACACAACTGAGATTATTTGTGGTCTCCAGCCTAAGCTGGCTTGAAAAATCATCACTACTTACCTACTTACCAGTAGTTCTTTCCTCTATTAACCACAACTTCATACAGTCTCTCATATCACTGCTATCCCATATCATAATGAAAGCCCTAACACATGCAATAAGGCTAGAATAAGATATAAAGGCACTCTGGAAAAGAAAAATAAAACTATCCTGATTTGCAGATGACATGATTGTCTACATAGATAATTCAAAGAATCTACAAAAGCTCTGAGAACTAAATGAGTTTAGCAAGTTCACAACACGTAAGATCAACACACGAACATCTATTGTGTTTCTATACACTAGCAATGCACAATTGGGAAACCAAAATTAAAAACACAATACCACCTACAATAACTCCAAAATGTAAATAGCTAGATGTAAATCTAACAAATCATATATAAGTTCTGTATGCTGAAACCTACAAAATACTGATGAAAAAGACCAAAGAAGTCCTAAATAAATGAAGAGACATACTATCCTCATGGGTCAGAATACTCAGTATAGTTAAGATTTTAGTGCTCCCCAAATTGGTAGACAGGTTTAATGCAATCCCAATTAAAATTGTAGCAGGATTTTTGTAAGTATAGACAAACTGATTCTAAAATTTACATGGAAAAGTAAGGGAACTGCTATAGCCAAAAATTTCTGAAAAAGAAAATCAAAGTCAGGAGAAAAAATCTGTCCAATTTTAAGATATACTATAATTCTACAGTAGTCAGAACGATGTGGTATTGGCAAAAGAATAGACCCATAAACCAATGGAACAAAATAAAAAGTAAAATTCTGAAATAGACCCACATAAAGATGATCTATTGGTTTTTACACAAAAATGTAACTGTAATTCACTGGAGAAAATACAGTTTTTCAACAAATGGTGCTAGAATATCTGGACATCATTACAACAACATGTATACTTCACAACATATTTAAAAAATCTCAAAATAGATCATATACCTAAATGTAAGATGTAAGACTATAAAACTCTTACAACATAGGAGAAAATCTTTGTCACTTTGAGTTAGGCAAAATTCTTAGATATGACATCAAAAGTAAAACACATAAAGGAAAAATTTACAAATTAGACTTGAACAAAATTTAAAATGTTTTCTCGAAAGAACACTGTTAAGAGAATAAAAAGACAAGCCACTGACCGGGAGAAAGTATTTGCAAAACACGCATCTGATAAAGGACTTGTATCCAGAATATGTAAAGTGCTCTAAAAGCTCAAAAATAAAAAAAAAACAGCACAAAAAAAATGGGCAAAAGGTTTGAATGGATGTTTCACCAAAAAAGTGGAAATGGGCACAAGAAAAGATGCTCAATATCACTAGCCATGAGGAAAATGCAAATTAAAATTGTGAGGAGATTCCTTTACACTCATTCTGGAATGGGTAAAAAAAATTTTTTTAATAGTGATAATTCCAAGAATTGACAAGAATGCAGAACAATTGGAATTCTCATACATTTCTGGTGGGAATGCACAATAGCACAGGTACTCTGGAAAACAGTGTGGCAGTTTGTTATAACGTTTCTTACAAAGTTAAATATACATTTACCATATGACCCAGTAATCCCATTCTTGAATATTTCCTCTAGGATACTGAAAACCTGTGTTCACTCAAAATTTGTATATGAATGTAACAGCTGTATTCTATCTGATATGGTGGTTACAAGATTCTACACATGTGTAAAAGCTAATAGTACACCAAACAAAAGTTCATTTTACTTTAAATTTAAAAACTAAAAAATAAAGAAAAAAAAAACACTTCTGTTATGCTTCTCTCAAACTTCCCGTACCTTCTTTCCCTCTCCCGTACCACCAGACGTCTGCTTCTTAAAATAATATCTTCCCAAACTTTGCTAGGTTTTTTTCCTGACCTGATAGAATTCCTTAGGAATTCTATCCATTTTCTGGCTAAAGACTGTGTGTATATTATAGATATATAGATATAGATATATAGATAGTGTCTCCCACACTACATTGTAAGCTCCTTGAGGGCAAGGGCTATGTCTTGTTCACATTTTAGTGCCAGCCTCTAAAACAATGCCTGGCACATGTTAAGTATTCAATAAATATTTGTTGAATGAATGATAAAGAGGGGAAAATGAAAAACAGTCTCTTAGATTATATATAGGTCCTTATTTTTCTTTATTCTTTTCTATATTTTCTAAAAATCCTATGATGAATATGAATTGCTTTTATATTTAAAACACATTGGAATTAATTTTAGGGGCGCCTGGGTGGCTCAGTTAGTTAAGCATCCAACTTCAGCTCAGGTCATGATCTCATGTTTCGTGAGTTCCAGCCCCACGTGGGGCTCTGTGCTGACAGCTCAGAGCCTGGAGCCTGTTTCAGGTTCTGTGTTTCCTTCTCTCTCTCTCTCTCTCTCTCTCTCTCTCTCTCTCTCTCTCACACACACACACACACACACACACACACACACAAATAAACATTTAAAAAGTATATTAAGCATATTTACAACAAAAAAGAGAAACAACTATGAAGAAAATTAAAATCACCTATAATTCCACCACCTAAAGATAAGTCACGTTAACATTTTGTTCTATCCCTTGCAATATTTTCTACGAATACATTTTTCAAACATTGAGATCATATTGTCAGTTTTGAATTCTCAGTTTTCATTAATGCCAAAAGTAACTTCCCATTATATCAAGGTATTGTTAATTTAATCAATTTATGCTTTCCAACATTAAGATTTTATCCAATTTTTCACTATTATGAATAAGGCCATCAATATTATCATTGAACATTCATTCATCTTTTTTCCCATTTATAATCATTATCTTAGGATAGAATCCTAAAAGCAAAACTACTGGTATGAACTAATTTTAAAAACTCTTAAAATATATGGCTTGTTTTCCAGAAAGCTTATAGCTACTTCAGTGCCTACTATATGCCAGATGTTGTTTTAGGTAGATTTTATTGTGCTTATTTCACAGATGAAGAAACTAAGGTCCATTGATGTTATTTGTCCAGAGTCACAGAGTTTACAAGTTTCAAAGCTAGAATTCAGATTCAGAATTGTCCACTCTCAAAGCTCATGTTATTTTCATGTGAATTTCAAAAATAAAAATTTTTGTGTTATCAGTTATATATTTACTTGAGAAAATGTGGAAAATACAAGTAGAAAGTAATAAAAATAAATTACCTTTGAACCCACCACTTTGAACAATCTAGTATCAGTGTTTTGTTCCAGGTACAATTTATGGGTTAATAATTATTATAACATTATTATATGATTTTTCATCCTGCTCTTTTCACTTAGCATTTTTCAGTGCTGACCCATATGCTTCATAAACATAATTTTAATGGTTGCATATTATTGTTAATGGATGTTACCATGTAGATATTTACAGTTGTTCAGCTTACCTGTGAATTTCTGTTTTTCATTCCCAGGACCCTTCATCTCCCATGAGGCTTACGGAATTCAATGTTGGGAACCATTTTAATCTTCAAAATAAGTCACCATTGTGGATTGAAAGCTTCACAATTTAAAAGCATTCCATCAAATACTTGCTGTGCAGATAGATGTTTCAGGACTTTACAAGTTATTTAATTTACTAACTGAACTCATCAATCTGGTAGCAATTAATTCAAGCCAGTCTTCCTCTCTTTCTTCATTTCCCCTCCCCAGTCTGTAAAAACCTGAATGTAACATTATATACTTCCCCAGAGACTCCTTTTATTCCTCTTGTTGGGTAAAGAGGAATTCAAAAGACTTCCATGGAGTCTTTCACTCCCGTCGAAGGACTGTTAATTATCTTTATAGGGTATTTGTGGTACTGAGGGGAATCAGATATGTTTACTGCTTGTATGCCTGTGCGTTTATAACCATGCATATGTGCAGCATATTTACACAAAATTCTGCTGTGGTGTTATGAAAATCAAGGTTAAAAAATCCAAGGTTTTTATTCAACCTTGCTTTTTTCCCCCCTAAATAGCAATTTAAATATTTGCTGGGCTGTGAACACCATTCCTCATATCAGGCATCTAAAATTCAAGTGGCAGATTCAACACCCCATAATCAAGGTCCTCATATTGGGAATTGAACAATAATGCAAAGCCTGTTCTCTGTCATAAATGTGTGATGTTCCTGAAAGCACCACAACTAATAGAGAAGATCAGATTTCCACTTTATTAAACAGAAGTATTGGTGTTTTAAAGACTTTTAATGTTAGGCTTAGGTAAAATTCTCCAGCTACTTTTGTTATTTTCTCTGGTACCTAGCTTTTTTTGCCTATATTAATTGTTCTTATGATGAAAGAAAAACCATAACCCTAAGTTATGGACCATAGGTTTTGTTAAGGGGCTTAAGGGTAATTTTCAGGTTTAATTACAATACTGTTCATAGGGTAAAGTTTCAAAGTTGAAATTAGCCTAAGGATTAGCACTAAAGATCTGTGTTTTCACAACAGGGGTTAGTGTACAGATAATGATAACCCATGGTAATATGCCAATACTTTCTTTTTCTTTTTTTCCTTTTTGTAGCTTCAGTGGTAGTTCAGCCATTAATATAGTTTACATTAATTTCCCCATTTATTTATAATCAACCTTTCTTTTAGTCCTAGTGCCCAAATCAATGAGTATGAATACTAATGCTGCTTCTTTATAATAATAATACCTAAGAACATTGATGGTTTTCATTTCTCAGCCAGTGTTCTAGTGCCCAGCTGCTGACAACAGAAGTCCCAACTCTTACAGAGATTAGTGGGAATTAGAGGCATCTTACAGATAACCAAAGAGTTGAGCTCCTAGAAGCACATTAGGTTTACTAAATTTTGCCCCCTAAAACCTTTTTGAGTAAAAGAAAATTTGTCTACTGCAAACTATTTGGTGCTCAGACTCCAGTGGAGGTGAGAAAGTGAGCAATTCAGCTACTTAAGGGGAAAAAAACGTGTTCATTTGGAACCTCTAGGTGATTTTGGTCAAGGTAAGACTTTTACCATAAATTAAATGGATTGTGGCAAACATTTCATTTGAAAGAATATTAGACATGACAAAATCTATTAGGGCCAGGGAATGTTTCTCAAACTCAGGTACTAAGAAGCAGCCTAGAAGACTATCCACACTAGGTTTCACAATATCCTCATGTATGTTCAGATGGGAAGATTTTTCCCCTTCCTCTCTTCATCTGAAACATTCTCCTGTTTAGGTTTTTCTTGAAAATTTATTTGGCCATTCACATGGTCTTATGATGGACAAACCTTGCCTTTTATTGATATACTAATGTACCTTTCTCTAAAGATAGGCCATTATTTACTCCACAGCCAGTGGGTCTCAAAGAAGTCTTTCTCTTTCCCATCTATCATCTTCTGCCAAGGTTTAGGCAGGGTAACTTCTAACTATGATTCAAAGTCAGGAAGGAATCAACAACTTCTTTGATGCATAGAGTGTATCAGAGTTTGGCACTGATAGAAATCAAGTCATAAAAGACAGTATCAAGAAATTATAGGGAAGTACTGGAAGAGTAAAGCTCAGGAGAGCTATAATGCAAAGCTGACTTAAACTATCTTCAAAGGGCCAAATAAATCAGAGTTTTAAGTAGGGGGGGGGCTTGGAGAAATAAACCCTATCTTAGCACTTTTATTCCACTAATGTATAGACTCTGATAATACCCCTATCCATAGATCGAGTATTGACTACTGTACATAGGCACCCCCCTCATTGATTGATTATTGATTGACAGAGAGATTAACTTAATAACTAGTATATCTTGATTTGACTCTGTTGCTTGTTTTCCTTGAGGCCCTGTCAAATAACCTCTGTTGGATCTCATTCCCCAATTTTTGGTACCCATATTCCCCATTTGCAAAATGAAGATACTCATTATTAGGATCCTAAAACTGCTAAAGGTGCTATGTAACTCCCTAGTGCTCTTATATAAGCCTTTCATTGAAGGACTGGAATGAAAACTTGAACCATACAGTATTTCAAAACTAACCAGTGTGCTCCATTCTTTCTTCCATGCTCTCATTGTGGACTTGTTCTTACAGAGTTTAGAGTACTTTATTAAAGTTCTTCAATTCATGCTAACAGTGTCCTTGGAATAGAAATTATTTTACCCATGATACATCTGGAAAAATTAAGGGCAAAAAAAATGAAGTGCCCTCCAAAAGCACATAGCTGTTTGGGGCAGAACTCAGTTATCACGTCCAGTGCAAGTTAGACTGACTTGGCTTCCCAATACTGGAATTACCATGGAACAGCTTAGAACACTGAGATCAATTAGTGTAGGATCACATTTCAGAGAGGTTCCACTTTGTCCGAAATCTAAAAGTATACAATTAAACAACTCTTTTTTTCTATGTGATATAAATGTAATATATGTCTCTTTCCTACACCGGTCCCATGTAACTCATATATTTCACACTATGTGACATCAGCCAGTGCCATTATCTCCTCTGGCACCCATAGAGCCCAATCTCAGGGCTGTGTTTGCCAGGGAAAAGAATGTGTTTCCCCATGTTTATGCCAAATTACACAAAGTGTAGACATTGAGGTTAATGGAGATTTAAGCACAATCCCAAGCAGGTATGTTTTAAGAATATTGAATGTACATTATTGTGACATGCACCTGAAATTTAACATGGCCCAAATTCATAGGTATGTAACAGTCATGCAAAGCTTATCCCTTTTACCTCTCATCACACATATATATCTACTACATACTTCCCTCAAAGCAGCTGCTTGCTCATCATGTGCAAACACTTTAAAGGAATGATTCTTTGTCTTCTCCTTTTAGAAAAAAGTCCAACAGTCACTGCAAGTGAAGAACACTCCATTTATACATTCTAAAACTTCTACTTCCAGAGTAGCTATGGTATTCAGTTGGTGCAAAAGACAAGATTGTTAAACCCTTTCACAAGTCCTATGTTCTTAGAAAATGTATGAGTTCCATCCAATCAGTAGGAAATGGTTTATGAGGTATGGTACATCTGCATTTCTTTAACATTAGCTGTATTGTACCATATTAAGTTGTAGTCTTTTGCATGCAGGTGTTATGTGATATAATAATGAATGGGTGGCTCCTAATAGCATGCAACCAACAACTGTTTGCTTCCCCAAAAGGGCTAGGGCTGTGTCCTTCAGTGTTTAAAACTATTAAATTTGTTCTTTGTAGAAGACTGGTATGTGGTCATCAGCAGAATGAGTTAAGATGAGTGCAATATATCAGGAAACATATTTTTTGTAGGGAATGGCAGTAACGGAAAAACAAAAACAATAAGGTAAGATGCATTCAAGGAATAATGCCATCACCCTGCTGGCTAAATAAGCAAAGAGATACAGCAGGAAAGCTGGTACTTAGTCTTGGTAATATATGAAATATATTGGAGAGCCAGAAAAAGAAAGGCACTGGGGCCCTCAGCAGTTAAGCTCAACTTGCCAATTTGCTACAAATCCTTTTTCCACCAATCTGCTCAAAGTTATTGTATACAATATTCTTAAAATCATGTGTCTTGCTACAGAAATATCCACAAATACTAACAAGCTTTCTATATCCTTTATTAAAACCATATGCATAAAATTGTTGTTTCTTTTGTATATTATAGTTTTCTTAAACAATTTTGGAAAAGATTAAAATTTCAGACCACTTTGATGTAAGTTTCTATACATCTGATTTCACGGGGCTGTAGTAGTTTAGTCACTCCCAGGTTTATTGGTATGTGTGTTATGTAAACTCTTCTGTAACATACCTACTGAACAGCCCCCATCCCTGTGCTCAGTATTTCTTATGCACCTACATGGATGTGAGTTGGGAAATTAGCAGCAATGTTTTTTAGGGAGAAAGCTGACTAGTCTAATGGCACTTCATCATGTTTGGTCTCTGCTCAGCCTCACATCTTTTGTCTTTCCCTCTGTTGTCATGATAAGCGAAATGAAGAAGAAGAAGAGGGAGAAGAAGAAGAAGAAGAAGAAGAAGAAGAAGAAGAAGAAGAAGAAGAAGAAAAGAAGAAGAAGAAAAGAAGAAGAAGAAAAGAAGAAGAAAGAAGAAGAAGAAGAAGAAGAAGAAGAAGAAGAAGAAGAAGAAAAGAAAAAAGAAAGAAAGAGAAAGAACAAGAAAGAAAGAAAGAAAGAAAGAAAGAAAGAAAGAAAGAAAAAGAAAAAGAACTTATGTGACTAAGGATGATATGAACTCTGGTTTATTTTTTCTTACACTGAAGACTATGTTTATTATTCTCCAGATGCATTCACCTGGAAAAAAAATACAATGATTCTGAGAAAAGAACACAGTGGCACACTTGCTCCTAAATTATACATTACACTCAGAGAAATATTTCAAGAGACCCTTATTAAGTAAGCCCCAAGTAAAGTTTACCTCAATAGGTGCATCATTTACACAAAAAGACCTTTTCTGACAGAATGAAGAAAAGCCTCCCAATTGGCCTAAAAGAAGGCATAAATCATTGAAAATGCAAAGCACTTGAAGTTTAGAACAGTCATTGTTGGGGCGCCTGGGTGGCTCGGTTGAGCGTCCGACTTCGACTCAGGTCATGATCTCACAGTCCGTGGGTTCAAGCCCCATGTCAGGTTCTGTGTTGACAGCTCAGAGCCTGGAACCTGCTTCAGATTCTGTGTCTCCCTCTCTCTCTGCCCCTGCCCCACTCACTGTTTCTCTCAAAATAAAGTAAAGACATAAAAATTAACAAAAAAAAAAAAAACAGTCATTGGGGACCTCAACTAAATAATAATGGAGAACTTGAATTACTTGGGAGAAGCCCAGCCCATAGAGGTCAGGCTTAACACAAAACCAGAAAAAAAGTTTTTTATTCTAGTTAAGCTTATAAAAAAGTACTTACTTTATCTGAGGTAAAGGCCTCAAACATCTCAGCTGAAAATCCCATTTCATTTATTCCAATATAACAGCTACACACAGCTTGAATATGCATCACAGCATAAAAAAATCAAATACTACGAAGAAAAGACAATTTCTTTCTAGATTTAAAAAAAGCCATAAAAGAGGAGACCTTTTATACAAGTATCTTATTTGAATAAAGGTTACTAAGAAAATATGTCATAGATTTTCAAAAGGAAATTTTATTGATATAAAGATATGCAATAATAGTTTATACAGTAATGTGTAAATATATTTACAATGCATTTTCTTATAAAGTTTTCTTTTTTTAATTTTTATTTAAATTCTGGTTAGTTAACATACAGTGCAATTTTGATTTCAGGAGTAGAATTCAGTGATTCATCACTTGCATACAACATCCAGGGCTCATCATAACAAGTACCCTTCTTGATACCCATCAGCAATCTAGCTCATCCCCCACCCACCTCCGTCCATCAACCCCCAGTTTGTTCTCTCTCATTAAGAATCTCTTATAGTTTGTTTCCCACTCTCTTTTTTTTTTGACCCCTTCTGATAAACAAAATTTTCAAAATTCTCACCATAGTCAATCTCACATTGAATGTTTCATTGTTTAGACTTCCAAGTTTATGGGGTGGAGAATTTATTATAGTAAAAAGCACAACTTACGCATTTTTTAAGTATGTTTATGGTTTGGAAAGAAATTTTGCTGTAACTTTAACTGAAATATTTAAATCAATTTTGCAAATTAGGATAATATCAGACCCAGATCCTGATAATGTTGGCATATTCTAAAAAATCTGATTGTGGTATAGAAGAATTTCAATTAAAATAAAATGCAATTCACTGTACAGGGGAAGCATACGTTTTGCCATTGGAACTTTAAGGAATGTAGGTTAACAATTAGTCAAAAACTGTCATTATCTTACCAATCCACTGTCATAGCATACATAAATTACCCTGGACAATTAGAAAGCAATTATTGAAGTAATATGGTTCAGAGGAATGCAACACAAATAGAAATCTTAAGTTTCCTCTTAAGAGTGATTAAGAGTGGCAAAGCTACTTGATGCTTAGAGTTGAAGGTTCTGTGAGATATAAAAAATCAAGGGGAAATAGTAAGAGAAATAAGTGAAGATGAGATAGGAAACATTAATATTTAACCCCTTTCCACTTGATCATCACTGCCCCCAAACTCTGAAGCCTTCTATTTTCTACCTACATATTTTCAATTTATTAAAATTATAATTTAGCTGAATGTAAAATCAACTTACCTCTTCTATGTCTATCCTATTAGCTGATCGACCCAGAGACAATTTCAGATTTGCATTTATATCACTGCCTCTGTATGATTATCTTAACAGAACCACCTGGAACATCTATTTCTAAACACTATTTTTAAATATATTCATATGTCATGAACTTATCCAGTCTCCTACTTTTTATTCACCTGAAAGTTTTGGACAAGCTCAAAACAGCCAAAGTCATCAAAAACAACTTTACCTTCATATGACTGTTTTCAAAGATGTGAACAATACTATCCTACTTGAAAAATAATGTATTTTTATGAAGTCTTTCTATTGTACCCAACCAGCTTTTTAAAACTGCTTCTTCAGGGCGCCTGGATGGCTCAGTTGGTTAAGCGTCCGACTTTGGCTCAGGTCATGTCCAACTTTGGCTCGGGTCATGGAACTAGCGGTCCATGAGTTCGAGCCCCACATTGGGCTCTATGCTGACAGCCCAGAGCCTGAAGCCTGCTTCAGAGTCTCTGTCTCCCTCTCTCTCTCTGCCCCTCCCCTGCTCATGCTTTGTCTCTCTCTGTCTCAAAAATAAATAAACATTAAAAATTTTTAACTGCTTCTTCATGATAATAATTCTCACTGCCATGAGATAACATCTTTGTTTTCTAAATTATTTTTGAGTATAGTTGACACACAATGTTACATTAATTTGAGGAGTTCAACATAGTGATTCAACTTCTCGATACATTATGCTATGCACACAGTGATTCAACTTCTCGATACATTATGCTATGCACACAAGTGTAGCTACCATCTGTTACCATACAACACTATTACAATATCATTGACTATATTTTCTATGCTGTGCATTTTATGCCCATGACTTATCCATTCCATAACTAGAAGCCTGTATCTTCCTCTCCCCTTCACCAATTTTGTGTACCCCCATCCTTCTTCACTCTGGCAACCATCAGTTTGTTCTCCGTAGGTCTGATTCTGCTTTTTGTCTGTTTGTTTCTCTTTGGGTTTTTTTAGATTCTATATATGAGTGAAATCTTGTGGTATTTGTCTTTTTCAGTCTGAATTATTTCCTTTAGCAAAATAACATCTATTTCCATCCATGTTATCACAAATGGTAAAAATGTTATCCTTTTTTATGGCTAATATTCCATTTTATATATCACATCTTCCTTATCCATTCATCTATCAATGGAAATTTAGATTGCTTTCATATCCTGGGTATTGCAAATGCTCTTGCAATAAACAAGAATGCATATATATTTCCAAATTAGTGTTTTCATTTTCTTTGGGTAAAAACCAACTAGGAAATTATTGGACTAACATAATCTTTCTATTTTTATTTTTTGAGGAACCTCTATACTGTTTCAACAGTGGCTGCAACAATTTACATTTCCACTAACAGTGCATGAAGATTCCTTATCCTCCACATTCTTGCCAACATTCATTACTTCTTGTTTTCTATTTAGCCATTCTGACAGGTGTGAGGTGATATCTCATTGTGGTTTTGATTTACATTTCCCTAATGATTAGTAATGATGATCATCTTTTCGTGTGTCTGTATGTCTGATTTGGAAGAATGTCTATATGTCTATTCAGGTCTTCATCCCATTGTTCAGTTGGATTCTTTGTTTATTTGTGAGTTGAGTTCTACACTATATATATATGGCATTAACCTCTTATCAGATTTACAAATATCTTCTCCCATTCAGTAAGTTGCCTTTTTGTTTTATTGATGGTTTCCTTCAACGGAAGCTTTTTAAAAATATTTATTGGGGCACCTGGATGGCTCAGTTGGTTAAGCATCCAACTTCAGCTCAGGTCATTTTCTCGCAGTCTGTGCGTTCAAGCCCCATGTCAGGCTCTGTGCTGACAGCTCAGAGCCTGGAACCTGCTTCAGATTCTGTGTTTCCCTCTCTCTCTCTGCTCCTCCCCCGCTCACACTCTGTCTCTCTTGCTCTCAAAAATAAACATAAAATTTTTTAATTAAAAAATATATATTTTGAGAGCGAGAGAGAGAGAGATCATGAGTGAGTGAAGGGCAGAGAGAGAGAGAGAGAGAGAGAGAGAGAGAGAGAATCCCAAGCAGGCTCTGCACTGTCAACACAGAGCCTGACACGGGACTTGATCTCATTAATCATGAGATCATGACCTAAGCTGAAATAAAGAGTTGTACACTTAACCAACTAAGCCACCCAGGCACGCCTGTGAAAAAGCTTTTTATTTTGATGTAGTTTTAAAAGTTTACTTTTGGTTTTATATCCCTTGTCTTCGGAGACTTATCTAGAAAAATGATGCTAAAGTCCATGTCAGAGAAATTACTGCCTATGTTCTCTTTTATGAGTGGTATAGTATCAGGTCTCACACTGAGGTCTTTAATCCACTTGGAGTTTATTTTGTGTATAATGTTAGAAAATAGTCCAGTTTCATTCTTGCCTGTAGATGTACACCATTTATTCCCAACGCCATTTATTAAAGAGACTGTTTTTCCCCATTCTATATTCTAGCCTCTCTTGTCATAGATTAATCGACCATATAATTGTGGGTTTATTTCTCTGTTCTATCCCTTTGTTCTATGTGTCTATTTTTGTGCCAGTACCATATTATTTTGATAACTAAAACTTTATAGTATATCTTGAAATTTGGGATTGTGATATCTACAAATTTGTTCTTTTTTAAAAGATTGTTTTGACTATTCAGAGTCTTTTTTGGTTTAATACAAATTTTTGGATTATTTGCTCTAGTTCTGTGAAAAATGCTATTGGAATTTTGATAAGTATTGCACTGAATTTATAGATTTCTTTGGGTAATATAGATGTTTTAACAATATTTTTCTCCTAATACGTGAGCATGGAATATCTTTCCATTTGTTTGTGCCATCTTCAATTTTTTTCTTCCATGTTTTATAGTTTTCAGAGTACAGGTCTTTTACTTCCTTGGTTGTTTATTTCTAAATATTTTAATCTTTTTGGTGCAATTGTTAATGCAATCATTTTCTTCATTTCTCTGCTACTTTGTTGTTAATTCATAGAAACACTACTGATTTCTGTGTGTTGATATTGTATCCTGCAATTTTACTGAATTTATTAGTTACTTCAAATGGATTTTTTGGTGGAGAATTTAGGGATTTCTAGGTATAGAATCAGGTCATCTGCAAATAGCAACAGCTTACATTCTTCCTTACCAATATAAGACGCCTCTTATTTCTTTTTTTTTTTTTTTGTCTGATTGTAATTCTCGGACTTCTAGTACTATATTGAATAAAAGCAGCAAGAGTGGAGAGCCTTGTTTTCTTGATCTCAGAGAAAAAGCTCTCAGTTTTTCATTACTCAGTATGATGTTAGCTGTGGGTTTTTCATATATGGCCTTTATTGTGTAGAGGTTCACTTCCTCTAAACCCACTTGGTTGAAAGTTTTTATAATGAACAGATGTTGACTTTGTCAAACACTTTTCAGGGCATCTATTGAGATGATCATATGATTTTATCCTTCATTTTGTTGATGTGGTGTTTCATGTTGATTGATTTGCAAATATTGAACCATCCTCGCATCCCTGGAATACCACTTGATTTTGGTGAATGATCCTTTAATGTATCATTGAATGCAATTTGATATTATGTTGAGGATTTTTGCATCTATGTTTATGAGGGATACTGGCCCATAGTCTTTCTTATGTGTTGTCTTTGGTTTAGGTATCAGGGTAATGCTGCCCTTGTAAAATATAGTTGGAAAGTTTTCGTTCTTTTCTATTTTTTGAAATAGTTTGAGAAAAATAATTAGTAACTCTTCTTTAAGTGTTTTGTAGAATTTATTTGTGAACGCATCTGGTCCTGGACTTTTACATTTTGGTAGTTTTGTGTCTACTGATCCAGTTTTGTTACTCGTGATCTGTTAGATTTTGTATTTATTTCTGATTCACTTATGGAAGACTGTATGTTCATAGTAATTTATTCATTTTTTTCTGGGTTAACCAATTTGTTGCCATAAATTTTTCATAGTATTGTCTGACAATCATTTGTAATTCTGTAATGTCAGCTGTTACTTCTCCTTTTATTTATTTTACTTATTTGGCTACGTTTTCTTTTTTATTGATGAGTCAAGCTAAGGGTTTATTAATTTTCTTTATCTTCAAAAACAATATCCTTGTTTCAGTGATATTTTTCTATTGCTCTTTTACTCTCTATGACATTTATTTCTCCTCCAACTTTTATTATTTCCATATTTTGACTCATCTTGGGCTTTGTTTGTTCTTTTTGTAGTTCCTTTAAGTATAAAGTTAGATTGTTTATTTGAACTTTCTCTTGTTTCATGACGTAGGCTTATACTTCTTTATATTTCTCTCATAGACCTCCTTTCACTGCATCCTAAAGATATTAGTCCATTTTGTCTATATTTTTCTCACGTGTTTTTTTTGTTTTGATTACTGTTTATTGAAATTTCTGAATTTATATGTAGAAAAATAGGGGAATGAGGTTATCTCAGAAGGCTATTTCAACTTACTCTGGATTTTATTTTCGTTTTTAATTTTTTTTTGCATAGTAAATTGGTGCTCTTTATTTATTATTAATTTTTCCATATGTTATTTTTTATTATCAAGTTGGTTTCCATATAACACCCAGTGCTCTTCCCCACAAGTGCACTCCTCCATGTCCATCACTCCCTTGCTCTTTCCCCCTCCCCCTTCAGCCCTCAGTTTGTTTTCAGTATTCAAGAGTCTCTCGTGATTTGCCTCCCTCTCTCTCCCCCTTTCCCCCCATTCCCCTCCCCATGGTCCTCTGTTAAGTTTCTCCTGTTAGACTTATGAGTAAAAACATATAATATCTGTCCATCTCTGCATGACTTATTTTACTTAGCATGACACCCTCGAGGTCCATACACGTTGCTACAAATGGCCAGATTTCATTCTTTCTCATTGACATGTAGTATTCCATTGTATATATAAACCATGTCTTCCTGATCCATTCATCAGTTGATGGACATATAGGCTCTTTCCATGATTTGGCTATTGTTGAAAGTGCTGCTTTGAACATTGGGGTACATGTGCGCCAATGCATCAGGACTTTTGTATCCCTTGGGTGAATCCCTAGCAGTGCTATTGCTGGGTCATAGGGGAGTTCTACTGTTAATTTTTTGAGGAACCTCCACACTGTTTTCCAGAGCGGCTGTACCAGTTTACATTCCCACCAACAGTGTAGGAGAGTAACCATTTCTGCACATCCTCGCCAGCATGTATAGTCTCTTGATTTGTTCATTTTAGCCATGCTGACTGGCGTGTAAGATTCATGCTTGTAATGGTGTCTCTGGTACCTTGTGTTCCTTGCAACATTTTCCTCATTGAGTCCCTCTTAAGATTTCTTGTAGGGCTGGTTTGGTGGTGATGAATTCTCTCAATTTTTGTTTATTTGGGAACACCTTTATCTCTCCTATTTTGAATGAGAGGCTCGCTGGATAAAGAATTCTTGGCTGTGTATTTTTTCTGTTCATCATATTGAAGATTTCCTGCCATTCCTTTCTGGCCTGCCAAGTTTCAGTCGATAGGTCTGTAACCACTCTGATAAGTTTCCCTTTGTACGGCAGGGCTCTTTTATCCCTAGCTGCTTTCAGAATTCTCTCTTTATCTTTATATTTTGCCAGTTTCACTATGATATGTCGTGCCAAAGGTTGATTCAAATTATGTCTGAGGGGAGTTCTCTGTGCCACTTGGATTTCAATGTCTATTTCCTTCCCCAAATTGGGGAAGTTCTTGGCTATAATTTGATCCAGCACCCCTTCAGGACCTTTTTCTCTCTGTTCTTCTTCAGGAATTCCTATGATATGGATATTGTTCTGTTTGATTGTATCACTCAGGTCTCGAATTCTCCTTTCATGCTCCTAGATCAATTTCTCTCTCTTTTTTCGGCTTCTTCTTTTGCTATAACTGTGTCTTCTAATTCACTTATTTTCCTCTCTGCCTCTTCAATCCATGCAGTGGCTGCCTCCATTTTATTATGCACCTCATTTATAGCATTTTTAACTCGTCACAGCTATTTTGAAGGTCCCTAGTCTTTGTATTAATAGCTTCTCTGATGATTTTCATGCTTTTTTCAAGCCCATCGATTAATTTTATGACAATTGTTCTAAATTCTTGCTCAGTTATGTTGCTTACTTATATCTGTTTTGAGCAGTTCTGTGGCTGTGACTTCTTCCTGGAGTTTCTTTAGAGGAGAGTTCTTCCGTTTCATCATTTTGGCTAGCTTTCTGTCTCTTGTCAGTTTTAAAAGCTTGTTATGCACTGTGCAGCTGTTAGTATTGCTATATTAAAGGAGGCTCATTGAATGTCCAGGGCCTGTCATTTCAGAAAGTGTTCTTTTAATGGTGTCTCTCAGTTTCTCTTCTTGTGCCTTTGATTATTTTACTTCCTTGGTCAGTGATATTTGGGACTCTCCACCACGTGTACTTTGGCTTGTTTCTTGAGGTAGCCCTGAAAAGGAAAACAGACAGACAAACACACAGGGAACAAAATCACGCAAATGCAAAGACAAATCAAACAAACAAGCGAACCAAATGGGGAAAGAAAAAAAAAAGAAAGAAAAGAAAAGATAAAAAAGAAAAAAAGAAAAAAACAAAAGACAAAGGACAGTCTAAAAGCATAAAACCAGCGGAGGGGAGAGATAAGAATGAGTAAGGGAAACTATATCTGAATGGCAAGAATTGATCTAATCCCGGCAATGCATCAATGTTGGTCTTTCCAGTGCTCCAGAGGGGAAAAGGAGAAAAAGAAGGGACAAAAAGGCAGCTCTCCAGCACGGAAGGGCGTGGTTTGGTGTAGGTAGGTCTGGAGGGCTGCTGCCCGACGCCCCGCCTTGGTGGTTGTGGGGAGAAGAATGGCGGCACCCCAATCCCTTCTCGAACCAAGCGTTGCAACCCACTCTTTAGGGTCCAATCTCCTTGTGCTGAGGGCCAGCCAAGTTGTATTTTCCCAGTGCCTCCTCATTGCCAAATCCTAGTCCACGCACTTTAATGAATCTGCCCGAGATAAGATGTACTCCCACAGTCTGGCTTTTTAGCCGGAGATGAAGTAGGGGGAGTAGGGGAGCAGTTTCTCTTGGCGCCGCCAGTGATCAGGCCTCCGTGCCCAAGGAAACCTCGACAGCTAAAGGGATGGATCTCTCTCCCCGCTCCCTGTGGTTATAGATGGGATGGTAGGATAGCTTTCCATCCCGGGCCGAGGTTTTTCTCTTCTCTAGAGACAGCTCTATGAGCGTTTTCAGCCTCTCTTTCTCTTCCCCTCATCTCTCCGTGGCTCTGCGCGCTCCCTGATGCTCTGTGTGGAGTGGGACTCCCTCCCCTCCAAGCCTCAGGGTCCCAGCCCATTTTTATCTTCCCCAGTTTGCACTCACTCACACATGAGGCTGTCTTCTTTGCGGACTCTGTGTCTTTTCCTCCCACTCTTGTAGATTAGAGTATTGTGGTTTCAGTCCTTCTTAGTTTGATAGATGTGGGCGGGTGAAAATTACAGAGCTCCCTACTTCTCTGCTATCTTGCCCTCTCTGTCATTATATGTTTTTATTCCTTTGAATTTCTTTGATTTCTTCACTGATCCATTTGTTGTTTAGTAGCATGTTCTTTAGCCTCCATGTATTTGTTTTCTCTAGTTTTTCTTTTTTTTTTTTTTTTTTTTGGTCGGGATGATGTATCTATTGATGTAAGTGGAGTGTTAATATCCTCTATTATTATTGTATTACCATCAATTTCTCTTTTTGTCCATTAATGTTTTTTTTATGTATGTAGGTACTCCTATGTTAGGTGCATAGATTATTACAATTGTTATATCCTATTGTTGGATTGATCCCTTTATCACTATGTAATACCGTTCTTTGTCTCTTGTTACAGTTTTTGTTTAAACTCTATTTTCTCTCATATAATTATTGCTACCCTAGCTTTTTTCTCTTACATTTCAATGTTAAATGTTTTTATCCCTTCACTTCAGTCTTTAAGTGTCTTTAGGTCTGAGGTATTTCTTCTAGACAGCAAATGGATGGGTCTTCATTTTATATATTCCACCAAATTATATCTTTTGATTGGAGCATTTAGATCATTTACATTGAAAATAATTATTGATAAGTATATACTTATTTCCATTTTGTTAAAATTTACTGGTGTTTTTTATAGTTCTTATTTGTTTGTTCTTCTCTTGCACTGTCTTTGTGTTTGATGAGTTTCTATAGTGTTATATTTGGCTTTCTTTCTCTTTATTTTCTGTGCATAGATTATAGGGTTTGGTTTTGTGGTTATCATGTGGTTCTTATATAACATCCTAAGTATGTAGCAGCCTATATATAAAAATTGAGAATCATTTAAGTTCAAACACTTCTCAGAAAATCTTTTCTCTTACTCCCTTCTCCACATTTTATGTATATACTGCCATATTTTACATCTTTTTAATAATAATATTCTTATGTCTAATTATAGCCATTTCTTTTCCACTTAAAAAAGTCCCTTTAACATTTATAAGACTAGTTAAAGCCTTTAATGTTGGTGATAAATCCCTTTAACTTTTATGTCTGAGCAACTCTTTATCTCTCTTTCAATTCTGAATCCTAAGTTTGCTGGGCAGAGTATTCTTTGTTTCAGGTTTTTTTCATTTCAGCACTTTGAATAAATCATGCCACTCCCTTCTGACTCACAAAGTTCATGCTAAAAAATCAGCTGATACTCTTATAGGGTTTCCTTGTATATGGCTTTTGCTTCTCACTTGTTGCTTTTAAAATTCTCTCTTTATCTTTAACATTTGACATTTTAATTACTATGTGTCATGGTGTGGATATCCTTGGTTCATTTTGTTTAGAGCTCTCTGTCATTTTTGAACCAGGATATATATTTCTTTCCCTGGATTAGAGATATTTTCACCTATCATGTCTTCTAAGTTTCCTGGCCCTTCCTCTATTCTCTTCCTAGGACTTCTATAATTCAAATGTTTTTCCTTGACGTTGTCCAAGATATCCCTTAACCTGTCCTCATTTTTTAAATTCCGTTATCTTTTTGTTGTTCAGCTTGAGTGCTTTCCACTACTCTGTCTTGTAGATCACTGATACATTCTTCTGCATCCAATCATCTACTGTTGATTCCCTCTAGTGTATTCCATTATTTCAGTTATTGTATTCGACTCTGATTGGTTCTTTTTCATATTTTGTATATTTTTATTGAAGGTCTCAGAGTTCTTCGACTCTTCTTTACAACCAGGTGTGCATCATTAAGATCATTACTTTAAATTATTTATTAGGCACATAACTTACTTCCATTTCAATTAGATCTATTTCTGAAGTTTTGTCTTTTTCTTTCTTTTGGAGCATATTCCTGTGACTCCCCCATTATACTTGACTCTGTGGTCTTTCCAATATTCCTAATATGAATTAGGTACAATAGGCACATCACCTAACTTGTATAAATGGTCTTTGGTATAACTGTCTCCATTGTAGACTGTGTGTGCTTGATGAATTTTGCTGGCTGGCTTGAGCTATGGATGTCATAGGCTGGAAGTCCAGAGATCTCCACACAGTGGCATCTTGGCCAGATAGCTAAAGCCAATGTTGGTGCAGGTCAGGGGGTCCTGGGGTTCTAAGTGCTTAGAGCACCCTACCAGGACAGATAAAGCTGAAGTAGGTACAATACAGTGGATCAGGGGACACTGTGCAATGGGCAACCGGTCGGACCAACTAAGGCTGCAGTGGATGCCAGCCAGGTTATCCTAGGTCTCTATACCCTAAAGGCACCCTGTCATGACAGCAAAAGTTGAAATCGGTGCATTAGTTTTAGGAGCAGGAGACATAACTGGCTTTGCTAACACAGAGAAAAAGGCAGAGACTTAGACAAAATGCCAAGATGGAAGAATTCATCCCAAATGAGAGAACAGGATAAGGCCATGGCCAGGGATCTAAGCAAAACAGATATAAGTAATATGCCTGAAGGAGAATTTTAAGCACCAATCATAATGATATTCACTGGGCTTGAGAAAAGAATTGAAGACATCAGGGAGACCCTTACTGCAGAGATCAAAGAATTAAAAAAGAATCCATCAGAAATGAAGAATGCAATAAATACGACTGGAAACAGGCTTGATGTGATGAAAAACTGGCTGAAGAAGCAGAATTAATTAGTGATATTGAAGAAAAATAATGGAAAATAATAAAGATGAATGAAAGTGAGAGAGAAGACTTATGGATAATAAAAATAGACTTAGGGATCTCAGTGACTACACCAAACAAAATAACGTTCATATTATAGGAGTCCCAGAACAAGAAGTGAGAGAAATGGGATAGAAAATTTATTTGAGGAAATAATAGCTGAAAACTTCCCTAATCTGTGGAAGGAAACAGACATCCAGATTCAGGAGGCACAGAGAACTCTCATCAAAATCAACAATTGCACCTGGCCAAAATGCCGAAGCAAAAGAACTCTCCTCTAAAGCAACTCCAGGAAGAAGTCACAGCCACAGAACTGCTCAAAACAGGCTTAAACAACATGACTGAACACGAATTTAGAACAACTGTCATAAAATTAATTGCTGGAC
>CM053579.1:54270733-54289868 GCA_028646485.1 Cryptoprocta ferox
TTTTCAGGTGTGGAGTTTGGTGAGTTCCATGTAGATTTTGGATACTAGCCCTTTATCCGGTATGTCATTTGCAACTTTCTTTTCCCACTCTGTCGGTTGCCTATTAGTTTTTTCGATTGTTTCCTTTGCAGTGCAGAAGCTTTTTATCTTGATGAGGTGGCCCCATAGTTCATTTTTGCTCTTGATTCCTTGCCTTTGGGGATGTGTCGAGTAGGAAATTATTGCGATTGAGGTCAAGGAGGTTTTTTCCTGCTTTCTCCTCTAGGGTTTTGATGGTTTCCTGTCTCACATTCAGGTCCTTCATCCATTTGGAGTTTATTTTTGTGTATGGTGTAAGAGAGTGGTCTAGTTTCATTCTTCTGCATGTTGCTGTCCGGTTCTCCCAGCACCACCAGCTAAAGAGGCTTTTTTCCATTGGATACGCTTTCCTACTTTGTCAAATATTAATTGGCCATACATTTGTGGGTCGAGCTCTGGGCTCTCTAATCTATTCCACTGGTCTATGTGTCTGTTTTTCTGCCAGTACCATACTGTCTTGGTGATAACAGCTGTGTAGTAGAGTCTAAAGTCTGGGATTGTGATGCCTCTCATTTTGGTTTTCTTTTTCAGTATTACTTTGGCTCTTCTGGATTCTTTGTGGTTCCATACGAATTTTAGGATAGTTTGTTCTAGCTTTTAGAAGAATGCCGGTGCAATTTTGATTGGGATTGCATTGAATGTGTAGATTGCTTTGGGTAATAATGACATTTTAAGAGAGTTTATTCTTTCAATCCATGAGCATGGAATGTTTTTCCATTTCTTTGTGTCTTCTTCAATTTCCTTCATAAGTTTTCTATAGTTTTCAGCATACAGATCTTTTACATCTTTGGTCAGGTTTATTTCTAGGTATTTTATGTTTTTTTTGTGTGTGCAATTGTGAATGGGATCAGTTTCTTGATTTCTCTTTCTGTTGCTTCATTATTGGTGTCTAAAAATTCAACCGATTTCTGTACATTGATTTTGTCCCCTGCGACTTTATTTAAAGAAGAGTTAATACTTATTCTTCTTAAACTATTCCAAAACATAGAAAAGGAAAGACAACTTCCAAATTCATTCCATGATGCCAACGTTACCCTGATATCAAAACCAGATAAAGATTCCACTGAGAAAGAGAACTACGGGCCAATATCCATGATGAACACAGATGCAAAATTTCTCAATAAAATACTAGCAAACTGAATCTAGCAATACATTAAAGGAATCATTCACGACAACCAAGTCGTATTTATTCATGAGTTGCAGGGGTGGTGCTATATTCGCAAATCAAACAACGTGATACACCACATTAATAAATGAAAGGATAAGAACCATGTGATCATTAGAATAGATGCAGAAAACGCATTTGACAAGGTATCACATCCATTCAGGATAAAACGTTCAATAAAGTAGGTTTAGAGGAACATACCTTAATATTATAAAGGCCATCTATTTAAAATTCACAACTAGCATCATACTCAATGGGGAAAAACAGTTTTTCCTCTTTGGTCAGAAACAAGACAGGGATGTCCACTCTCACCACTATTATTTAACATAGTACTGGACCTCCTAGTCTCAGCAATCAGATAACACAAAGAAATATAAGTCACCCCCAAATCAGCAAGAAAAATCTAAAATTTCACTATTTTCAGATGACATGATACTCTATATAGAAACCCTAGGAAGACTCCACCAAAAAACAAATAGCACTGAGGAGCTAAAATGGCAAAGTTAGGAAGACCTAGGCTTGCCTTGTCCCTAGAAAATGGCTAGATAAATATCAATTCCTTCTGAATACCCAAGAAATCTATCTGAGGACTCACAGAACAAACTGCACAACTAGAGGGAGAGAGGAGGCCACATCGTGGAAGGTAGGAGGTGCAGAGACAAGATGTGTGGGAGAAAAGGATCGTGGGTGCTTCAGAGTGGAGGGAATCCTGGTCATGAAGACAGGAGAGAGAGAGAGAGAGAGAGAGAGAGAGAGAGAGAGAGGAGTACACAGGGGTTCACACAAAGAAAACCCTTCCCCAAAGTCACTGACTTGGAAAACCAGAGGAAATGATTTTCATGAGTTTTTACAACCAGGAGGGCTCACTTTTAGTGGTCTGTGTTGTGACTGGTGGGGAGCTCAGCAGGTGCTGCAGGATTCCTATGGAGAAGGAGGGCAGATAGTCTGTACCAGATGGCGTGATCAGAGCATTCTCTGGGTCTCAGTGAGAGAGACATTTCCCCCTTCTTGTAACGCATCTGGGAAAGATGACATTGCATCCTCAGGGACAAAAAGGCCTGCAAGTAACATTACCCTGTCCCATCCCTCAACATAGGTTCAGAGACACTTGCTGAGGATGACTAATATGGACACAGCTCTTTGCTGTGCTTCATGGCAAAATCCATGCTCCTACACGTTGGTGTGACTGTCCTTATGGGATAAACCTGCTTCAGTCACAATACAGTGAGACCCTCCTCCACAGAACCAGTGAAGATCCCCACCATGCCAGATTCCTAACGTTTGTTGTTTTAAAACTCCGCCAGCTTGCCTGGAATACAACATAGGTGCACTACACTGCCAGGTGGACATATGGCCCCGATACAGACAGCGTGAAGGCAGGGATCAGAGGGATACCTGGGACACATTAAGGGAGATTGTTTGCCCTTCTGGGAGGGCTACCCAGAAAAGTGTGGGTGTGAACTCCTCTCTCCAGGACGTGGGAGTAGGCTGGCACCAATTTCTCTCCTCTGCTCCTCAGTATAAACTAACTTCAGTAAGAAGCACAGCACCAAAAATGGCGGCCCAAACCACTTACACCAAACCACACACCACTGTCCTCTGCAGGTGCTGCTTTTCTCAGCCAAGTGTGCCTGAGAACCAAAGCTGTGGGCCCCTTCCCCAGAATACCATCACAAAACCACCACAGACACTATGTCCACTGACCATAGTGTTCTGCAAAACATCAGCTCTAATGGAAAGAGTATCAGGTTTCTTTTAAGAAGCAGACCAGAGAAAGCCTAGTTAAAACTCACCACACTCTGGACAAGGTCCAAACAATCCCCACGGAAGGCAAGGAGAGACTTTGTACAGGACTGACTTGAAGGAAAAAAGCAAACAAAACACAGCAGCAGAGTACACACAGCATACACCATTGATACTTCCTGAAGGGCCAGGCCAGAGAGTATATAACCTCTACTTTATAAAGCCATTACTCTTAGGAGCAGTAAACATGACAGGCTTTCCTAAACATGACAGCCTATTTCCTAGACCTAGACAATAGGCCATGATGGAGGAATTCACCCCAAAAGAATGAATGAGTAGAGGTCATGGCCAGGGATCTATTCAAAACAGATATAAGTAATATCTTTGACCCAGAATTTAAAGCAAAAATCATAAAGATACGAGCTGAGCATAACAAAATCATAGAAGACACCAGGAAGTTCCTTACTGCAGAGGTAAAAGACCAAAAAAGGTCAGGCCAAAATGAAAGAATGCTATAACCGAGATGCAAAACCAACTGCTGGTAATGATGACAAGGATGGAAGAAACAGAGAAAATAAGTGATATAGAAGATAAAATTCTGGAAAATAATGAAGATGAAAAGAGGGAAAGAAAAATATTGGATCACCTAAAGAACTCAATGACTCCATAAAGAGTAATAACATTTGGATCATAGGGGTCCCAAAGAAGAAAAGAGGGCATGGGAGCAAAAGGTTGTTCAAGGAGATTATAGCTGAAAACTTCTCTAATCTGGGGAAGGAAATAGATAACCAAATCCAGGAAATTCAGAGAACTCCCATCAAAATCAACAAAAGAAAGCCACCAGCAACACATATGGTTGTTAAATTTCCAAAAAAGTAGAGATAAAAAAAATCCTAAAGCAGCAAGACCAAAGAAGTCCTCAACTTACAAAGAAAGACAAATAAGTGTAGCAGCAGATCTGTTCACAAAAACTTCAGAGGCCAGAAGGGAGGACATGATATATTCAACATGCTGAATGGGAACAATATGCAGCCATGTATATTCTATCAAGAAAGGCTATCATTCAGAAGGCTAGAGAAAGAGTTTCTCAGACCAAAACAAAAAAACAAACAAAAAAACGAAACAAACAAACAAAACACTGAAGGAGTTTTCATCACTAACCTAGCCCTGCAAGAACTATAAAAAGGGACTCTTTGAGTGGGAAAGATAGACCAAAAGTGACAAACACTAGAAAGAAACAAAGAAAATTTCCAGAAACAATGAAAAAAACAAGTAATAAAATAGCACTAAAGTCATATCTATCAATAATTACTCTGAATTTAAATGGACTAAATGCTCCAATAAAAAGACATAGGTGTCAGAATGGATTAAAAAAATCAAGACCCATCTATATGCTGCCTATAAGACTCATTTTAAACCCAAACATACCTGTAGATTGAAAGTGAGGGGATGGAGAAATATTTACCATGCAAATGGAAGTCCAAAGAAAGGCTGAGTAGCAACACTTACATCAAACAAACTAGATTTTAAGCCAAAAATTGTAACAAGGATTAAGAAGGGCACTACATTATAATAAAGGGGTCTATCCAACAAGAAGATCTAACATTTGTAAATATTTATGGCCCCAACATGAAAGAACCCAAATATATAAAACATTTAGTAACAAACATAAAGGAATTCATTGATAATAATACAATAATAATAGTAGAAGACTTTAGCACCCCCACTTATATCAATGGATAGATCATCTAAGCAGAAAATCAACAAGG
This sequence comes from Cryptoprocta ferox, assembly GCA_028646485.1. Taxonomy (NCBI): domain Eukaryota; kingdom Metazoa; phylum Chordata; class Mammalia; order Carnivora; family Eupleridae; genus Cryptoprocta; species Cryptoprocta ferox. The sequence goes on from CM053579.1 coordinate 54,275,489, forward strand.
GAACAAGGGCTTTGAATGACATGCTGGATTGGATGGACTTAACAGATATATCCAGAACATTTCATCCTAGAGCAGCAGAAAAAATTCTTTTCAAGTACACATGGAAAATTCTCCAGAATAGATCACATACTGGGTTACAGATCAGGCCTTAACAAGTACAAAAAGATTGAGATTGTATCGTGCATCTTTCCAAACACAAAGCTATGAAACTTGAAGTCAACCACAAGAAAAACTTTGGAAAGACCACAAATACATGGGGGTTAAAGAACACCCTACCGAAGAATGAATGGGTCAACCAGGAAATCAAAGAAGAAATGGAAAAAAATACATGGAAATAAAGGAAAATGAAAACATGATATTCCAAAACCTTTGGGATGCAACAAAAGCGGTTATAAGAGGGAAGTATATACCAATACAGGCCTACGTCAAGAAGAAAGAAAAATCTCAAATATGCCATCTAACCTTACACCTAAAGGAACTACAAAAGGAACAAAAAAATGAAGCCTAAATCCAGCAGAAGGGAAATAATAAAGATCAGAGCAGAAATCAATTGATAGAATCAATGTTCTATCAATTGATAGAACATATCAATGAAACCAGGAGCTGGTTCTTTGAAAAAAAATAAAATAAAATTGATTAATCCCTTGCCAGAGATATCAAAAGGAAAAATGAAAGGATCTAAATAAATAAACCCACAAATGAGACAGGAGAAATCAAACCAACAGGGCAGAAATTAAAACAAGTAGAAGGGACACCTGGGTGGTTCAGTTGGTTAAGAGTCCGACTTTGGCTCAGGTCATGATCACACAGTTCATGAGTTCGAGCCCCACATTAGGCTCTCTGCTGGCAGCTCAGAGCCTGGATCCTGCTTCCAATTCCGTGTATCCCTCCTTCTCTCTCTGCCCCTCCCCTGCTCACGTTCTGTCTCTGTCTCTCAAAAATAAATAAATGCTAAATTTTTAAATAAAATAAAAATAAAAACAAGTATAAGAAAATATCATGGAAAATTATGTGCCAACAATTTGGACAACCTGGAAGAAATGGACAAATTTCTAGCAACATACAAACTACCAAAACTGAAACAGAAAGAAATAAAAAACTTGAACAGACTGATAACCAGCAAAGAAATTGAATCAGTAATCAAAAATCTCCCAATAAACAAAAGTCCAGGGCCAGATGGTTTTACAAGGAAATTCTACCAAACATTTAAAGAAGAGTTAATACCTATTCTTCCTAAGCTATTCCCCAAAATAGAAATGAAGGACAACTTCCAAATTCATCTTATGCGGCCACCATTACCCTAAATCTGATCCTGTTCAAAGACTCCACTGATAAAAAGAATTACAGTTCAATATCCCTGATGAGCATAAATGCAAAAATTCTCAAGAAAATACTAGTAAATCAGATCCAAGTATACATCAAATGATTCATTCACCATGATCAAGTGGAATTTGTCCCTGAGTTGCAAGTTGGTTCAATATTTGCAAATCAATCGACATGATACACCACATTAATTTAAAAAGGATAGGAACCATGTGATCCTCTGAATAGATGCAAAAAAAAGCATTTCACAATGTACAATATCCATTCTTGATGGAAACCCTCAACAAAGTAGGAATACAGGGAACATATCTCAACATCATAAAGGCCACATACAAAACCCACAGCTAATATCATCCTCAATGGGGAAGAAACTGAGAGCTTTTTCTCTATGGTCAGGAAGAAGATAAGGATGTCCACTCTCACTACTGTTATTCAAGGTAGTACTGGAAGTCTAGCAACATCAATCAGACGATGACAACAACAAAAAATAAATGCATCCAAATTGGCAAGGAATAAGTCAAACTGTCACTATTTTCAGATGACATGATACTCTACGGAGAAAGTCCAAAAAACCCCCCTCCCTCGAAAATTACTAGAACTGACACAAAAATTCAGGAATGTCAAAGGATACAAAATCAATGTACAGAAATTTTTTGTGTGTTTCTATACACTAATAATGAAGCATCAGAAAGAGAAATCAAAGAATCAATCCCATTTACAATTGTACCAGTAACCATAAGATACGTAGGAATAAACCTAACCAAAAAGGGAAAAGATCTGTATTCTGAAAACTATAAAACACTGATGAAAGATAGAGGAAACAAACAAATGGAAACACATTTCAAACTCATGAATTTGAAGAACAAACATTGTTAAAATGTCAATACTACCCAAAGCAATCTATACATTTAATGCACTCCCTATTAAAATACCAGCATTTTACACAGAGCTAGAACAATCTTACAATGTGTATGGAACCAAAAAAGACACTAAATAGCCACGGCAATCTTCAAAAAGAAAAGCAAGGTGGAAGCATAACAATTCTAGACTTCAAGTTATAGTACAAAGTTGTAGTGATCAAGACAGTATATGGGGCGCCTGGGTGGCTCAGTTGGTTAAGCATCTGACTTCGGCACAGGTCATTATCTCACAGTTCGTGGGTTCAAGCCCTGCATCAGGCTCTGTGCTGACAGCTCAGATCCTGGATCCTTCTTCCGATTCTGTGTATCTCTCTCTCTCTCTCTCTCTCTCTCTCTCTCTCTCTCTCTCTCTGCCCCTCTCCCTCTCCTGCTCATACTCTGTCTCTTTCTCTCTCAAATATAAATAAAAATTTAAAAAAATTTTTTTCTAAAAGACAGTATGGTACTGGCACTAAAACAGACACAGATCTATGGAACAGAATAGAAAATCCAGAAATGGACCCACAACTATATGATCATCTAGTCTTCAATAAAGCAGGAAGGAACGACCAGTGGAAAAGAGATAGTCTCTTCAGCAAATGGTGTTGTGACAACTGGACTGCAATATGTAAAAGAATGAAACTGAGCCATTTTCTTACACCATACATAAAAATATGTTCAAAATGGATGAAAGACCTAAATGTGAAAAAGGAAACCATTAAAATCTTGGAGGGGAACACAGGCAGTAACTGCTTTGACATCGGCCGTAGGAAATTCTTACTAGACTTTTCTCTGGAGGAAAGGGAAACAAAAGCAATAATGAACTATTGTGACCTAATCAAGATAAAAAGCCTCTGCACAGTGAAGGAAACAATCAACAAAACTAAAAGGCAATCTTTGTAATGGGAGAAAATATTTACAACTGACATATCTGATAAAGGGTTAATATCCAAAATATATGAATAGCTTATAAAACTCAACACTCAAAAAAGCAAATAATCCAGTTTAAAAATGGGCAGAAGACATGAATAGACATTTCTCCAAAGAAGGCATCCAGATCGCTAACAGACAAATGGAAATATGCTCAACATCATTCATCATCAGGAAACTACAAATCAAACTTCAATGACATGTCAACTCACACCTGACAATATGGCTAAAATTAATAACAAAGGAACAAACAGATGTTGGCAAGGATGCAGAAAAAGGGGAACTCTACTTCACTGTTGGTGGGAATGCAAAGTGGTACAGCCAGTCAGGAAAACAGTATGGAGGTTCCAAAAAATTTTTAAATAAAACTACCCTACAGTTCAGCAAATGCACTACTAGGTATCTACCCAAAGGATACAAAAATACTGACTCAAACGGATACATGCACCATGATGTTTATAGCAGCATTTTCAACAATAGCCAAATTATGGAAAGAGACCAAATGTACATTAACTGATGAATAGATAAAGAAGTTGTGGTATATGTATACAATGGAATATTACTTAGCCACAAAAAGAATGAAATCTTGCCACTTTCAATGATGTGGGTGGAGCTAGACTGCATTATGCTAAGCAAAATAAGTCAGTCAGAGAAAGACAAATACCATATGATTTCACTCATTTGTGGAACTTAAGAAACAAAACAGGTGAACATAAAAAAAAAAAGAGAGGTAAACCATAAAAGAGACTCTCAATTATAGAGAACAAACTGAGGGTTTCTGGAGGGGAGGTAGGCAGGGGATGGGGTAAATGGGTGATGGGTATAAGACAGACCTTGTTGTGATGCATCCTGGGTGTTATATGTATGTGATAAATCATTAAATTTTACTCCTGAAACTAATATTATATTTTCCCAAACTTTAATTTAAATAGACTTGAAACTACAAATAAAAAAACACATAGTGTGACTGCATGAATAAAAAACAGGACCCCTATTTGCTGCCTACAAGTGACTCATTTGAAACATAAAGATACTACAGATTGAAAGTGAGGAGATGGAGAAATATTTACCATTCAAATGTATGTGGAAAAAAGCTAGGGTAACAATACTTATATCAGACAAAATAGTTCTTAGAACAAAGACTGTAGTCTTATAGTTCTTACAACAAAGACTGTAACAAAATACAAAGAAAGACACTATAGAATCCTAAAGGGGACAATCCAACAAGAAGACATAAAAATTATAACTATTTATGCACCCAACATGGAAACACCCAAATTTTTAAAGCCATAAATAACAAACATAAAGGCAATAATCAATAGTAATACAATAATAGCAGGGGACTTTGACACCCCCACTTACATCAATTGACTGCTCATCCAAACAGTCAGCAAAGAAACAGTAATTTTTAATGATACATTGGACCATATAGATTCAACAGATATTTTCAGAACACTCCATCCTAAAACAGCAGAATACACATTCTTTACAAGTGCTTATGGAACATTCCCCAGAATAGATTGCATAATAGGACACAAAACAAGTCTCAACAAATTTAGAAAGATAAAATTCATTCCATGCATCCTTCCTGATCAAAATACTATAAAGCTAGAAATCAACCCCATAAGAAAAAACCTGGAAAGAGCACAAATATATGGATGTTAAATAACATGCTACTAAACAATAAATGTGACAACCAAGAAATCAAAGAGGAAATTTAAAAAATACATGGAGACAGGGGCACCTGGGTGATTCAGTCAGTTGAGCATCCAACTCTTCATTTCAGCTCCAGTCATGATCCTAGAGTTGTGGAATCAAGCCCGCAGTGGGATCCACAGTGAATGTGAAGCCTGCTTGAGATTCTTTCTCACTCTCTCTTTGCTGCTCTCCCCCACTCATTCACTCTCTCTCCCTCTCTAAAATAAAAAGTAAAAAAAACAAATACATGGAGACAACTGAAAAGGAAAGAAACACTGGCCCAAAATCACTGGGATGCAGCAAAAGCTGTTCTATGATGGAATTTTTGCATAACAGTCCTACCTCAAGAAACAAGAAAAATCTCAAACAACCAAAATTTACATATAAAGGAGCTAGAAAAAGGACCAACAAAACCACAAAACAGTAGAATAATGGAAATAATAAAGATTAAAGCTCTGAGGAATAAGCAAAATAGAAAGTTAAAAAAACAACAACTACAATGAAACAGACCAATGACACTACGAACTACTTCTTTGGAAAGGTGAAAAAAATCGATAAACGTTTTTAGCCAGACTCATCAAAAAAAAAAAAAAAGAGAGGAAGAAGACTCAAATAAACAAAATAAAAATTAAAGAGGAGAAAGAAAAACTGACACCACAGAATATAATTATAAGAGAATATTATGAAAAACTATATGCCAACAAATTGGAAAACCTAGAAAAAATGGATAAATTCCTAGAAACATATAACCTCCAAAACTAGAATCAGTAAGAAGTAGAAAATTTGAACAGACAGCTACCAGCAATGGACTTGATTCACTAATGAAAAAACTCCCAATAAACAAAACTACAGGATCAAATTGCTTCACAGGTGAATTCTACCAAACATTTAAATACAGGTTAATACCTATTCTCAAAATATTTCAAAAAATTGAAGAGGAAGTATAACTTGTACATTCATTCTATGGGAGGACTGCATTACACTGATACCAAAACCAGATAATGACACTACAAAAAAAGAAAACTATAGGCCAATATCTCTGATGAATATACACGCAAAAATCCTCAAAAAAATTAGCAAACTGAATCGAACAATACATTAAAAAAATCATTCATTACAGTCAAGTAGGATTTATTTCCAGGTTGCAAGTGTGGTTCAATATTTGCATATCTATCAGTGTGATATATCACATCAATAAAAAAAGGATAAAAAACACATGATCATTTCAATAGACACAGAAAAAAGCGTTTGACAAAGTATAGCATCCATTCATGATAAAATACCGCAACCAAGTAGGTTTAGAGGGAACATACATCAACATAATAAAGGCCATGTATGAAACACCCATAGCTAACATCACACTCAGGGGTGAAAAACTGAAAGCTTTCCCCCTAAGGTCAGGAAAAAGACAAGGATGTTCATTATCGCCATTACTATTTAACATAGTACTGGAAGTCCTAGCCACAGCAATCAACAAGATAAAGGAATAAAAGGCATCCAAATTGGCAAGGAAGAAGTCAAACTGTCACTTTTTGGAGATAACATGTTACTCTGTATAGAAAACCCAAAAGACTCCACCAAAAAGTGCTAGAACTGATACACAAATTCAGTAAAGTCACAGGATACAAAATGAACATACAGAAATCTGTTCTGCATTTTCATACACCAATAATGAAACAGCAGAAAGAGAAATCAAGGAAATCAATCTCATTGACAATTATACCGAAGACCATAAGATACCTAAGAAATGGAAAAACATTCCATGCTTATGAATTGGAAGAACAAATATTGTTAAAATATCTATGCTACACCAAAGCAATCTACACATTTAATGCAATCCCTATCAAAATATCACCAGCATTTTTCACAGAGCTAAACAAACAATCCTAGAATTTGTATGGAACCTCAAAAGATCCCAAATAGCTGAAGCAATCTTGAAAAAGAAAAACAGAGCTGGAGGCATCACAATTCCAGACTTCAAGTTATATTACAAAGCTATCGTGATCAAAACAATATGATACTGGTACAAAAAGAGACACATAAATCAATAAAACCAAATAGAAATGGAGAAATGAAACCACAACCATATGGTCAATTAATCTTTGGCAAAGCAGGAAAGAATATACAATGGGAAAAAGAATGTCTCTCCAGCAAATAGTGTTTTTTTATTTGTGGTTACTATTAGTTTTGTATATAACATCTTCTGCATATAGCAATCTATATTAAGTTGATGGCCATTTAAGTTTGAACCCATGCTTTACTTCTCCCTCTCCACACACATTTCAGGTGTATGGTGTCATATTATCCCCCCTTTTATTTTGTGAATACATTGATTTTTTTTACAGAAATATTTATTTTTACTGTTTTTGTGCTTCCTATTTTTCATAGTCACTTTTGGTCTTTCCTTTCCACTCAAAGAGTCCCCTTTAATATTTCATGGAGGGCTTGTTTAGTGGTCATGAACTCCTTTTGCTTTTGTTTGTCTGAGAAACTCTGTATCTTATTTTGTTCTGAATGATAGCCTTGGTGGCTGCAGATTTTCCCTTTCAGAACTTTGAATATATCATGCCACTCCCTTCTGGCTTGCAAAGTTTCTACTGAAAAATCTGCTTATAACCTTATGGGGTTTCTCTTGTATCTGTCTTCTTTTCTCTTGCTGCTTTTAAATTATTTTATCACTACTTTTTCCATTTTGATTACTATGTGTCTTAGTGTTAACCTCCTTTGGTTGATTTTGTTGGGGGATCTTTGCGCCTCCTGGATCTGGATATCTGTTTCTTTTGCTAGATTAGGGATGTTTTTAGCTATTATTTCTTCAAATAAATTTTCTTCCCCCTTTTTTTCTCTTCTTCTGGGATCCTCATAATGCGAATGTTAGTATGCTTGATGCAGTCACCACATTCCCTAAGTCTAGTCTCATTTTGCATAATTATTTTTCCATCATTTGTTCAGCTTCATTACTTTGCATTACTGTGCTCTAGTTCATTAATTCATTCTTCTGTTTCTTCCAGCCTGCTATTTACTCCATCAAGTGTATTTTTAATTTCATTTATTGTGTTCTTCCTCTCTGATTGGTTCTTTTTTATGTTTTCTATCTCTTTCTTAAGATCTCACTGATGTTCTCTACTCTTCTCAAATCCAGTGAATATCATTATGATCATTACTTTAAATTCTCTATCAGACATTTTACTTATTTTTTTTCATTTAGCTCTTTTGCTGTGGTTTTGTCCTGTCCTTTTATTTGTGACATATTCTTCTATCTCCTCATTTTGCCTATCTCTATTTGTGTTAGGAAAGTCAACTATGTCTCTTGCTCTTGAATGTAGTGGGACAGATGTACACTTTTAACTAGGTAGCACTGGTCATCCCCCAGCAGGAGGAAGATCTCCACAAAGCTTGCAGAGCCAGCAGGGGCACTTCTTAATGTGTGCACAGTTGGGCAGGGTCACAATGCCATGTAGCGACATACTGAAGAAAAGCTTCCGAGACATTTAGACTGAAAGGATGTGCAGGCCTGCCTCTGCCAGTGAAAGAGCAGCAGCAGCAAACTGCACATAGTCTTTATTTCGTGTTCACCAGATATAAACATCAAAGAAAATCAAAGCATGGGAGGAAAACACAAATAGCCTCCAGACATAGACCAAACACACATCTGGTGTTTACATGAAAACATGCAGGGAAGATGTGCAGGTTCAAGGACCATTAGGCAATTATAGTGGGTCTGTTCCCTAACTGGCTCCTGGGGGATCATGGGGCTCTGGATCTCATAGTGCTATTGTGTTCAGTGTTCGACAGCCTTGAGACCAGAACATCACTGATGTTTCAGCAATTACCCCCATTCACTTTCCCAGGGCTTGCAATACACTCTCTAACAATAACTCCACAACGCCATAAGCTGTGGGCTTCAGTATTCTTCCATAAGGGATGTGCAGCCACTATGTTGACCTGGTTGGGCTGCTCTGCAAAGCATGTGTGGGTAAGGTGTGCCCTTTTAACAAGGTCTGTTTGTCCTCCATGGGAGGTCAGGAGGAGGAGTATTTTCAAAGTTTGTGTGGGTCTTCTAGGAGAGGGCATCCAAAGCACTAGGACTGAGGCAGGTCTGTCTGAAGGAGGCAGAGCACAGTGTAAGCAATTTAGGTAGTGAGTGCTGGTGCAGCATTGGTTCCTGCAGGTGGCTGCATGTTTATAGTAACAGGTAGGGGAAAGAATCAGCACCTGTCAGCTCCTTTGTGCCTGGTAAACACCCTGAACACACTCTGAGATTAGTAACTAACTCTCCCTCCCATAAGTCCCAGACACCTTTCAAACTGCTGCTTCCAAGCTGTATCTCCACAGGCTGTTTGCTGTGTTGTCTCTTTAGCAGCAAGGACTCAGATTCCTATAGCTCTCTGGGATCTCTCACAGAAAGAACCACTGATTTTTACAATTTCAGGCTTTAAGTCCCACTGGTTGTAAGCACTCACGAAATTCAGCCCCTCTGATTTTCAACGTCAAATGCTGTGGTGATTTCTCTTCCCTTTGTAGGCTCCCCAGTGTACTAGTTTGTTTCTCACCATTCTCTGCACTCACAGCTCCCTCCTTCTGGTGGTCAGACCCACAGGTTTTAGGTTCCCACCAAGTCCTCACCCTTCCTACCTTCTTTGATGTGGCCTGTTCTCTACATTTTGTTTTGGCATTTGTTCAGCCAGTCTTTGGGTCCTTTTCTGGGTTGTTTGCTCTAATGCAGTGTCATCTAGTTGTATGCATGGGATGACATGAGTTTAGGGTCTTCCTACCCTGCCATCTTCTCTAGAAGTCCAATCAAAATAAACTCTAAACAAAACATTTTAAGAGTGATGAAAAGGTATAAATTTTATAATGATACTCAAATATAAAATTCTAATATTCTTGCTGATAAAATCACCACCAAAACAAATATGTCTACTTTCTGCACTTTTTTCAATATTATAATGAAATATCTAGCCACAGCAATTAGGCAAAAAAGGAAGAAAATTCATTCAAATTGGAAAGGAAGAACTAAAACTATCTCTATATGCATATAACATGGTATTTTATATAGAAAATCCTAAAGAAGACACACACAAAAAGTTTTAGAGCTAATAAATTATGCAAAGTTGCAGGATATAAGATCAATACAAAACATCTCTATTATAGCTATACAGTAGCAATGAACAATCTGAAAGAAAATTAATAAAATAATTTCATTTAGAATAACATCAAAATGAAAACAAACACTTAGGGATAACTTTAATGAAGGAGGTACAAGACTTGTATACTGAACACTACAAAACATTGCTGAAGGAAATTAAAGAAAACAGAAATAAATGGAAAGACATCTCATGTTTATGGATTGGAAGACAATATTAAGATGTCAATATTACTCAAAGTGACCTGATGATTCAATGCAATTTCTATTTTAAAAAATCCCAGTGGCCCATATTGCAGAAATGAAAAAGCTTATCCTAAAATTCATAAGGAATTGCAAGGGACTCCAAGTAGCCAAAACGATCCTGATAAAGCACAAAGTAGACGAACTCATACTTCCTGATATCAAAATTTATTACAAAGCTACAGTAATCAAAACTAGCATAACGATAAACATATACAACATAAAACACAATTGAGAGTCCATAAATATACTCTTACCTTTATGGTCAATTGATTCAAGACAATTCAACGGGGAAGGAGGAGGGGCAAGATGGCAGAGAAGTAGGGAGCCCTGTAATCTCCGCCTGCCCACAACTATCAAACTGAGAAAGACTGAAGCCACAATACACACAGAGTCCACATACATGACAGCCTCATAGGTACCTGAGTGAGTGAGAACTGGGGAAATAAAAGGCTCTGAGGGGAGGGAGCCCCGCCCAACACAGAGCAGGGAAGAGTGCGCAGAGCAGTGGCGCAAGGCCACGGAGGGCCATGCGGAGCAGCGGCGAAGAGCAGCGGAGAACGGTGGAGAGCCGAGGGAAAGAGAAAGAGAGACTGAAAACGCTAATAGAGTGGTCTCTAGAGAAGAGAAAAACCTCAGCCTGGGATGGAGAGAGATACTATCATCCCATATATAACCACTGGGCGCAGGGAGAGAAATTCATCCCCCTTAGCTGGTTTATTTTTCCCTGGGCTTGGTGGCACGCCGATTCCAGGAGAAGCCAGGAAAAGGCTACTCCCCAGACTCCCTACTCAATCCCAGCTAGAAACACGCACGCCTGCAGGAGTACAGCTCTTCTCCAGCGGTAGCATTAAAGTGCATTGACTACGATTTGGAAATGAGGCGGGGCTTAAAAGAAAACAACTTGGCGCGCCCGAGGCACAGGGAGATCGGACTCAAAAGAGTGGCTTGCAACGCCAAGTTGCCAAGTGGTCCAAGAGGAACAAAGGAGGACGCCATTCTTCTCCCCGCACCCACTAAGGCGGGACCTCGAAGAGCAGACCCCGAGACCTGACCTACCTACATCACACCACACCCATCTGTGCTGGAGAGCTGCTTTTTTCCTTTTCTTTTTTCCTTCTTTTCTTCTTTTCCGCCCTGGAGTCCGAGAAGGTCAACATTGATGCACTGCCGTGATTAGATCAATTCTTGCCATCCAGATATATTTTCCCTTATCTCATTCTTATCTCTCCCCTCCGCAGGTTTTGTGCTCTCAGACTGTCCTTGCCTTTTGCTGTTTCTGTCCCCGGTTCTTTTTTCCTTTTCATTTCTTTTTTTTTTCTTTTTTTCTGTCCCCTTTTGGTTTGCTTGTTTATTTGAATTGTCTGTGCATTTGCGTGCTTTTGTTCCCTGTGTGTTTCTCTGTCTGTTTTCCTTTTCAGGGCTACGTCAAGAAACAAGCCAAAGTACACATGGTGGAGAGTCCCAAATATCACTGAGTAGGGAAATAAAATAATCAAAGGCATAAGAAGAGAAACGGAGAGACACCATTAAAAACACACTTCTGGAAGTGACAGGCCATTGACAGACAATGAACCTCCTTTAATAGAGCAATACTAACAGGGGCACAGTGCATAAAGAGCTTTTAAAACTGAGAAGAGACAGAAAGCTAGCCAAAATGATGAAACAAAAGAACACTCCCCTAAAGAAATCTCAGGAAGAAGTCACAGACACAGAACTGCTCAAAACAGATATAAGCAACATAACGGAGCAAGAATTTAGAACAATTGTCATAAAATTTATCACTGGCCTTCAAAAAAGCATCAGAGAAGCTATTGACACAAGGATTAGGGACCTTCAAAATAGTTGTGACGAGTTAAAAAGGCTATAAATGAGGTGCATAATAAAATGGAGGTGGCCACTGCATGGATTGAAGAGGCAGAGAGGAGAATAGGTGAATTAGAAAACACAGTTATAGAAAGAGAAGAACCCGAGAAAAAGAGAGAGAAATTGATACAGGAGCACGAAAGGAGTATTCGAGACCTGAATGACACAATCAAACAGAACAGTATGCATATCATAGGAATTCCAGAAGAAGAAGAAGAGGAAGAGGAAGAAAGAAGAAGAGGAAGAGGAAGAGGAAGAGGAAGAGGAAGAGGAAGAAGAAGAAGAAGAAGAAGAAGAAGAAGAAGAAGAAAGAGAAGAAGAAGAAAGAGAAAAAGGTCCTGAAGGGGTGCTTGATCAAATTATATCCGAGAACTTCCCCAATCTGGGGAAGGAAATACACATGGAAATCCAAGAAGCACTGAGAACTCCCCTAAGACGTAACTTGAATCAACCTTCAGCATGACATACCATAGTGAAGCTGGCAAAATATAAAGACAAAGAGAGAATTCTGAAAGCAGCTAGGGATAAAAGGGCCCTAACATACAAAGGGAACCCTATCAAAGTGGTTACAGACCTTTCTAATGAAACTTGGTAGGCCAGAAAGGAATGGCAGGAAGTCTTCAATGTGATGAACAGGAGAAATATGCAGCCAAGAATCCTTTATCCAGCGAGCCTGTCATTCAAAATAGAAGGAAAGATAAAGGTGTTCCCAAATAAACAAAAATTGAGAGAATTCGTCACCACCAAACCAGCCCTACAAGAAATCCTAAGGGGGACTCTATGAGGAAAATGTTGCAAGGAATACAAGGTACCAGAGACACCACTATGAACTCTACAGAGAACACAATGAATCCAAACCCATATTTTTCAATAATAACACTGAATGTAAATGGACTGAATGCCCCAATCAAACGACACAGGGTAGCAGAATGGATAAAAAAACAACATCCATCTATTTGCTGTCTACAAGAGACTCATTTGAGACATGAAGACACCTTCAGATTGAAAGTAAGGGGAATGGAGAAATATCTATCATGTGGGTGGAAGTCAATAGAAAGCCGGCCTAGCCATACTTATATTGGACAAACTGGACGTTAAAGTAAAGGCAGTAACAAAGGATGAAGAAGAACATTATATAATAATTACAGTGTCTATCCATCAGGAAGAGCTAACAATTATAAACGTCTATGTGCCTAATTTGGGAGCACCCAAATACAGAAAACAATTAATCACAAAGAGAAAGATTATTATTGATAAGAATGTGCCAATTGCAGGGGATTTGAATACTCCATTTACAGCAATGGATAGAAAAACCAGACAGAAAATCACTAAAGAAACAATGGATCTGAACGACACATTGGAACAGATGGAATTGATAGATATATTTAGAACTCTGCATTCTGAAGTTAGGGTATTCACTTTCTTCTTGAGTGCACATGGCACATTTTCCAAGATAGATCACATCCTGGGTCCTAAAGCATCCCTCCACAAATATAAACGAATTGAGATCATACCATGCACACTTTCAGATCACAATGCTATGAAACTTGAAATCAATCACAGGAAAACGTCTGGAAAACCTCCAAAGATGTGGAGGTACCAAACCACCTACTAAAGAATGATTGGGCCAATCAGGCAATTAGAGAAGAAATTAAAAAATATATGGAAACAAATGAAAATGAAAATACAACAATCCAAACTCTCTGGGATGAAGCAAAGGCACTCCCAAGAGAAAAGTATATTGCAATCCAGGCCTATTTCAACAAACTACAAAAAGTGCAAATTCAAAATCTAACAGAGCACCTAAAGGAACCAGAAGGGAAGCAGCAAGAACCCCAAACCCAGCAGAAGAAGAGAAATAATAAACATCAGGGCAGAAATAAACAATATAGATTCCAAAAAAATAGTTGAACAGATCAATGAAACCAAGACTTGGTTTTTTGAAAAAATAAACAAAATTGATCAACCTCTAGCCAGGCTCCTCAGAAAGAAAAGAGAAAACACCCAAATAGACAAAATCATGAAAGAAAATGGATCTATCACAACCAACCCCTCAGAAATACAAGCAATCATCAGAGATTACTATGAAAAATTATATGCCAACAAACTGGACAACCTAAAAGAAATGGACAAATTCCTAAACACACATGCACTACCAAAATTCAAACAGGAAGAGATAGGAAATCTGAAGAGACCCATTACCAGTGAAGAAATCAAATCAGTTATCAAAAATCTCCCAACGAATAAGAACCCAGGGCCAGATGGCTTCCCAGGG
>CM053579.1:54290368-54317594 GCA_028646485.1 Cryptoprocta ferox
AAGTTCTCAGCTATAATTTGATCAAGCACCCCTTCAGGACCTTTTTCTCTTTCTTCATCATCAAGAATTCCTATGATACGGATATTGTTCCTTTTGATTGTATCACTCAGTTCTCGAATTCTCCTAAGTGATTGTATCACTTAGGTCTTGAATTCTCTTTTCGTGCTCCTGTATCAATTTCTCTCTCTTTTTCTCGGCTTCCTCTTTTGCTATAACTGCGTCTTCTAATTCACCTATTCTCTCTGCCTCTTCAATCCATGCAGTGGCCACCTCCATTTTATTATGCACCTCATATATAACCTTTTTTAACTCAACATAGCTATTTTGAAGGTCCTTTGTCTGTGTATCAATAGCTTCTTTGATGTTTTCTTCAATTCCAGCGATTGATTTTATGACAATTGTTCTAAATTCTTGTTCAGTTATGTTGCTTAAATCTGTTTTGAGCAGTTCTGTGGCTGTGACTTCTTCCTGGAGTTTCTTTAGAGGAGAGTTCTTCCGTTTCATCATTTTGGCTAGTTCTCTGTCTCATGTCAGTTTTAAAAGCTCGTTATGCACTGTGCACCTGTTAGTATTGCTCTATAAAGGAGGCTCATTGACTGTCCAGGGCCTGTCATTTCAGAAAGTAATCTTTTAATGGTGTCTCTCGGTTTCTCTTGTTGTGCCTTTGATTAGTTTACTTCCCTAGTCAGTGATATTTGGGACTCTCCACCATGTGTACTTTGGCTTGTTTCTTGAGGTAGCCCTGAAAAGGAATCCTGACTAACACACAGGGAACAAAAGCATGCAAATGCACAGACAAATCAAACAAACAAGCAAGCCAAAAGGGAAAAGGAAGTAAAGAACAGGAAAGGAAAGGAAAAGAAAGGAGAGAAAAGAAGAAAAGAAGAAAAAAACAAGGCGGGGGTGACAGAGACAGCAAAAGATTATGGACAGTCTAAAAGCGTATAACCAGCCGGGAGGAGAGAGAAGAATGAGATAAGGGAAAATATATCTGGATGGCAAGAGAAAAAAGAGAAGAAAAGAAAAAAGGGGGGAAAAAAACAGGCAGCTCTGCCGTGCGGATGGGCGTGGTTTGGTGTAGATTGGTCAGGTCTCGGGGGCTGCTCTCCCAGGACCCGCCTTGGTGGTTGCAGGGAGAAGAATGGTGGCGCTTCAAGCTCTGCTCGAACCAAGCGTTGCAAACCACTCTTCTGAGTCTGATCTCCCTGTGCCGGGGGCGAGCCAAACTATATTTTCCAAACTACGCCTCGTTTCCAAATCCTAGTCCATGCAGTTCAATACTACCACCGGAGATGAGATGCGTTCCCGCTGGCGGCCGGCCTCCCAGCCGGGATCGCGCAGGCGGCGGGGGCCGTCATTCCCGGTGCTGCCTGGAATCCGCGCCGCTGCTGGAATCACGCAGGGGGGAGGGGGCCATTTTTCCCAGTGCCGCCTAGAATGGGCGCTGCTGCCGGAATCGCACAGGGGTAGAGGGCCGTCTTTCCTGGTGCCACCTGCAATGGGCGCCGCTGCCGCTGTGCCCAAGGAAGAATTTGCCAGCTAGATGGGACGGATTTCTCTCCCCGCACCCAGTGGTTATATATGGAGTGATAATATCTTTCTCCGTCCTGGGGCGAGTTTTTTATCTATTCTTTAGAGACAGTTCTATGAGCATTTTCAGTCTCTCTTTCTCTTCCCCTTGTCTTTTGGGGGCACAACATCCTCTCCCTGTGTTGGGTTGGAGCTCCCACACCCTGCACCTCAGGGGCCCGGCCCGTCCTCCAATTTCCCAGTTCACAATCACTCACTCAGGCATCTTTGAGGTTGTCTTCTTTCTGGAGTGTGTATATTCTCTTACCCCGCTTGAAGATCAGAGTATTGTCCCTTCAGTCCTTCTCAGTTCAATAGATGTGAGCGGGCAAAGATTACATAGCTCCCTACTTTTCCGCCATCTTGCCCAGCCCCTAATGCTGTTATTTTTTAACATGTTTTTTTTTATGTTTACCATGTAGATGTTATTAAATATTTTTCAAAAACATGATTTAGTTATATAATATTACATCCTTTGAATATATATATATATTTTTTTTTAACTTTTATTTTTTTTTTTTGAGAGACAGAGCATGAATAGGGGAGGAGCAGAAAGAGAGGGAGACACAGAATCCCAAGCAGGCTCCAGGCTCTGAGCTGTCAGCACAGAGCTCGATGCGGGGCTCAAACCCATGGACTGTGAGATCATGACGTGAGCTGAAGTCAGACGCTCAACCGACTGAGCCACCCAGGCGCCCCTGAATATATATTTAAACAATTATTTATTGTAAGGCATTTATATACTACTGAATTTTTTCTTACACTAAACATAACTCTGCAATGAATATCCTGAAAGCTAAGTTTCTACATACATGTATGATTATTTTCTTAGGACACTTTCACAATTGTCCTAGATTGTATGACAAAAAATTAAGGCCTTACATTAGGCTTATTTTCCTGAGGAAATGGAGAACACACAGTTCTACCATTATGCCCTTTGAACAGAAGCAGAACTTATAAAAAACTTCTGCTCTTTGCTTTATGCTGCAAAGTTTACTGCACCAAGACCACAGGATCTAATCAGATCCTCAAGCTTCTTGCAGTTTGGGAGCAGTTCTCAGGCTCAGGTTAGAAGTCAGGAGAAACAGGGACATTTCACTTATTTGCAGGCTCTACCCAAACAAGGCTACCACAAAAACAATCGCAATCCCCTTCAAAAAGATTAGTTCATCACCTTCCATTTGAATTTGAACATTAGAATGGTATAAAATATTATCCTATCACCCAACTTAGAGCTTATAAATACAAGTTATAAACTATCAAAATTAGATTTAGATTTAATGTGGAAGCAAATGAACTTTTCCTCCTGACAAGAGTCTGGACAGATACACACTTACTCACCCCATGACCATCTGGAGCCCCAGTTCCTGCCTCATGCTGAACTCACCATGAGGAGTGGAAAACAGACTGAGTAGGATAATAACACTGGGTTGAACTCCATGTTCTATAAGAACCTTTACAGCTTCAATTACAGTATTTCCAGTGCCTGAAATCAAATGATACCCAAATGCATTAGCAACTTTAACATTTATCTCAAAACGTCTTTAAAGTTTCTTTGAAGTTAAAGGCAGTTTAATAATCTAACATACGACACTAGGCAAAGCTTCATTTGCAGCTGCCTTTTACCAATGACCTTATTTTCAATAATGGACATGATGTACACACTTTTCAGATTTCAAATACACAACAAACCCTAAATTCATTCAGTATTAGAGATATCAAGTTTGACACCCACCCTCCACCACCAACCCTGAGAGACAATGCCATGTGTGATCTGAGTAAGCTTAGGAAACAAGACAATAGGAGAAAAATATTACTTCCAGAGAGGATAAGTCCTTGAGAAAATCACTGTTATACTCAGTGGGCTAGAGAAGGGACATATTTCAGTATATCTTCTGTGTTCTATATATTCTACCTCATTAGATCCTTTGCTCTGGTGTGAACATTCATTTTAAAACAAAAGCTCCTGATACTACACATATACTCAACAGCAAATGTGAGCAAAAGAATATATACTGCATTGTGAGAAAAAATACTGGTAGCATCTCAAATGTCCATCACCAGGGATTGTTTGAATAAACTAAAGTACATCCATGCTAACACATATTATAGCCTGTAAAAGACTTCAAGATGGTGAAATAGTTATATGAAAAACGAAAAGTGTAAAAAATATAGTATGCTTCTATTTCTTCAAAACAAAATAAGGTGGAAAGTGGACCATTCACATTGTGTAAATAGAATTTTGAGAACAAATCGAAAGAAAATGGTAATGATGTTTGTAAAGGGAGTAGAGAAGGTAGGGAGAACTAGAATGGGAAGATGACTGTTTTTCATTGTTTACCATTCTATAAAATTTGTTATTATCCATTTATTTTTAATTTTAAAAACCAGTTAATAAAATATGTAAATAAAAAAACAAAAAACAAAAGCTCTTTGGAGCTAATAAAGTTTAGATAACATATATTCTCTTATTACACAATAAAAATTCCCCAGTGAAACTGCCCAGGGCAACTCCAAATCCAACAGGAAAACATATTTATAAAGAGTTTTGCCTTTATATAAGGGTATCTAAAAGGCAGTCACTAAGCGGAATTGCTTTAAACCCTAAACAAAGTATACAAATTAAACTCCAGCCACTCACTGAGAATTGGATACATCAGAAGAACTTTTCTCCGGTAAATGTCTGGGGGGAATTTGGCATAATATACTTTGGCTCTTTGTGTTTCCTCATCACTCTGAATCAGGATCTTTCCAATTCGTATAGATCGACAGCAGTCTCGTAAACCTTGTTCCATTGCCTCACCTTGAAAAAAAGGAAAATTTTCAAAAGAAAAAAAGGGTAGGGGGAGATAGAAATAAAGTCCACAAATAGGCCAAAGCAGAGTATGTGACTATTATTAACACAAAAAGGACATTACCAAGATAGGAGCAATTCTTCTTAAGAGCTTTCATTTCTGATATGCTCATATTTTACATTAGTGCAGGTCAATTAAGCCAGGTTAAGGGCTGGTCAATGAAAGTAGGATAAGCTAGTTTTATTGTTGGCTTTCAAGTTTGAGAGATGTCACACTTCCATGAAATTCAAGAAATAAAGTGTTTTGTTAGTGAGGGTGCTCCCTGAGCTTTTCCAATATCAGGACCATTTTACTCTTATTATTTTAAGGAAGACTTTTAAACCACCTATATCTTTTATTTTCTTCTGAAAAAATATAGAAGATTTATAGAAGAAATGAGGGCTACAGACTAACGTGGCATCAGGAGGTATCACTATGCCCCAGCAATGACTTCAATGGCACAAGTTTGCTGGCAAACAGTGAAAAACCATACTGTTCCCTTCCTCCCCTCCCCCAAGAACCATAACCAACACTACTACTACCCATTTGGTTTCTGAACAGAGTCATTTTTGAGTCTGAATTCCTTTCAGGAAGTGTTTGCCAAAAGTCAATCATTCTCATACCATCTTCAAGATTTGAGGCCACATCAGAATTCTACCTGTATGTTATTTACTTAATATTTTTCCTTAACTATTTTCATTTACATTTATTTTAAGAGGAAACTTTCTTTCACTAGTGTAAACATAAAAACAGTTTCTAATATATAGGAAAATCAACCAACAGATAATAAGGTTAAAAAATAACCCTGTCTATGCATTACCCCAAGGTCATCTGCTATGTACTAGGGGTGTGAGGATGCCACTGACTTTAGGGCAGGAACTGGACTGAAATAGAAGAAAAAATGCCATTAAAGCCCATCTCCATTGTCTTCACCAGTTTTAAAAGGTTAAATAACATTGTCTTGAAAATCTGATCATTGCTTAAAAGCTACCTTATATTTTAAAAATGGAGCTAAAAGCTCCTATTTTACTTGAGGTATTCACTTGCTTACAAACAGAACTTCACAGCCAGAGAAAAGGCAATGCTTGTATGTGGAAAAAATTCATTTGTCTCTAGTGCAAGGAAGTGAGGCTTCTACCAAACAATGGGATCTTGTGCAAAAATTAGTTAATTTATTTGTTAAGTTGCTGAATAAAAGTAATTCTCCCCATGTAACAGGTAGACGCTCTAATTACAGGCATGTGACTTAGTTATACAAAGTTTGGTTTAGAAGAGTAATCAGTTGGACTCAAATACAAATACAGCATTTATAAGACCAGCAATTGGAAATACACAGAGAGTTAATAACAGTTAAGTGCTTTTACCATATGGTCACACACACATCAAATATAAAACTAAAAATATTTAATAAATAATTCAGTCCAGTTCCTGATAGGGTAGGTCTATTCCCTACAAAAACAAACAAAAAAACAACAAACAAAAACAGAACAAACATTTCTCCAGTCAGGTATTTAAAGCTCTGCAGGCCTGAATTTATGCCATATTCCGTCAGTCTTCAAGCTGTCCTGTTCTCCCCAGGATAGCATCATTTCATCACCCTATCCTCCTATTCTACCCTGAATCTCTCTGAAAGCTGGAGTAGATGCCCTGCAGTTAAAATCAGTCAAAATCAGCAACACAGAGGCCATGATCCAAGGCACCATAAGGACAGACAGCACAAATGGTGAAATTTAAGTTAAGGCAGGCTGCAATTATGACAGACAAGCTCACCTCTCTCCTGGAAAAAAAAAGTTTCTATGCATGCAAAGGGACAAAAATTAAACATATGAAAACCTACCGCTTCTCATTATGCTGACCCCACAATTTCCCTTCTCAAATTTCACTCCTTCATACTTGTACCCTGTTGGGGAATAAGACCAAAGAATTCATCTTTCATCACTGGAGCAACCCAAGTATTTTATAAAGTGCCTATAGTTTAAAGCAATTGGGTATAGAGCAATCATTGTCTAGACATTCTCTATAACGGCTCCTTGTGAAAGTAATGAGAAGAGTCATGATTTTTCAGTTATTTCTTAATTCCTGCTAAGAAACCTATGGGGATAATTGGGAAAGGTAGACTTCACTGAGTAGGAACAAGATTTATGATAGCATGATATTCACATACATATTCCTCAAATTGAATTCAGAGTGGAATCATTGCACTCAGTGCCATAAACCCCATCAATTCAAACTGAGACCACACTGTGAGCCACAGCAGAGAGCTTCCTCATTCCATCCCTTTTTATGAGCTTCCATTCTGCCTTAAAAAGCAGAAGACAAAGGCTGAAGTAGCTACTCAGACATGTTCAACCCTTGGTGTCATCCTGATTTTGTATCAATTATGATGCAACAAACTCAGCCCCCAATTTTCATAAAGTCAACTTATGAACAGAACAGCTTCCATTATTTACTAAAGAACAAAATCAGAATTTCAAATTCCTGAAATGGGGATGTTTAGCTGTGTTCTATGAGAGTAAAACAAAGTACCCTCTCCAATCCTCATTTTTCATTTTCTTTGTCTTTTTTACTTCTCATTCTTTCACCTGGCGTTTCAGTGCCAAACCAGCCCCCATTTATTAAACCAGCAGCTTCCCTACAGAGGTGAAGATAAGCTGCCAGCTTATCCCAATGGGCTGTCATCAAAGGCAAGACTTTCATGCTAAAGAATATTTATTAACCTTTAACTTGAATTGACAAGCAAAGCCATTAACAAAAGTCATCCATGTAAATTTCTTAACTTTCTTTCTTTCTTTTCTTTGAGTTTATTAAGTTGTTTAAAAGAACGGGTCCACCTAGACTCCTCATTTTACATACTGATCTACTCAGACTGCTTATTTTTTCCATTTTCCCCTGATTCTCAGAATTTTTATGAGGATAATGTGGAGGAACAGCCCTGGTTACCTGTTGGGGTGGTCACCGTGCATTCTTTATATGGCAGTTGATTCAATCCCTCTTCCACAACAAGTCTGATCTAAGAGTCAGAAGAAGAGTAAGTTGAAAAACTGCTAGGAATCTAGTGTTGGCTGTTAGCTACAGGAGCTTTACACTAGGCAAAAGTCAATAATGCAATAGGCAAGGGTAGAGCTCATGGAGGTAGGAAGGGGGCCCCTATTAAGTGTTAGATGCAGAAAGAAACCCTCATGCTAGGCTGCTTGCTGCTAGGTATCCAACCTTGGGTAGACACATGATTGCCACCAAAAGGCTAAAGTATGCCTTCTGATTCTCATTCAGTTAGTGTAGCCCATATTATGAGAGATGCAAAACTACAGCAAGTGACAAGAGTCACGGCAGGCACCCTTGGAAGTAATATACTTCTGGATACTCTGAAAATAGTGTTCACTGGGAATTCCTCTGCCTTGTTCGGTACTTTGAAATTAAGTTGGCTTCTTTTTAACAAAGGCTCACCATAATGCAAATAAACCCTAAAACTTCTTAGGAGGAAATAAATGAATTGGGGCTGAACCAATTTCCTGAGCTTGAAGTAGGATCCAGTTAGTAATCTCTACACCCAATGTGGGACTCAAACTCATGACTCCGAGGTCAAGTGTCACATTCTCTGCTTTCCAAAAAAAAAAAAAAAAAAGTCTCCTAATGATCTTAATGTGTGGTACAGAGGAAAGAATCCATTTGAACTACTAGAAACAGCCTCCAAAATCCAAATATGATATTCCTCTGAGCACCCAGAGCCTCCAGAGCCTACTACAATAAAGCCAGTACTGAGTCTGCAATGCATTTTCTCTAATCAATATTACATTATTCATGAAAAATTAGGAACAAGAGGGAGAAACACCAGGTTCCATTTTCTGTTATCACGACACAACACCTTGCTGCCATTAAAATGATCAATGCTAAATGGACCAGCATTTTGTCAGCCTGTAGCACCAGAGGGTCCAGGAACCTCATGAATACTGTGTATGTATGCACATTCATCTCTAGCAACCCGCTTCTGTGGAGGTTAATGTTTCTTAAGAACAAGGGAAGAAAAGAATTCTTTTCTTTGGAGAGCCTAGATCTCCCAGTAACACTCCTCTAAAGAGTCTTACCTCCTGCCCATCCCCTGCAACCCTGGGACAGAAACTGGGTGTGTCCAAGCCTTACGGGAGAACATAAAACCAGAAGGGTGACTACATATAAAGAACTCAAGATTCAAGTGCCCAGG
The DNA here is from genome assembly GCA_028646485.1 of Cryptoprocta ferox. Lineage (NCBI taxonomy): Eukaryota > Metazoa > Chordata > Mammalia > Carnivora > Eupleridae > Cryptoprocta > Cryptoprocta ferox. The sequence goes on from CM053579.1 coordinate 54,298,970, forward strand.
AAGCCAATTCTGACAAATCCAGGATGCAATTAATGTCAACTATAATGGGATCTAGAACAGACAAGTGTACTAGAAAGCCTCAATACCAGAAACCTAAATAGCTCCAGTCTCTACCACAACCACAGAAGGCCCTCCACACACAACCCCCAATATCATCAGAACCTTCAAAGCCAAATGCAGAGAACAGAGAGGTCCCAATTACCATCCCCTCATGTGAATTATGTTATGGGTCCTTAATATCTTATTTGATTAAGACATAAGACCTGCCCTTTCAGGCAAGCATTTTACAATAACCATGAACTTAACTCCTACCTTCTATAGAAAAAGGGCAAAGAAAGCAAAAGAAAGAGGAACCACTTTCTACTAATGAACACCAAAGATTTCTGTTTTCTCCACAGCAGCAATGGCCCATGTTCCTTCCTCCTTGAAACTGTTCCTTTGATCTGATAAAAGCATAAAGACAGGGGAACCTGGGTGGCTCAGACAGCTAAGCGTCCAACTTTGGCTCAGGTCATGATCTCACCACTTGTGGGTTCGAGCCCCGCATCAGGCTCCATGCTGACAGCTCAGAGCCTGGAGCCTGCTTTGGATTCTTTGTCTTCTCTCTCTCTCTGCCCCTCCCCTGCTCATGCTCTGCTCTTCTATCAAAAATAAACATCAAAAATTTTTTTATTAAAAAAAAGCATAAAGACAGAATGACCTAATTATCACTCCAGGAATGTCAACTACATTCATTTTGATGCAATCCAAGGGTTATTATTGCCCCTACAAAGTCAAATAATTGTAAATAGAAGTGGCCTCTGAACCAATAATAATTAAAGCCAAAAGCAGAACAGGAGTTGCCTACACTGTTTTGGAATTAAGATTTTCCCAGGGAAAATCTAAATGAAAAGTTTCATGCCTTTCGTCCCCTCTCACATTCCCTTTAATAATCTATCTTTTGTTCTCTGATTATACCTGTGAGGTTAATAAGCCACTTTTCTTTCTTTTCCAAACTAAATACTGACAACAGTATTTAGAATGTAAACTCCATGAGATCGGGGACAATGTCTGTATTCTTTACTGCTGTATCCCCTCCCCTTGCAACACAGCCTAGCACAGTGCCTGACTCAAGTTCAGTATGTATTTCATGAATATGAATACGAATAACCACAGCAGAAAATGTGTTCTTATTCCAAGCATTGAGCACACTTAGATGTAAATACAAGAAGGAAATGTAATACTTCATCTGAAGACAACCCAACTTGGCCTGAGATCCTCTCAGACCACACTAGATAACCTGAATTGGGCATGGCCAATCCTTAACAGGAAGTCTCTGAGGAAAGCATACACAGTATGTCACATGTGAGGATAGTACAGAAAAGGTGAAATAAATAACCCCCCATGTAAACTACAAGAGAGGTATTAGTTTTTCTGTATTAAATGAATACCACAAAAATAACTACTAGGTTTCACTACATCTTTGGTTTTCTTTTCAAGTACTTCACTGCTCTAAGATGAGGCATGTAAGGGGTTACTTAAGATCAGGTTACCAAGAGCCCCTTGAGAGGTAGAAGTACCTCAGAATTACATAGAACAAGTTCATGGGCAATGCTCTGAGGTGAAAGGGACTGAGGCACAGCTTTAATGAAAGAGTAGAGACAAAATACTTCAGAAATTTACCAGGCTGATGTTTACTTGGCACAAACTCTCTCACCCTGCAGAATGCTATAGAATAAAAAAGTCCCTTGGCCCTACTAGGATTATATCACTAGGAACAATGAAACAAAAATGGAAAGCCTCTACCTACCAAACGATCTGCAGAAAACATGAAGTCCCCTCTACTGGCTGTCCTGGAAAGAAAGTAGTAAAAGTTTTAGTCCAGATTAGAACTTTAAGGTAAAATATTACTTAACACATATAGTAACACAGATATTAAAACCTATTACATACTAAAAGCCTAAAAGCTTACATGTACAAACTATTACTGAAGCAAGATATTTTTCACTTGCATTCAGGAACCTAAATGGAATGACTCAATAAATACGGTTGAAAATGCTTACTTGATATCAACATTAGAGACAGGAATTGAAAAGATCATGCATTCTCCCACTGAACTGCCCAAGTATATATTATATCTTGCTGCAAGATGGCAGCAAGCCCACAGCTCAAGTTAAAAGAAAACCTTCACAGTATGAAAACCAGGTTCTTCCCATTCTCCCCCTCCATTCACCTTGATCTAAAACCCAGGTAACGGGGGGTAGCTAAGTGGCTCAGTCAGTTTAGCGACTGACTTTGGCTCAGGTCATGATCTCACAGTTCGTGGGTTTGAGTCCCGCATCAGGCTCTGTGCTGACAGCTCAGAGCCGGCAGCCTGCCTCAGATACTGTGTCTCCTTCTCTCTCTACCCCTCCCCCTCTTCCACTCGCACTCTGTCTCTATCAAAAAATGAATAAACGTTAAAAAATTTTTAAACCCAGATAACCAAAATAAGTAACCCATCTACTTTGTCTCTAATCCATTTTGCAATGATAATGATACAAACAAATCCTCTACTTTTGCCATTGTTTTCAAGAATATATAACCTAATTTCTAAGACCTCTTTCTAAAAGTATTGATAATTTGTTCCTTTTGCCTGTTTTTTTTCAATCAAATACTTTATTCCCTAGATCTTTCTGTCATTTTCCTGTACATTTCCTTCTGGTCAACACTTTTATATCCTGAGGTGTCCAAGTAATAATAATCCAGGGTTGCACCTGCCCACCTAACTAACCAAAAAGGGAATGTTAAAAGGCTGACATTTTTTTCTGTATGTAAAAAACTAGTATTGTTCTACCCCATATAAGTTAAATGATCTGACTGAACAGACTGATTTACAGTTTATGTATTTAAAAATCCCCATCTACAGATACCATATGTTTTCACTCATAGGTCTAACAGGAGAAACCTAACAGAGGACCATGGGGAGGGGAAGGAGGAAAAAGAGTTAGGGAGAGGGAGGGAGACAAAACATGAGAGACTCTTGAATACTGAAAACAAACTGAGGGCAGAAGGGGAAGGGGGAAAGGTAAAGGGGGGTGATGGTCATGGTGGAGGTCACTTGTGGGGAAGAGCACTGGATGTTATATGGAAACCAACCTGACAATAAACTATAAAGTTAAAAAAAAATAAAAATAAAATAAAATAAAAATAAATAAAAATCCCCATCTGCCTATCTACAGCATACCTAAAATATTCCCCCAATACAGCATCAAAATGGCATATGCAAGCATATCTCAGTATACCATTAACCACAACCCCTTTTTTTCCCAAGCTGCATTTACTTTCTCTGACAGGAAAAAGCAATGAAATATCCCTGACACAAATGACATTCGGTTTCTTAGAGTAACCACAGTTCTATCATATTACAGATAAAACTCTCTAATATATGAACCAAAACTGAGCAATAGCAAGAATATAGGTCTGTATTCTTTATACATAAATATTCCCTAAACTCAGAAAACTATACACACACACACACACACACACACACACAGAGCCCACTTAAAACAGGCTGTATTTAAAGAACAAACTGATAGTTGCCAGAGGGGGGGGATAGGGGTATGGGCAATATGTGTGAAGGCGAGTGTGAGATACCAGCTTCCAGTTATGGAATGAATAAGTCCTGCAAATAGAAGGCACAGCATAAGGAATATAGCCCATGATATTGTAATAGCACTGTATGGTGACAGATGGTAACTACACTTGTGGTAAGCATAGCATAACATATAAACTTGTGGAATCACTATGTTGTACACCTGAAATTAATGTAACATTGTGTGTCAATGATACTCAAATTTAAAAAATAAATTAAATAAATAAATAAAACAGACCATTTCGTGTACTGTGGTTTTCAAACAAAACCACACTATTACACCAGCATCTTTCATTTCTGGAATCAATTTCACAATATGCTCGTCAAGGAATTAAAAGCTAGTGAACTACAAAAAAATAACTGAAGCCTACTTTCTGTTTACTAGACCTATACAAACATAAAATCTAGGCAGCCAGAACACAGTTTTTCAATAGGGAAGAAAAAATCTAGATTTTCCTTAAAAGAAATATTCAGTAATATATCTTGGGAACACATCTGAAATATTTTTTTTTAATTTCTGAACAGTTACACATAAATTTATTACATAGAAAAGTTATATTAGGTTAAGTGATCAGAGTTGCCCAAATCCATTACAGTAAAACCTTGGTTTGCGAGCATAATTCATTCCAGAAACATTCTTGTAACCCAAAGCACTTGTATATCAAATGTTATAGGTCAACTTATAAGTTATCAGAAAGCTTACTGTATATAAGTTCATCTTAAACTCACATTTCATTGATAGAAGCTTATGTAGTTCCCTATTAGAGTTGTTGAAAATTACTAACCGCCTCATCTCGCTTCTGTAACTTCGCCCGCTTGCTAAATAGATAACTTAGGTTGCAAACTGCTCCCCCACCCCTTTCACTAAGATCCAGCCAAGGAAAGGCCAACTAGATAATGATGTATTCTGCCTGGCTGAAATCCATATAAGCTTACAGCATCCTTTGTTCAGGGCCATTCTCTGCACTTTTCTCCTTAAGATGAGGAGATCAGGTTTGGCCCGGCCATGAATAAAATCTTGCCTCGCTTCTATTCGGCGTTTGGTGGTCTTTTCACAACCCTGTGACATCAAACTGAATTTCAAGAATCATTTGGCTCAGTTGTGATCATGTGACATTTGGTGTCATGTACTACTCGTATTGCAAGACACTGCTCGTTCAGCAAGTTAAAATTTATTAGAAATGTTTGCTCATCTTGCAAATACTCACAGAACAAGTTACTCGCCATCCAAGGTTTTACGTATTTTACTGTAAAATCAGACATTTTAATATCTTTCATAGTCTCCCCCCAAATATCAGCCTCAACTAATAACTTTTCTGTAATAATCACCTTCTCTACATTCCGAAAAAGTACACTCTAGGAGAACTGTCATCTCTTGATAGCTATTTGACTCCCAATTAAAGCGTTCACTGCTGTAAGTCATCTCACTACAAACAGTAATTACTAACGCATCTCCTGTTGTTTTATTTTTTATTTTTTTAATGTTTTATTTATTTTTGAGAGAGAGACAGCATGAGCAGGGTAGGGTAAGAGAGAGAGGAAGACAGAATCCAAAGACAGGCTCCAGGCTCTGAGCTAGCTGTCAGCACAGAGACCAATGCGGGGCCACGAACCGCGAGATCATGACCTGAGCCAAAGCCGGACGCTCAACTGACTGAGCCAGCCAGGCGCCCCATCTCCTGTTGTTTTAGACCCATACTGGTCAAGACCCATACTGTGTACTTTAAATCAATTTAGAACTTAAACTTCAGCTAAAGTACAGTAAGTTGATTGCATTTTTTAAAAACCACAGTAGTCTTCAATATTCACATTTAAATCCTTAACACTGTTAACATTAGGGTTTCATAAGACAAATATATACTTGTCGGATCAACAAGTTACACATAATCTCTGAGCCCCTACTTTATGTCCAATGCTACACTAAAGCATTTGTTAATTAAGGAGTTTTCATGTAAACCCAGGTCTTATTCACTCTATATACTTTGTTTCAAATTGTAATTCTATTCACTTGTCTCAAAGTAATTTTTTTTTAAGTTTACTTATTTTGAGAGAGACAAAGACAGTGTGAGTGGAGGAGGAGCAGAGAGAGGGAGACATAGAATCCCAAGGAGGCTCCATGCTGCCAGCACAGAGCCTGATGCCAGGCTTAAACTCCTGAAGTCGCAAGATCATGACCTGAGCCGAAACCAAGAGTCGGACACTCAACTGACTGAGCCACCCAGATACCCCTCAAAATCATTTTTTTTGAAGATTCTCATACTAGAAACAAAGTTTTGAAAGACATTTTAATCACCTTCCTTTTTTAATGTTTATTTATTTTTGAGAGAGAGGGTGAGAGAGAGGGTGAGCAGGAGAGGGGCAGAGAAAGAGGGAGACAGAGGATCTGAAGCAGGCTCTGTGCTGACAGCAGAGAGCCCAATGCGGGGCTTGAACTCACAAACCGTGAGATCATGACCTGAGCCAAAGTCAGACATTCAACTGAGTGATCCACCCAGGCTCTATCTTCTATCTAATCATCTTCCATCTAACAACAGTCCCAAATAAAATCTAATGCAAAATTATCACACAGCAATAAATACTGACACACATTCCTGGAATATTCTAAAACACAGCCAAATGATCAAATATCAAATATTTAAATAGTGATATCCAGACACTCTTAATTCAGAACATGGAAATCTAATTAATGTGAAGCAGAGCATTTTTTAAATTTTACAACCCCCAAACAGGATTAACAATGCAGACCTAATCATATCTGAAAATACATTTTTCTTGACACCCCCCAACAAATGTGTCACACATCTATATTAACAACATGAAAGCCAAAGGCAGCCATTTAAAAAAATTACCTTCATAATGAGACAACAAAAGAATGAGAATCATACAGGAAGTCAAATACTCATTTTATTTTTTTAAATGTTTATTTATTTTTGAGAGCGAGAGCGAGAGAGAGAGAGCGAGAGAGAGAGAGAATGAATATGAATGGGGGAGGGGCAGAGAGAGAGAGAGGAAGAATCTCAAGCAGCCTCCACGCTCTGTGCAGAGCCCAATGCAGGGCTTCATCTCACGACCACAAGATCACAACCTGAGCCAAAATCAAGAGTCAGGTCATTTAACCGAATGAGCCACCCAGGTGCCCCTCAAATTCTCATTTAAATGTGGACTTGGTAAACCTGACTCTTCCCTACTTACATACTTGGAAAGCACTTTAAAATTTACACAGAGGCTTCAGCAATTGTGTATATTTAAAAACATGTATGTCTCATAGCAAGCACAAACCAAGATAAAATTTCTTGAATCTCACTGAACTTTATTTACTTATCATCCACAAGAGAGAACTATAAGAGAGTAACGTTTTTATAATATTAAAAAATTAAGACTTCAAGTAGAGATTGATGAGGAAAACAAAGGCAAGAGAAATGTAGCTTATATCTCCTTACAGCTTGCAGCCCAGTGATAGACACCTGTAACATACAGAGTGTGACCTTCCTCAAGCAACTCATGGCTGCTCTACTTCCTTACTGTTTTTGTTTTATTAAAGACTAAAAATAACCTTATCTTAACAGTAGCTACCCCCTCAAGGTCCTGAAAGCCTTGCTTCCAAATTCCCTAGAAACTTACTTTATCTCTATTTCCCTCGCTCCACAAACTTAAAAATATATAATCAGTCACTCCTCACAACCCCACTGCAGCTCTTTCTGCCCATGGGTCCTCCCCCTGTGTTTTACTAAAATAACCTTTTTGCACCAAAGATGTCTCAAGAATTCTTTCTTAGCCATTTGCTCAAGAACCCCAAGAGATCATCCCCCCCTATTCTTTCTAGGACTTACTTCTACTACTTCTACTATTACTACTACTACTATACTACTACTACTACTACTACTACTACAGGGATCCTCTAGTATGTTGAAAGATGTCCTCCCCTGGGACATTACAACTTCAATTTCTACAGCAGAAATTGATCACTCTCTGCCACTTCTCTCTACTCAGAATAAACTTGACAGCCCCCACATTTTTTTAACAAAAACCATTTTAACAACCACACACACACACTCACACACACTAAGTGTACAAAGATTTACCTATAAAGCTTTTCTAAAAAGGTCTGAAAGTTACAGCAGGTCCCTAATATTATACATATATTACTCCCTTCTTTCCCACAGGACACTATTTATTAAAAGCTTCCTTGGTGCCAAGTATTAAACACTTTTGGCGCACTATCTAATCTACTCCTCACACAACCTTAAGAGATAAATTTTATTACTTCCACTTTAAAATAGTGAGGCTTATAGAGATGAAGTACTTCAAGGTTCTTCCCAGTCTGAAGCTCTATGATTCCAAGTCCCTGAGTAAAGCCATTAGTTATATTTTGCTCTACTAAGGGTATGTTTGGTAAATGTCAGTTTTTAGGTGTATTTTAATGATACTTCTCTCCCTGCAAATCAGACTGGTATGGACATACAATTCAAACAATGAAATAGAGTCTGGTAGGCAAATAAAACGTCATTAAAGATCTGAAGAGGAGGAAGCCGCTATTATAACATGGCTGGTAAAAAGATTAATTGCATACAAGAATACATCCTTTTCAAAAAAATTTTTTAATTTTTTTATGTTTTTTATTTATTTTTGAGAGACAGAGAGAGACAGCACGAGCTGGGGAGGGTCAGAGAGAGAGGGAGAAACAATCTGAAGACAGGCTCCAGGCTCTGAGCTAGCTGTCAGCACAGAGCCTGACGCGGGGCCCAAACCCATGAACCGCGAGATCATGACCTGAGCCGAAGTCGAATGCTTAACCGACTGAGCCACCCAGGTGCCCCCCAAAATTATTAAATCAAAACCTTAGAACCATAACTTAAAACAATGCAATTTAAATCAAATCTCAGTAGCACTGATTTAGGTGTCATTTAAAAAACAAGGACTATTTTCAGCATTTGGGGTGGGAGAATTTAGCGTTAGCATAGGGTTAACAGATTTAGCAACTAAAAATACAGGACACCCAGTTAAATCTTTATTTCAGAAGTACATCCCATGCTATGTTTAGAAGATACAAAAAAAAAGTTCATTATTTATCTGAATTCAAATTTAACTGTCCTGTATTTTACCTGGTAACCTAACTTAAGAACTAAATAGACTCAAATTCAGCTCTATTACGTTTTTGTTTCTTTTTGATATTGATTTTTTAGGCAACAGGTTAAAGGGAAGTGGAAGATAAAAGCTCTTCTGTCAGGTTTAAACCAAAGGAATGTTTTACTTAGAGTTAATGTTTAGTGAAAGCTCTGAAAACATAAGCTCTCCATAGCTATTTTATTATTATGTGATCACTAAAATAAAAATAGTTCCAAAGTTTGTCATGGTATGCAGATGTTTTGTAAATTATTTTCCTCCTCCTTCCTTCACCTCATAAAAACAACCCCCCCCAGTGAAATACTTGGAGCAAAACTAATCTGATGTGAAAAGCTAAAAATATATATATTGCTTTTACTACCTGCCAGTACAAGTCCACAGCTTGACAAGCTTGACAAGGCCACAGCTCTATAGCACCTTTTTAAATTTTTTTTAATGTTTATTTATTTTGAGAGAAAGAGAGAAACAGAGCACAAGTGGGGAAGGAGCAGAGAGAGAGAGAGAGAGACAGAATCTGAAGCAGGCTCCAGGCTCTGAGCCGTCAGCAAAGAACTTGACCTGGGGCTCAAACTCAAGAAATGTGAGATCATGACCTGAGCCGAAGTCTGACACTTAACCAACTGAGCCACCCAGGCGCTCCTCTATAGCACCTTCATAAAAAACTATAAAAATGTGTCAATATTTACTTGCACCTCAAAGTAAAGTTTAACGTAACATTCAAAATCAGGTAGAAAAAGAAGAGAAACTATCATTTTCCCTTAGAACTCAGGCCTCAGTCATTCAGAAGTTTATTTTTTTAATAATGATTGAAATGTCAATAATGATTCCCTTCTGTGTCAGGTACTGTTCCAGGCCAGAACTTCTTTCTTCCTCCCTGGAATACAGACTAGTTGGTGAGACATTACTAGGATATGACCAATAAATATTATAACAAGGGTATGCATAGTTTAAAGAGGTGACTTCTTCCCTCCTGGCCTAAAGTCCAGTTAGAAAATTCACGTGTAAAACCAAAACTATGTCCATGTTTTAAACTTGCAGGTCACAGCATTTTGGTTTTGTACAAGTTAAAGGGAAAATATCTGAGATTCCTCCAGTCTCTGGGTGACGCCAGGCCTCGCTCTCTAGGCTGGCTCTCTTTGGTGTGTGGAATCCCTATCTCAGTCAAATACTCCGTTATCAGAAGTCAGGAAAATCACCATGCAAGGGAGAACGGCCATTCTCCCAGGGGCAGTGGCCCAGCCTGGGCACAACACCTGTGTTGTCTGTAAAGCTACAGTAGGTGCTCTAGCTCCACTCAAGACCACCCTAAAGGCAGACACCAAAAACATTTATTTGGGGGAAAAAAAAGATTCCCTGGGCAATTCAGACACACAGCCTCGGTTAAGAACGTTACATCACCTAGTCAAAGGGCTCAAATCACATTAGGCTGCATTCACAATAGGGCTGAACAGGATGTTCATGAATCCTGAGGTTGTCTCCCCTTCAGGTGACTAAAAGAATAGTCACAAGGCTGATTTGGCTCCTTCTTTAGTGCTATTTCACAGACTAAAATAAAATACTCTGAGAAAGCTCAATTTTTATCCAAGTTGTCTGCTGAGGCCATGGCAAAGCCCTTCCGAGGACAAGTATAAGGAAACATTCAACAGCTCATGAAACAGCTTTACTTTAACGTTTCGGGAAACAAAAGAAAAAAACTGTTAGGGGAGATGATCCTTTAAGTACACTGCATTGCCTTAAAAATGAGATCATGAACTATGTTCAAGGGAAAAGTACCTTACACACAGATTTTGCTGGGTTTAGTATATAAAAGAGGCAAGAAGAGGGATGTGTGGTTTAATTCACTGCAACAACAACAACAACAAAAACTGGAAATGGAGAAGTAATTTCTCTTCCCAAATTCCCCAGTTACCCACATGTGACTGAGTAAATAATCTACTCTTTCGATGTTTAGATTACTGCACTCTCACAGAGAGAAAAAACCATTTACTTGAAATTCAATAATACAACCAACATATTATATTGTAAATACTGCACATTAAAAAAATAAAGACATTTTAAATCAGTCCAATGTTCTGAATCTTGCCTGCTTTATATATTTACAACATGCAGTCCTGCTGGCTCAACCTCCACTTCTCCATGCCAAAGTCAATTCAGAAAGCAATCCCTTCAATAGATACATACTAAGGATGAGCACCAATAAAGGAATAACAAGTACTCCGATCACCTTTATTATAAGACAGCTCCATAGTGTACATACATGATGTCACTTCAAAATAGAGAAGAGCATAAGCTCCGAGGAAGAGAGGATCTGATTAACTGATGGCAACTTCCATAACTTAACCTATGTATATATAGCTTCTCTTACCACAGGCACCCTAAACTGGTCCCCCAGAGAGGATGAAACAGGTTGTGTTTGTGTGAGGGGATGCTAATTTTTGTTAACAGATTTGATTAACAAAAACAAAATTAAAACACTGTCTCCAGCCTAAATTAGTTATCAAGAATTTTAGTTTCTATACTATATAAATTATCTAGGCTCTAGAATCTCTCAGTGTTGCTTTTGAAAATAAGAATGTGAGTTCTGTGTGGAGTTAAATTCCTTTTACTGTCTTCTGAAAGCTCAAGAAACCAGCCCTTATGAATGCAATTAGAACCATACACAAATCGAAACACGAAGGCTTAAAATGCCTGAAATGTGCATAGCTCTTCACAGTCTAGAACAAATGCAGATAGTATCTGGTTTCAGGCATCCCAGGAGCTCCATTAGATATTACCCACATCCTCATTTTACAAATGATAAAGTTGAAGCATGGAGATACTAAACATCTTTCCTAAAATCCCTTTGGATTCAGCTGTCTCTTTCCAAACTCACAAAAGAAAAAAAGATTTCACTTACATTCAGGTTCACTATACAAGCCAGGATTTTCTAAGCAATGCAGTAAAATCAAGTATTGATACTATTCTATATGAATGCTGACCTTCATGCCCTCTCCAAGTCCTATAGCAATGGTTCACCTTTACACTGTCATGAAGACCCCTTTGCAAAATCTAATGAAAGTTAAGGAATCCTCAGCCCATAAAAAAAGGCACATATGCAAATGTAGCATTATTCATAATAGCCAAAGAGTGGAAACCACCCAAACATCCATCATCTGATGAACACATAAATCAAATGTCAATATCAATACAGTAGAATAACATTCAGCCAAAAAAAGGAATGGTGTACTGATACAATGTGGATGAAACTTGAAAACATTATGCTAAATGAAAGAAACTAGTCACACAAAAGACCATATGTTGTATGACTCCTTTTATATGAAATGTTCAGAATAGGCAACTTAACAGAGACAAAAAGTATATTAGTGGTTGCCTATATTAGCAGTTGGGTGGGTTGAGGGGACATGGGGAGTGGCTGCTCACATGTACAGGCTTCCTTATTGAGGTAATAAAAATGTTCTACAGTTGATTGTGGTGATGGTTGCAAAGCTATGAGCATACTTAAAAACCATTCAGTTGAACACTTTAAATGGTGTATTATATGGTATGCGAACTATATCTCAATAAAGATGTTATTTAAAAAAACAATAAAAATGTACACAATGAATAGTATTTCCCAGATAATTTTAGACGGTTCACCAAAGCCCTGAAGCCCATCTACAAGTGCAGTGGTGTCCAAGACTCGAGGTCAGTAGCTCCTTATCTACAGAAACAAGAATCGTCATCCTATTTTCTTTGTTCTACTGTTGAGTTTTATTTCAGCTTCCCCTACCACAACTATCAAACCTATGCCTCTGACTTTTTAAGATCACTACTTCCATCTATGAGATCACATGACACTAGTTTTCAATACTGATTCATTAAAAACAGTCAAATACTATAGTTTCATAAATATAATTTTAAGAGCTAGAAAGAACTTTTAGTGATTGAGCATCTATTATTTGCAAGGCATGGTCAGAAGGTAATGTAAAAGATGTAAAAATGTAAAAGACACAATTTCTGCCCTCAAGGAGCTCAAAATCGAATAGGTGAGCCAAGATTGATACACAAATAACAATATACAAAAGAGAAGGTGAATCTTGCATTTAAAAAGCCTGGGATGATCAGCAAGGAAAATGATTAAAGGAAAGTTTCTTGGAAGAGGTGGACATTTAATGCTGGGTTTGACCTTGAAGAGTAGGTAGGATCTGAAAATGCAGAAGAGTAAAAGAAGGAGTAATTTCAGAGGAGAATTTCAGAGGAGAGCAGAATCAGGGATGTTTCAGAATAGTTCTTAGGAACCATAAACAGGGGATTTAATGTAAAGGTCAGGATCCTGGACTTTTATTTGATAGACTCTAAAAAGTCAAGGTAGGCTGCTGAGTAGGGCAGTTACCTAATCAAAGCTGTATATTAAGATTGTTCAGTATTGTGTGGAAGTATTTGGAAGGCAGAAAAACTGAAGGCTGGGAAACAAATTGGGAGCCTATTAACAACAGTCTGAAGAAAAAGTTACTACAGTGTGATTTGGAGAATGGTATCTTGACTCAGTAGCCATTTTTAAAGATCAAAGCACTCACTGAAAAATGAACGCTGTGACATGCAGTAGCTATTCATTTTTAGTGCGGCCAATGCAGAAACCAGCTGTAGTTCATCATGGTACATATTTCCATTGAAAACCCCCATCTACAACATGAGTTTTGAGATCTACTTAAGATAGCATTTTAACATTAATTTTTTGGCTATCTTGATTTGTGGGATTAGGAGGCGGCGCCAAAGATTCCTTTAAGGTTCCCTTTGCTCCATTAACTATACAGGAAACACCTGAGGTTCTGTAACTTTATAAAAATCAATCCTGGTAAGAGCTGAATGATAAGCTTCCACGGGACCAACAAAACCTAAACTCCAAGTCTAAAAGACCTTAAACAAAATTACATTATTTGAGGTACCAAACAGTAAACGGTCAGAGAACTTGTTGAGCACAGCGGAATTTCCTTGAAATTGCTTTATTTATATTTGCGAGCCTAAGGTGATTTGTGGTAGAGCATAAACTTGGGTCACAATCATTTCTGAGTTATAGGCCAGCACTGGACAGATACCATAGGCGCGTTTACCAGCCAGGAATGATTAATGATTAGTATCCGCTCAGAAGAGACTAAGAGGAAACCAGGGGCTACTTAAAAGGATTCCTCCCTATACAAACTGATGTTAAACCCCGGGACTAGGAATGACGGTTGGAGGCCCGAATCACGTGACACCCCGCCCGGTACTAATTACACACGAGTTTCCGAGAGGCAAAAACATTACCCCTTAGCCCTTTTACTTCCAATCCCTATCCCCTCTTCCCTCGCCTGGAGAGACCTTCCACTTCCTTTCCCCTTCTGGGAAAAGGAAGAAAAAGAAAAAGAAAAAAATCTCGGCTCACTTGTCCCGGATGATGGTCTGCAGCTCCCGGATCTGATCATTCATCGGCAGCAGTTTAAGCTGCATCCCGATCTGCTGGGAGAGTTCGTAGTCCCCTAGGAGGGATTCGCTGGCTGGTGCCTCGCAGTTGCCACTGCCACCTTTGCTCTCTGAGTTGAGGCTCGCCGCGCCACACGCCTTAGGGTCCGGCTTAGCGGGTTCGCTAGAATGAGTTTGCCCTGTGAGGAGAGTCGGCTTGGCCTCGGAGGCGCTATTTCCCCCGCCTTGATCTGAGATCCGGCCGCCAGGTCGCAGCGGCTCGGAGCTTGGGGTAGAGACAGAGTTTACTTGATGGTTTTGACCGGGCACGGAGTCTGAACCCCGTAAGTCCATGGCCATACAACGGGCTCTGGGCCGACAGCTACCGACCCCTAAGGATAATTGAGAGCAGGGAGAAGGGACCGATGCTCACTTGCTCTTCTGTTCGCCCGGGACGCTTTCAAACTCCTAACCCGGGCCTACCCTCTCACCCCTAGGCCTCCGTTGGTTCCCTAAAGTGCGCTATGTCCCTGCCCCGCCCACACCGGACGTACGGTCTGCCGAAACACTATTGGCTTCTCTCCCTGTCACTCTCCAGCGTGCCCTTAAGTCCCCCGGCTGCATGGGTTCCCAGACCTTAGCCAGGCAGACGGTAGGATGGGGATGTTTGCTTGCAGGGTCTACGGGAGCCCTTAGGTATTTTGCATGCATACCTGGGTGAGTGGGAGAGCCAGGAAAAAAGTAGGGGTGGGGTGATAAAATGATTACGTATATAAGGCCCATGATTTTAGACTTCGTGTCTTGGCAGAAAGATTATACTTCAGTAACTGCATCCTCAGTTAGCTTGTCTGTGTAACCGAAAGGGGAAGTAAAAAAATGCCTAGCAAGCTGCTGGAGAGCCTGCCCTCTACTAGACTGTTCTACAAACTGCAGCTTCCTAAGTGTGCTTGACCACTAGAGTGTTCCTTATCTTTATTCCTTGGGACCTACACTGTTCAGTTACCATGAAGATCCTGATAGCATTTCAGATCCAAGACCACTTAGCTTCTTTTAAGTACTTGCAAAGACTTTTTTTTATTCTTTTGAGAAAGAATGTCTAGGGCTGTACTTTTCAACACCAGTGTGTATTAGACAATTGTAATACTTGTTAAAATGCAGGTTCTCATGGCCTTTGAGATTCTGATTGAGTAGATCTGAGATGGGATCAAAGAATGTTTGTTTTGAACAAGTAACCTAGCAATTATGATTTTTTTTAAATGGCACTCTGTGAGAAAGAGTGATTTACCAGCTCCCTTTTTTTAAAGGGCTCTAACGTGAAAGTCAGAAACATGCTAATTTTGCTAAAAAACAAAATTATTGAGCAGCGTTTAACAAGTCCCTTTCCCTCTCCGGACTGCCTTTCCCCATCTATAAGTGAGAAGCATTAGCTATTTTACCCCTAGATGTTCTTACAATTTTGACATTCTATAATTCCATTTTGCCTTCCAAAAAAAAACAATTCTTAAAATTTCCTGTTTCAGAGAGGAACATAAGCAACTCATGAGAGACACAGAGTAACATGAGTAACAAACAACAGGAATATCCAGCCCTTTGGTGGGACTTGAGCCTTGATCCGGCTCTTGGTTTTCAATTTTTTGTTTGTTGTTTCAGTATTGGTATTAATGGTATTTTTCTCCCTTTTTTCACTCCTGTTTTCTCTGCTTTGTTCCTGACCCTCTAGGTCAGTACACTGTACTTATAGAGTTTAAATTTGATTGGATGGGGGCATCTGGGTGGCTCAGTCGGTTAAGCAGCTGACTTGGGCTCAGGTCATGATCTCACAGTTCTTGAGTTGGAGCCCCAGGTCTGGCTCTGTGCTGACAGCTCAGAGCCTGGAGCCTGCTTCAGAGCCTGGAGCCTGCTTCAGATTCTGCGTCTCCTTCTCTCTCTGCCTTTCCCCTGTTCACGCTCTGTCTCTGTCTCTCAAAAATAAATAACCATTAAAAAATTTAAAAAAGTAAATTTGATTGGATAAGAATTGCAGCCTAGAATTACAATCCCACTCACTTTTGAAAGCTTGTGCATCTTTGCACCTAGAACATAATGAGGTTCAAAGGATCTCTGGGTTTCAAAGCCAAATCTGGCTACTTTACCAATGGATGCTGTAAAGGAAAACACTGCAGTACATTATTGTTTCATTATCAGTAATTTAAATGCAGTAATGAATTTAAAATGGTATTGTGAGATCTTCCAGGACCAAAACTTCACTGTAGCCATATTTGTCTCGTGTCTCATCAGGCCAATGGCTTTGTTGTCGATGCCACAGAATAGGAATTAGAACAGTACAATTGCCAGTGTGTCTTGTGTTTCACTCTTATAGGAAATATCCATATATATGTTTACCTGTATTAACCAATAATCATTAGTAAATCTATGTATCTAGTTATTTAAGATGCTATTAAAAGCACAATTCACTAATGGTTAATCATAACACCTAAAACTGGGTGGCTTGTAGTTTACAAAGAACTTCTATACATTCTCTCATTTAATTTTCAGGGAAAAAAAACTTAAGGATTATCAGTCCCCATTTATAGATAATATCTGTGTGATTCTTTTTCCTAAAGTGACTTGTCCAGGGTCACATATCCAAAAAGAAGCAGAGCCAAGACAGAAACCCCAGTCTTTTGACTTCAGTTCTAGCCTTCTTTACAAACACCTGCAGAACTATGAAATCATTCATTCAGTTAACGAATACTAGTTGACCCATTACTATTTGCCAGGTACATTGCTAGGTGCTAAAACAGATACAAAGAAAAATGTGTGAAGGTCTTGAAATTCTCCATGGTCACAGAGGTTATGGAAACCAAAGGACAATATTAAGTAGCATAGAGACCTACAATAAAGATACTAATAGAAGGATTGACAAGCTTGAATTTAGCTCTTTTTCTCACATTTTTATGGAGTTACAAAGCCAGATAAAGCAAAAGCTGGAAATTTTTCCTGTAGTAATTGAGATGATTATAAACTTTATTTTAGGTTTTGAGCTCTAAACTTGATATAATCCTTGAAATTATGGGAAGCAACAAACCAATTGCTTGTATCAATAGAAATCCTTCACATGCATCTACGTAGTGCCTTTGGAAAGTACTTACATTATAGGCTATCTCATTCAACATCGTGGAGTAGTTAGGCTCAGTATTATGATTCCTGTTTTACAGAAAAGTGAGATTTAGGAGCCTAATTTAGAGTTACATCATACAATAGTAGAGTTGGGAGAAGGCAAAAGAGAATTCATATTAATATAAACTCTATTTTCTTTTCAGTATGCTTTAGTTATCTCACTTAAAACCTTAGGAGTTAGGCTGTATGTGTTATCCCCATTTTACAGATTACAAAACAGATGTAATGAGATTAAGTAACTTGACACATGAAACAGGCAGTAAGTGCAGGAGCAGAGAGAGATGTGAAGAAGTATGATCAGATCAGTTTGACTGTTTCTCTAACCCAGGTCCTCAAATTTCTCCAAGTTATATTCCTCTACTGTAGACCACACTTTATGTTTGTACTAGATAGTATCTCACCTGCAATACCAGATTTAACCTATGAACAAAAAATTGTACTGTATGACAGCTGGGGAATCCTTATACAATTGTATTAATACATAGTTCTCCGAAGAACTCCTTGACAATCCCTTTGTGCCCTAAACTCCAAGAATTCCATAATTCGAGTTGACTTTGGTGATGGTTAAGCCATTGCATTGTCATTTTAAATGTGTTATGAACAAAAATTTTCATTAAAAGGATAGCCGATGTTCTGAACAAATACTCATGATTTCACTTTTCTTTCCAAATGAGTAGCTACACCACCTTTCAGATGTATCCCTTTATTCTATGGCTCCCAATGATCTCAAAATGTCTATCTGGATCTTTTCAAATGTATATCATTTACTCCTCCTGCTTTCAAAATATTTGAATCCCTTTTGAAATACATATTTCCAGCCTTTTGAAGTTAGTTTACTTGTACGTACAAAGCCCCATGTAGTGCTGATGCATAGGGGCACATGTACCCCAATGTTCATAGCAACACTTTCAACAATAGCCAAATCATGGAAAAAGCCTAAATGTCAATCAACTGACAAATGGATCAAGAAGATGTGGTTGAGAAGAGACAAGATGGCGGAAGAGCAGGGAGCTCTGTAATCCGCGCACGCCCGTATGGATTGAACTGAGAGGGACTGAAGGGATAAAATTTGGATTTGCAAGTGGGGGAAAGAAGAAACAGACGCCAGAAAGAAGACAACCTCAAAGATGCCTGAGTGAGTGACTGTGATCTGGGAAATTAGGGGACGGGCGGTCCCGGTGGTGCAGGGGAAGGAGCCCCCAAGCCCAACACAGGGAGAGCGCGCTGTGCCCCGGAGGGACCAGGGGAAGAGAAAGAGAGACGGAAAACGCACCTAGAAACATCTCTAAGGGAGGAAAAACTCGCCTGTCT
>CM053579.1:54318094-54334964 GCA_028646485.1 Cryptoprocta ferox
AGAGAAAGACAGATACCATATGTTTTCACTCATATGTGGATCAGGAGAAACTTAACAGATGACCATGGAGGAATGGGAGGGGGAAAATAGTTAAGGAGAGGGAGGGAGGCAAACCATAAGAGACTCTTAAATACTGAGAACAAACTGAGGGTTGATGGGGGGTGGAGGAGAGGGGAAAATGGGTGATGGGCATGAAGGAGGACACCTGTTAGGATGAGCGCTGGGTGTTACATGGAAACCAACTTGACAATAAACTATATTGAAACACACACACACACACACACACACACACAAAAGAACTAAAGGTGTTTTAATTTTTCTCTCTTTATGCAAGGGACTTTACATTCCTTAATGTTACATTAATCAGTGTTTTAATATTTCCTCAAACAAAAAAGCCCCTCCTGTACGTCTTTTCTTTTAATGTTTATTTATTTTTGAGAGAGAGAGACACAGAGTGTGAGTGGGAGAGGGTCAGAGAGAGAGAGAGAAAGGGAGACACAGAATCTGAAGCAGGCTCCAGGCTCTGAGCTGTCAGCACAAAGCCCGACGTGGGGCTCGAACCCACCAACTGTGAGATCATGACCTGAGCTGAAGTTGACAGCTTAACCAACTGAGCCACCCAGGCACCCCTCCTCCTGTAGATCTTAAACCATTTCTGGTAGGGTGTATGGGGCAGGACAGGCAGATCTTTTATAAAAGATTATACCTTATTCTAAGAAAGAGAATACTTTGTATAAGAGGTATAAAATAGGGGCATCTGTGTGGCTCAGTCAGTTAAGCGTCCAACTTCAGCTCAAGTCATGATCTCGTAGTCCTTGAGTTCAAGCCCCGTGTCAGGCTCTGTGCTGACAGCTCAGAGCCTGGAGGCTTCTTCTGATTCTGTTTCCCTCTCTCTCTGCCCCTCCCCCCTTCATGCTCTGTCTCTCTCACTCTCAAAAATGAATACATGTTAA
The DNA here is from genome assembly GCA_028646485.1 of Cryptoprocta ferox. NCBI lineage: Eukaryota > Metazoa > Chordata > Mammalia > Carnivora > Eupleridae > Cryptoprocta > Cryptoprocta ferox. The sequence continues at coordinate 54,319,048 of CM053579.1, forward strand.
AAAATTTTTAAAAAGAGGTATAAAATAGAACCTGTTAAAATGAAATATTAATAACTGAGGTGTCTTCTTTTGTGTTTTGTTAATTTTTTGTATTGTATGCTTTGATTCTCTCTGGTTTTTGTTTTGTGTAAATTCTAAAGGTATTTTTGTTTTGTAGTTACCTTGAGACTTATATAGATATTTTATAACACTATAATTTAAGTTGATAACTTAAGTTCAATCACATACAAAAACTACACTTTAACTTCTCCTACTCCGCTTTAAGTCATTCTTGTCATAATTTACATTTATTCCTATTATGTATCTTTAAACATTTTTTAGTTATAGTTCTTTGTAATAATTTTCTCTTTTTTTAAATAAGCTCTATGCCCAACATGGGGCTTGACCTTATGACCTTGAGATCAAGAGTCACATGCTCTATCAACAGAGCAAGACAGGTGCCCATATAACAATTTTCGTTTAACTTTCATATTTGAATTTAAATTAATTTACTCACCACCATTATGGTAATGCAGTGTTCTTTTATATTTCTATATAAATACCTTTACCAATGAGTTTCATATTTCCTTAGATTATTGTGTTGCTGTTTAGTGTTCCTTTGTTTCAACGTGAAGAACTCCCTTCAGCATTAATTTTTTAATGTTTTTATTTATATTGAGAGAGACAGAAAAAAACATGAGTGGGGAAGGGGCAGAGAGAGATGGGGACAGGATCGAAAGCGAGCTCTCTGCTGACAACAGTGAGCCCAATGTGGGGCTCAAACTCATGATCTGAGATCATGACCTGGGCCTCAACGGACTGAGCCACTCAGGCATCCCTCCATTCAGCATTTCTTTTTTTTTTAATGTTTTATTTATTTTTGAGATAGAGAGAGACAAAGCATGAGAGAGGGAGGGGCAGAGAGAGAGGGAGACACAGAATCTGAAGCAGGCTCCAGGCTCTGAGCTGTCAGCACAGAGCCCGACATGGGGCTCAAACCAATGAATGTGAGATCATGACCTGAGCCAAAGTCGGAGGCTTAACCGACAGAGCCACCCAGGCGCCCCCCTTCAGCATTTCTTAAAGGGCAAGTCTAATGGTGATGAACTTCCTCAGCTTTTGTTTGGAAAGTCTTTATCTCTCCTTCATTTTTTTCCTTCCAAGACTTTATTTAAATTCCAGTTAGTTAAGATACAGTGTAGTATTAGTTTCAGGAGTAGGATTCATTTATTCATCACTTAAATACAATACCCCACATTCATCACACAACTGCCCTCCTTAATACCCATCATTCACTTAACCCATCCTACAGTCCAGCTCCCCTCTAGGAACTCTGTTTGTTCTCTATAGTTAAGAGGCTCTTTTATGCTTTGCCTCTTTTTTTGTTCCTGTGTCCATCTGTTTTGTTTCTTAAATTCCACAAAGGAGTGAAATCATATATGTCTTACTCTGATTTTGCTTAGGATAATACTCTTTAGCTCCATCCACTTCACTGCAAATGGTAAGATTTCATTCTTTTGTTATGGCTAAGTAATATTCCATTGTTTAAGAAACCATAGCTTCTTTATGCATTCATCAATACATGGATATTGGGGCTTTTTCCATAATTTGGCTATGATTGATAATGCTGCTATAAACATCCATGTGATGTATCTCATTGAATCAGTATTTTTATAATTATACCTTTGGGTAAATACCTAGTGGTGTAACTGCTGGGTCATAGGGTAGTTCTCTTTTTAACTGAGGAACCTCGATACTGTTTTCCAGACTGGCTGTACCAGTTTGCATTCCCACCAACAATGTAAGAGGGTTCCACTTTCTCCACATCTTCACCAACATATCTTCTTTCCTATGTTGTTAATTTTAGCCCTTCTAAATAGGTGTGAGGTAGTATCTTATTGTGGTTTTGATTTGTATTTACCTGATGATGAGCGATGTTGAGCATCTTTTCATGTGTCTATTAGCCATTTGTATGTCTTCTTTGGAAAATATCTATTCATGTCTTCTGCCCATTTTTAACTGAATTTTAACTGTTTTTCAGGTATTGAGTTTGATAAGACCTTTATAAGTTCTTGTGGTTGACTTTGCTAACCCTTTATCAGCTATGTCATTTACAAATATCTTCTCCCATTCTGAAGGCAGCCTTTTAGTTTTGTTGATTGTTTCTTTTGCTGGGAAGAGAGGATTTTTATCTTGATGTAGTACCAATACTTTATTTTTGCTTTTGTTTCACTTCTTCAGGAGACATTTCTAGTAAGAAGTTGATATGGCTGAAGTCAAAGAGGTTACTGCCTGTGTTCTCCTCTAGGATTTTGATGGTATCCTCTCTCAAAATTTAGGCCTTTCATCCATTTGACTTTATATTTATGTATGGTGTAAGAAAGTGATCCAGTTTCATTGTTTTGCATGTCACTGTCCAGTTTTCTCAACAACATTTGTTTAAGAGACTGCCTTTTTCTGTTGGATATTCTTTCCTGCTTTGTTGAAGATGGTTGACCATATGGTTGTGGTCCATTTCTGGGTTTTCTATTCTGTTCCACTGATATATGAGTTCGTTTCGTGACAGTACCATACTGTTTGGATAACAACAGCTTTAAAAATAACTTGAAGTGTGGAATTGTGATGCCCTCACCTTTGCTTTTCTTTTTTCAAGATTGCTTTGGCTATTCACAGTCTTTTGTGGTTCCATACAAATTTCAGGATTGTTTGTTCTAGCTCCCTGAAAATTGCTGCTGGTATTTTGATAGGGATTGCATTCAATGTGTAGATTGCTTTTGGTAGTATAGACATGTTAATGATATTTGTTCTTCTGGGGCACCTGAGTGGCTCAGTCACTTAAGCATCTGACTCTTGATTTCGGATCAGGCCATGATCACACAGTTCATGAGATAGAGCCCCATGTAGGGTTCTGTGATGACAGCACGGAGCCTGCTTGGGCTTCTCTCTCTCCCTCTCTCTCTGCCCCTCCTCCTCATGTGTGCACACACACACTCTCACTCTCTCAAAATAAACGAATAAACATTTAAAATTAAAAACAACAACAACAGTATTTGTTCTTCCAATCCATGAGCATGGAATGTCTTTCCATTACTTTGTGTCATCTTTGATTTCTTCCATCAGTATTTCAGAATACAGACCTTTTACCTCTTTGGTTAGATTTATTCCTAGGTATCTTGTGGTTTCTGGTGCAATTATAAATGGGATTGATTCCTTGATTTCTCTTTCTGCTGCTTCATTATTGGTGTAAAAATGAAACAGATTTCTGTACATTGGTTATGTATCCTGCAACTTTACTGAATTCACGTATCAGTTCTATCAATTTTTGGTAGAGTTTTTTGGGTTTTCTACATAGAGTATCATGTTACTTTTCAAATAGTGAAAGTTTGACTTCTTCCTTGCCGATTTGGATGCTTTTTATTTCTTTTTGTTGTATTATTGCTGAGGCTCAGACTTCCAGTACAATGTTAAATAACAGTGGTGAGAGTGGGTGTCCCTGCATTTTTCCTGACCAAAGAGGAAAAGCTCTTCCTCTGGTTCTTCTCTACTGAGAATATTAGCTGTAGGTTTTTTTTGTATATGGCCTTTATGATGTTGAGCTATGTTCCCTCTATCCATACTTTGTTGAGGATTTTCATCAAGAATGGGTGCTGTACTTTGTCAAATGCCTTTTTATACCCCTGTTGAGAAGATCATATGGCTGTTATCCTTTCTTTTATTAATGTGGTGTATCATATTGATTCATTGTGAATATTGAACCTCCCTTGCGGCCCAGGAACAAATCCCACTTGAAACATGGGAATGTTTCTATTAATGTACAGTTGGATTTAATTTGCTAGTATTTTATTGACAATTTTTGCACCCATGTTTATTAGAGATACAGACTGAAGTTCTCTTTTTTAGTGGACTCTTTGAATGGTTTTGGAATCAGGGTAATTCTGGCCTCATAAAATGAATTTGGAAGTTTACCTTCTATTTCTATTTTTTGGAAAGTTTGAGAAGAATATTTATTCACTCTTTTTTAAAGGTTTGGTAGAATTCCCCTCTGAAGTCATCTGGCCCTGGACTTTTGTTCATTGGGAGAGTTTTGATTACTGATTTTATTTCTTTACTGCTTATCAGTATGTTCAAGTTTTCTATTTCTTCTGTTTAAGTTTTGGTAGTTTATATATTTCTAGGAATTCATCCATTTCTTCCAGATTGCCAAATGTGTTGGCATATAATTTTTCATAATATTCTCTTATAATTGTATTTCTGTGTTGTTGGTTGTTCTTTCTCCTCTCTCATTTGTGATTTTATTTATTTGGGTCCTTTCTCTTTCGTATTTCCTACGTCTGGCTAGGGAGTTATCAATTTTACCAATTTTTTCAACGAACCAGCTCCTGCTTTCATTGATCAAGTCTACTTGGGTTTTTGGTTTCTAAATCATTTATTTCTGTTCTCATCCTTATTATTTACCTTCTTTTGGTGGGTTTAGGCTTCATTTGTTGTTCTTTATCTAGCTCCTTTATGTTCTTAGAGATGATTCTTGCTTCTTGAGGTAGGCCTGTATCACTATAAACTCCCACTTAGGACTGCTTTTGCTGAATCCCAAATATTTTGGACCGTCATGTTTTCATTTTCATTTTTTTCTGTGTATTCTTATATTTCCTCTTTGATTTCCTGGTTGACCCATTCATTCTTTAGTAGAATTTTCTTTAACCTCGATGTACTTATGGTCTTTCCAAAGTTTTTCTTGTGGTTGACTTCAAGTTTCATGGTGTTGTGATTCGAAAAGATGCATGGTATGGTCTCAGTCTTTTTGTACTTGTTCAGGCCTGATTTGTGACCTAGTATGTGATCTGTTCTGGAGAATGTACCATATGCACTTGAAAAGAATGTGTATTCTGCTGCTTTAGGAAGAAATATTTTGAATATACCTATTAAGTCCATCTTTTCCAATGTGTCATTCGAAGCCATTGTTTCTTTGTTGGATTTTGGCTTAGATGATCTCTCCATTAATGTAAGTGGGGTGCTAAAGTCCCCTACCCCTACCTGTAATAATACCCTAATTATTGTATTATTATCTATGAGTTCATTATGTTTGTTACTAAATGTTTTATATATTTGGATGCTTTTATGTTGGGGGCATAAGTATTTATAATTTTTAGATCTTCTTGTTGGATAGACCTCTTTATTATGATATAGTCCCCTTCTTCAGCTCTTGGTACAGTCCTCGGTTTAAATCTAGTTTGTCTGATATAAGTATTGCTATTTCAGCTTTCTTTTGAAATCCATTTGCATGGTAAATGTTTCTTTATCTCCTCACTTTCAACCTGCAGGTGTCTTTAGGTCTAAAATGAGTCTCCTACTCTTGAATACTGAAAACAAACTGAGGGCTGAAGGGGGAGGGGGACAGGAGAAGGGGGGTGATGGGCATGGAGCAGGGCACTTGTGGGGATGAGTACTGGGTGTTTTATGGAAACCAACTTGACAATAAACTATAAAAAATAATAAGAAATAAAACAAATGAATAAAATGAGTCTCCTATAGGCAGCATATAGAGGGGTCTTGTTTTTTGTATCCATTCTGTCACCCTATATTTTTTATTAGAGGATTTAGTACATTTACATTCACCATAATCTTTGATAGATATGAATTTAGTGTCATTTCATTATTTGTTTTGTCATTGTTTTTGGAGATTTTCTCTGTTACTTTCTAGTGTTTGTTGCTTTTCATCTTTCTGTTCCACTCAAGAGGTCCCCTTTAATATTTCTTCCAGGGCTGGTTTAGTGGTCATGAACTCCTTCAGTGTTTGTTTGTCTGGGAAAATATCTCTCCTATTCTGAATGATAGGCTTACTGGATAGAGTATTCTTGGCTGCATATTTTTCCCATTCAGGAGGTTGACTATATCATGCCACTTCATTCTGGCCTGCCAAGTTCCTGTGGACAGATCCACTACTAACCTCATTTGACTTCCATAGTATGTAAGAAACTTCTTTTGTCTTGCAGCTTTTAGAATTTATTCTTTATCTCTATATTTTGCAAATTTAACTACAATATCTGTTGGTACTGATCTGCTTTTGTTTATTTTGATAGGTGTTGTCTGTGACTCCTTGATTTGGTTGTCCATTTCCTTCCCCAGATTAGCGAAGTTTTCAGCTACAATTTCTTCATATAAACCTTTTGCTTCCTTTTCTCTCTCTTCCTCTTCTGGGACTTCTATGATTAGAATGTTATTACCTTTCGTGGAGTCACTGAGTTCCCTAAGTCTACTATAGTGATCCATGATTTTTCATTCCCTCTTTTGTTCAGCTTCATTATTTTCTAGTATTCTATCTTCTGTATCACTTATCATTTCTCTGCTTCTTCCATACTGTGGTCATTACATCCAGTCAGTTTCCAATCTTGATTATTGCATATTTTCATTCCAGCCTGATTGGTTTTAAGCTCTTTTATTTCTGCAGTAAGTGTATCCCTGGTGTCTCCTATGCTTTTCTCAAGCAGATCAGTCATATTATATTTGTTTCGATTAGATCATTGGCCATGAATTTTTCTTGTTCTTTTTTTTTTTTGGATGAATTCCTCCGTCTTGCATTTTGTCTAGGTCTCTGTCTTCTGTGTTAGAAAAGCCTGCTATGTTTCCTGCTTCTGAGAGTAATGGCTTTATGAAGAAGAGATCCTATAATATCCAGGGTCTGGCACTTCAGGAAGTGTCTCAGGTGTATGCTGCATGCAATATGCTGCTGTATTTTGTTTACTCTATCCCTCCAGTCAGTTGTGTGCAGGGTTTCTCCTTGCTTGCAGTGTGGAGTGTTTGGACCTTAGCCAGAGTATGGCGAATTTTAATTAGGTGTGTACTGTTCTCCTTGTTAAATGAGACCTGATGCTATTTCCACTAGAGCTGAAGTTTTGAAGAACTCTATGGTCAGTAGACATGGTAAATCCCCTGATTTTTTGCTGGTCTTCTGGGGGAGGGGCCCACTTCCCTGGTTTTCAGGCACACTTGCCCAAGAAAAGCAGTAGCATCAGACTGTAGTAGGGCGAGGCTTGTTGTAAGCAGTTTAGGCAGCTAGTGTTGTCACTGTGCTGTTTGCTGACATTAATTTATGCATTTTAGTTTTGGTGATTGCTTCCTTCACTGTGTAGAAGCTTTTTATCTTGATGAAGTCCCAATAGTTCATTTTGCTTTTATTTCCCTTGCCTTCAGAGACACGTCAAGTAAGAAGTTGATGCAGCCAAAGTCGAAGAGACTGTTGACTGTGTTCTCCTGTAGGGGGTTAATGGTTTACTCTCTCACATTTAAGTCTTTCATCCATTTTGAATTTATTTTCATCTATGATATAAGAAAGTGGTCCAAGATCATTCTTCTGCATTTTGTTGTCCAGTTTTCCCAGCACCATTTGCTGAAGAGACTGTCTTTTTTTTCCATTGGATACACTTTCCTGCATTGTTGAAGATTACTTGTCATATGTTTTTGGGTCCATTTCTAGGTTATCAATTCTATTCCATTGATCTATGTGTCTGTTTTAGTACCAATACCATACTGTCATAATGATTACAGCTTTCTACTACAACTTGTAATTTGGAATTGTGATGCTTCCAGCTTTGGTTTTCTTTTTCAACATTACTTGGCTATATGGGGCCTTTTCTGGTTCCATTCAAATTTTAGGATTGTTTGTTCTAGCTCTGTGAAGAAAGCTGATGCTATTTTGATAGAGATTGCATTGAATTTGCTGATTGCTTTGGGTAGTATCGACAATATTTATTCTTCGAATCCATGAGCATATAATGTTTTTCCATTTCCTTGTGTCTTCTTCAATTTCTTTCATAAGCTTTCTATAGTTTTCAGCAAACAGATCTTTTACCTCTTTGGCTAGGTTTATTCCTAGGTATCTTATGGCCTTTGGTGCAATTGTAAATGGGATCAATACATTGATATCTCTTTCTGCTTCTTCATTGTTGGTATATAGAAATGCAACCTATTTCTACACATCGATTTTATATCCTGCAACCTTGCTGAATTCATTTATCAGCTCTAGCAGTTTTTTGGTGGAATCTTTCAGGTTTTCCATATAGAGTATTATGTCATCTGTGAAGAGTGAAAGTTTGACTTCTTCCTTGATAATTTGGATGCCTTTTATTTCTTTTTGTTGTCTGCTTGCTGAAGTTATGACTTCCAGTACTATGTTGAACAACATAGTAGTGAGAGTGGACATGCCTGTCATGTTCCTGATCTTAGGGATAAAGTTCTCAGTTTTTCCCCATTGAGGATGATATTAGCTGTGGGCCTTTCATATATGGCTTTTATGATGTTAAGGAATGTTCCTTCTATCCCTATTCTTGAGGGGTTTTATCAAGAAAGATTCTGTATTTTGTCAAATGCTTTTTCTGCATCTATTGAAAGGATCATATCGTTCTTATCCTTTCTTTTATTAATGTGGTATATCACATTGATTGATTTACGAATATTGAACCAGCCCTCCAGCCCATGAATAAATCCTAATTGTTCAGGGTGAATAATTCTTTTAATGTACTCTTGAATTTGATTTGCTAGTATCTTGTTAATAATTGTTGCATCCAGGTTCATCATGGATATTAGCCTATAATTCTCCTTTTTAGTGTAGTCTTTGTCTGGTTTTGGAATCAAGGTAATGCTGGCTTCATAGGATGAGTTTGAAAGCTTTCCTTCCATTTCTATTTTTTGGAACAGCTGGAGGAGAATAGGTAATAACTCTTCTTTAAATGTCTGGTAGAATTCCCCTGGGAAGCAATCTGGCCCAGACTCCTATTTGTTGGGAGATTTTTGGTAACTGATTCAATTTCTTTGCTAGTTCTGGGCCTGTTCAAATTTTCTACTTTTTCCTATTTGAGTTTTGGTAATGTGTGAGCGTCTAGGAATTTGTCCCTTTCTTCCAGATTGTCCAGTTTGTTGGCATATAGTTTCTCATAGTATTCTATTATAATTGTTCGTATTTCTGTGCTATTGGTTGTGATTGCTCCTCTTTCATTCATGATTTTTATCTATTTTGGTCCTCTCTCTTTTCTTTTTGAGAAGTCTGGCTAGGGGTTTATCAATTTTATTTATTCTTTCAAGAAACCATCTCTTAGTTTTATTGATCATTTCTAATGTTTTGGGGTTTTTTTGGATTCTATATCATTTATTGCTGCTCTAATCTTTATTATTTCCCTTCTTCTGCTGGCTTTGGGCTTTATTTGTTGTTCCTTTAGGTATAAGGTTAGGTTGTGGATTTGGGGTCTTTCTTGCTTCTCAAGATAGGCCTGCATTGCAATGTATTTTCCTCTTAGGACTGCCTTTGCTGCATCCCAAAGGTTTTTGGACTGTCGTGTTTTCCCTTTCATTTGCTTCGTGTATTTTTTTTTATTTCTTCTTTAATTTCCTGGTTACCCATTCATTTTTTAGTAGGATGTTCTTTAACCTCTGTGTATTTGAGGGCTTTCCAAAAATTTTTTTGTGGTTGACTTTCAAGTTTCATAGCATTGTGATCTGAAAATATGCATGGTTGTACCTGTCCTGCACTGATCTGTGACACAAAATATAATTTATTCTGGAGAATGTTCCATGTACAGTTGAGAAGAATGTTTATTATGCTGCTTTAGGATGAAATGTTCTGAATATATCTTTTAAGTCCATCAGGTTCAGTGTGTCATTCAGAGCCATTGTTTCCTTGTTGATTTTCTGCTTAGGTGATCTTTCTACTGCTGTAAGTGGAGTATTAAAGTATCCTACAATAATGGTATTATTATCAATGGGTTTGTTTATGTTTGTAATTAATTAATTTGTATATTTGAGTTCTGTCATGTTGGGGGCATAAATATTTCCAATTTTTAGATCTTCTAGGTGGATAGACGCCTTAATTATGGTATTATTCCCTTCTTCATCTCTTGTTAAAGTCTTTGTTTTAAAATCTAGTTTGGCTGATATAAGTATGGCTACTCCATCTTACTTTTGACATCCATTAGCATGACAGGTGATTCTCCATCCCCTCACTTTCAATCTGAAGGTGTTCTCAGATCTAAAATGAGTCTCTTGTAGGCAGCATATAGATGGATCTTGGGTTTTTTTTTTTATCCATTCTGATACCCTATGTCTTTTTATTGGAGCATTTAGTCCGTTTATATTCAGTGATTATTGAAAGATAAGGATTTAGCGCCATTGTGCTACCTGTAGGTTTCGTGTTTGTGGTGATGTTTCTGGTACCTTGTAGTCTTTGTTGCTTTCCATTCAGAGAGTCCCCCTTAGAATGTCTTGATGGCTTGTTTAGTGGTCACGATCTCCTTTATTTTTTGTTTGTCTGGGAAAGTCTTTATCTCTCCTTCTATTCTAAATGGCAGCCTTGCTGGATAAAGGATTTTTGGCTGCACATTTTTCCTATTCAGCACATTGAATATTTCCTGTCACTCTGTTCTGGCCTGCTAAATATCAGTGGACAGGTCTGCTACTAACCTTATGTGGCTACCCTTGTAGTTAAGGACCTTTTGTCCTTAGCTGCTTTCAGAATTCTCTGTTTATCTTTGTATTTTGCAAGTTTTGCTATGCTGTGTTTTAGTGTTGACCTGCTTTTTGTTGTTGTTGTTGATTTTGAAGAGAGTTGTCTGTGCCTCTTGGACTTGGATGCCTGTTTTTTCCCCACATTAGGGAAGTTCTCAGCTATAATTTGTTCAAATAAAACTTCTGCCCCTGTTTCTCACTCTCCTTCTTCTGGGACTCCTATGATACAGATATTGTTTCATTTTATAGAATCAATTAGTTCTCTAACTCCCCCCTCGTGATCTAGTAATTTCCTTTCCCTCTTTTTTCCCCTAAATTACTTTTCATAATTTTGTGTTCTATTACACCTATTCTTCCTCTGCTTTTTCAATCCTTACTGTCACTGTATCTAGTTTATCTTGCATCTCAGCTATAGCATTTTTAATTCATCCTGACTACTTCTTCGGTCTTTGATCTCTGCAGAAATGTTTCTCTGGTGCCTTCTATGCTTTTTTGTAAGCCCAGCTAGTAGTCTTATGACTGTGGTTCTAAATTCTTGTTCAGATATATTATTTATATCTGCCTTGAGCAAGTCCCTGGCTACTATTTCTTCTTGACCTTATTATTTCTTCTTGACCTTACTTTTGGACAGAATTCCTCCATCTTGTCGTGTTGGCTAAGTTTCTGTCTTGTGTCTTTTAAAAGCAAGTTATCTCTCCTACACTTGAGAGTACTATTATATTAAAAAGGGGTCCTACACTGTCCAGAGCCTGGACAGTGTTTCTGGTGTATGTTGCACGTACTGTGCTGTTGAATTTTGGCTGCTCTATCCCACTGGTCAGTCCTCTGCAGAGCTCCTCCTTGCTTGCAGTGTGGAGTGGTTAGATCTTTAACTAGTTGTGCAACCCTGGAAAAATAAGAGAGGGAGGGGGAAGCCTTATCCTATAAAAAGAAAAAGGAAAGGAGAGAAAAGAAAACCAAACAGATAATCAAAAAACTATAAGGCTAATTCCAAGGAAATTTAAATGAAAGAAAAAAGGGAGAAAAAAAGAGAAAAGAAGGAAAAATATATAATGAAAAATCTTTATAAAAGATTATATATATATCACGAAAACCAAATCAAAAACTATGAGCCAGATTCCAAAAGAAAAAAAGAAGAGGAAGGAAAAAAAATGAGTTGTTTCTTGGTTCCTGAGGCTGATGGCTACACTGGTCTGGAGGAGAGGCCAGCTGTGTTGGCGTCAGTCAGTCTTGCTCCAGTAAATAAGCAGTTCCCAGAAACAGAGGAGCAGTGTTTGGTGTGTGTCCCACTTCCCCTGGGGGCCACTGTGCTGCTCTCTGAAGTCCCCGTGTGTTGGTGTGTATGGGGGGAAAATGGTGTCACCCCAATCTCTTCCCCAGAACTGGGGATCTCAATTCACACTGTTCAGGCAGCGTCATAGAATAATGAGGGCAGTCAGCCTGCCCTGCACCACATATCTCCTACACTTTCTCCTTGGTAGGATTTAATCCATGGCTAGGATTAAAAACCAAGGTTTTTTTAAAAAAATGTTTCTTCTTTATTTTTGAGAGAGAGAGTGCAGTGAGGGGGGAGGGGCAGATAGAGAGGGGGACAGAGGATCTGAAGCAGGCTCTGTCCTGATAGCAGAGAGAGTGGGGGTTAAACCTTCGAACCATGGGATCATGACCTGAACCAAAGGCAGATGCTTAACAAACTGAGGTATCCACATGCCCCCGCATGGCGTGGATGCACTCCCCTCCTCAGGACTAGAGCCTCTCCTCCCTGCTGATGAGACGCCATTGGCTGGCACCTGCAGGGTCTTTCGTCCTTGGGGAGGCAATAAACCCTCTTCCCAAAGTACTCCAGGAAGGGGACTGTTCTCTCCCAGTATACCCCAGAGATCACTACACCACGCTATTCCAAGGCCAGCTCCCTCCTCCACAGGAGTGTGCATCAAGGCTCACTCCAGGGAAAGTCGCCCATTTCCAAAACATCAGAGTTTCAGATCCAAAGGCTATTTGCAAAACAAAACAAAACAAAATAAAAAACAAAATGAATACTGGGATGCTCAGTACCTCTCGCTTCCCAGCCCGTGGTCCGAGAGGTTTTCTTCTTGTACAAACTCAGTGCTGCACTTTCACACCTTCTCTCTCTTTCTCTCCTTGTTGTCTCTCCACAGAACATGTTCCCTTTCCTCCATACCTCTGCCGTTTTATCTCCACCAACTCACATACATTCACCTCAATCCTCCCAAGCTTTTTCCGTCCAGCTGTGGAGATTCCTCTCCAGATCTATTTCCTGGGTGTTCCAAGTAATCTGACCTCAATACCTGTGTTTGCAGGATGAGGAAAATCCAGTCCCCCTACATCTCCACCATTTTAACTCCTCTACATCTCACTCCTATTTAACATAGTACTGAAAGTCCCAGCCAGAGCAATTAGCCATAAATAAATAAATAAATAAATCCAATTTGCAAAGGAAGAATTAAAATTATAGCAGTTTGCAAATGGCCTGGTCTTATGTATTAAAAAAACCCAAATATTACATTTAAAAAATTAGAATATATGAATTAAGTTGCAGGATACAAATCAACATATAAAACACTGGCAATAAACTATCTCAAAAAGAAATTAGGAAAAGAATCCCTTTTATAATAGTACCAAAATGACTTAGGAATAAACTTAAGGAGAATAAAGATTTATATACTGAAAACTATAGAACAATGATGAAGGAAATTAAATAAGACACAGAAAATGGAAACACAGCCCCACGTTCATGGCTTGCAAGACAACATTGTTAAATGTCTGTACTTCCTAGAGCGATCTATATTTTGCCAGTTACACTATGATATGTCGTGCCGAAGGTCGATTCAAGTTACGTCTTAAGGGGGTTCTTTGGGCCTCTTGGATTTCAATGTCCATTTCATTCCCTATATTTGGGAAGTTTTCAGCTATAATTTGATCCAGTACCCCTTCAGGACCTTTTTCTCTTTCCTCATCTTCGGGAATTCCTATGATACGGATATTGTTCCGTTTGATTGTATCACTCAGTTCTCGAATTCTCTTTTCATGTTCCTGTATCAATTATTCTCTCCTTTTCTCAGCTTCCTCTTTTGCTATAACTGTGTCTTCTAATTCACTTATTCTCCTCTCTGCCTCTTCGATCCATGCAGGGGCTGCCTCCATTTTGTTATGCACCTCATTTATAACCTTTTTTAACTCGTTGCAGCTATTTTGAAGGTCCCTAGTCTGTGTATCAATAGCTTCTTTGATGTTTTTTTCAAGTCCAGCAATTAATTTGATGACAATTGTTCTAAATTCTTGTTCAGTTATGTTGTGTAAGCCTGTTTTCAGCAGTTCTGTGGCTGTGACTTCTTCCTGGAGGTGCTTTAGAGGAGAGTTCTTTCGTTTCGTCATTTTGGGTAGCCTTCTGTCTCTTGTCAGTTTTAAAAGCTCGTTATGCACTATGCACCTGTTAGTATTGCTCTATTAAAGGAGGCTCATTGACTGTCCAGGGCCTGTCGTTTCAGAAAGTGTTCTTTTAATGGTGTCTCTCACTTTCTCTTGTTGTGCCTTTGATTATTTTATTTCCCTGGTCAGTGATATCTGGGACTCTCCACCACGTGTACTTTGGCTTGTTTCTTGAGGTATACCCGAAAAGGAAACAGACTAGTATACAGGGAACAAAAGCATGCACACGCACAGACAGATCAAATAAACAAGCAAGCCAAAAGGGGAAAGGAAGCAAATGAAAGGAAAGGAAAGAAAAGAAAGAAGAGAAGAGAAGAAAAGAGAGAAGAAGAAGAAACAAAAACAAAAACAAAAAGAAAAACAAGGTGGGGGCAGAGACAGCAAAAGACTATGGACAGTCTAAAAATGCATACAACCAGCCAAGAGGAGAGATAAGAATATGCTAAGGAAAATATATCTGGATGGCAGCAGAAAAGAAAGAGAAGCAAGAAAAAAACAGGAAAAAAATTTTTTTACACTGAATGTAAATGGACTGAATGCTCCAATGAAACGACATAGAGTAATAGAATGAATAAAAAACCAAAATCCATCTATTTGCTGTCTACAAGAGACTCATTTGAGACCTGAAGACACCTTCAGATTGAACGTAAGTGGATGGAGAAATATCTATCATGCGACTGGTAGTCAAAAGAAAGCCAGAGTAGCCATACTTATATGGGACAAACTGGAAATTAAAGTCAAGGCAGTAACAAAAGATGAAGAAGGATACTGTATAATAATTACAAGGTCTCTCCATCAGGAAGAGCTAACAATTATAAACATCTATGTGCCGAATTGGGGAGCACCCAAATACATAAAACAATTAGTCACAAACAGAAACAATCTTATCGATAAGAATGTGCTAATTGCAGGGCATTTTAATACTCCACCTACAGCAATGGATAGATCAACTAGACAGAAAATCACTAAAGAAACAATGCACCTGAACAACACATTGGAACAGATGGAATTGATAGATATATTTAAAGCTCAGCATCCTGAGGATAGGGAATTCACAGTCTTCTGGAGTGCGCATGGCACATTCTCCAAGAAGGATCACATACTGGATCATAAATCAGCCCTCCATAAATATAAACGAATTGAGATTATACCATGCACACTTTCAGATCACAATGCTATGAAACTTGAAATCAATCCCAGGAAAAAGTCTGGAAAACCTCCAAAAATGTGGAGGTTAAAAACCACCTTACTAAAGAATGATTGAGTCAATCAGGCAATCAGAGAAGAAATTGAAAATATATGGAAACAAATGAAACCAAAAATACAACAATCCAAACTCTCTGGGATGAAGCCAAGGCAGTCCTAAGAGGAAAGTATATTGCAATCCAGGCTTATTTCAACAAACTAAAAAAAGCACAAATTCAAAATCTAACAGAGCACCTGAAGGAACTAGAAGGGGAGCAGGAAGAACACCCCAAACCCAGCAGAAAAAAGAAATAATGAAGATCAGGGCAGAAATAAACCATATAGAATCAAAAAAAAAATTGCACCAGCATTCTTCTCAAAGCTGGAACAAACTATCCTAAAATTCGTATGGAACCACAAAAAACCCAGAATAGCCAAAGTAATACTGAAGAAGAATACCAAAACGGGAGGCATCACAATCCCAGACTTTAGACTCTACTACAAAGCTGTCATCACCAAGACAGTATGGTACTGGCACAAAAACAGACACATAGACCAGTGGAATAGATTAGAGAGCCCAGAACTGCACCCACAAATGTACGGCCAATTAATCTTTGACAAAGGAGGAAAGACTATCCAATGGCAAAAAGATAGCCTCTTTAATAAGTGGTGCTGGGACAACTGGACGGCAACATGCAGAAGAATGAAACTAGACCACTCTCTTACACCATACACAAAAATAAACTCCAAATGGATGAAGGACCTGAACGTGAGACAGGAAACCATCAAAACCGTAGAGGAGAAAGCAGGAA
>CM053579.1:54335464-54364161 GCA_028646485.1 Cryptoprocta ferox
AACAAACTGAGGGGGGAAGGGGAAAAGGTAAAGCGGGGTGATGGTCTTGGTGGAGGTCACTTGTGGGGAAGAGCACTGGGTGTTATATGGAAACTAACCTGACAATAAACTATAAAGTTAAAAAAAAAAATTTTTAAGAAAACATGCTTATAGCTTTAATTGAAGTTCATCTACTATTTGTCCTTTATTAAAATGTAGCTTTCCATTTTGTTTTATTTATTTAAAGTTTTTATTTTAATTCCAGTTAGTTAATATACGGTGTTATATTAATTTCAGGTGTACAGTACAGTGATTCAACACTTCCATACATCACACTGTGCTCATCACTACGAGTGCACTCCTTAATCCCCATCACCTATTTAACCCATTCCCTCACCCACCTCTCCCCTGGTACCCATTAGTTTGTTGTCTATAGTTAAGAGTCTCATTTTTTTTGCTTTGTCTCTTTTTTTCTCTTTGTTCATTTGTTTTGTTTCCTAAATTTCACATATGAATAAAATCATATGGTATTTGTCTTCCTCTGATTTTTCTTAGCATTTTACTGTCTACCTTCATCTATGTCATTGCAAGATTTCATTCTTTTTATGGCTGAATAATATTCCATTGTATATATATTTACCATCTCTTTTCTATTCATTCATCAATCGATGGACACATGGGCTGCTTCCATAATTTGGCTATTGTAGATAATGATGCTATAAACATAGGGGTGCATGTATCCCTTTGAATTAGTGTTTTTATATTCTTTGGGTAAATACTCAGTAAATAATGCTATTCCTGGATCATAGAGTAGTTCTGTTTTTAAGTGCTTGAGGAATCTCCATACTGTTTTCCACAGTGGCTGCACCAGTTTGCATTCCCACCAACGGTGCAAGAGGGTTCCTTTTTCTCCACAACCTTGCCAAAACCTGTTGTTTCTTTTGTTGTTCATTTTAGCTATGCTTACAGGTCTGAAATGGTATCTTATTGTAGTTTTGATTTGCATTTCTCTGATGGTAAGTGATGATGAATATCTTCTCATTTGTGTGTTGGCCATCTGTATATCTTCTTTGGAGAAATGTTTGTTCATGTCTTCTGCCCATTTTTTAATTGGATTATTTGGCTTTTGGGTGTTGAGTTTTATAATTTCCTTTATAATTTGGATACTAATCCTTTATCAGATACATCATTTGCAAATATCTTCTCCTTTCCATACATTTGTCTTTTTCACCTTGACTTTATTAATAATCTGTCTCCAGAATCACACTATAGAATGATTTATTTCAGGAATTTTCATGTTTTTGAATATTTTCTTATTTTTATAAGTACTATATTATTAAAAATAGAAAACAATATTAGAGAATTATTACACTTTTAATAATAGACTAGTCAAAAAATTGACTAATCAGCTGTTTCTTTTTAAAAAAAAATTTTAAAGTTTACTCATTTTTGAAAGACAGACAATGAGCGGGGGAGGGGCAGAGAGAGAGGGAGTCACAGGCTCCTGAGCTGTCAGCACAGAACCCGATGCGGGGCTCAAACCCACGAACTGCAAGATCATGACCTGAGCCAAAGTCGGGCGCTTAACTGATTGAGCCACTGAGGCACCCCTAATCAGCTGTTTCTATTTTTTTCAATTTTTCTCCACATAAATATACTGTATCTACTATTTTTTTAATTTAGCCTTTTCCTTTAGTATTATATTGCAAGCATTTTAACATATCATTGACAACTCTGTGAACCTTTTCCTTTGTGATTTCATCTGCTACTTCAAACCTTTAGAGAATTGTAATCTCTCTCGATTCTTTTCAGATTCAATCAAATAAAATGTCTCTTCCAGTTTCTGATCTCTTATCCATTCCTTGACCTTTGAGTTAAACATTGCTTGTTGTAGATAAACCTCAAGGCAGATCTTACTTTTAATCCTGTAGCCCATGTTTATTTCTTACATGTAAAAAGATTAGTGAGGGGCAATAATATTTAATTTATGAGGATTTATAAGTGAAGATTATAGAAATTGAAACTAAATTAGTTTTTTGGGTGAGAAGTTTGAAGAATTTAAAATAAAAGATGTCAGATAGATGAAAGGAAACAGGATTGAGCAATTGTTTTCCATTTCTGTTGAGAGTGAAAAGAAATGTATATAGAGAGGGAAAAAGGAATTAGGATTGGAAATATAGATTCCTATCCAGCTTTCAGAATAAATGTATAGAGTACTATTATGAAGAGAGACTGAAAAAATATTAAGTTGATCTTGATTTAATTGCAAAGCTACAGACTACATTAATAATGGTTTAGAAAGGTGGATAGCAGTTTGCAGTTTACAAAACAATTCCCCATAATTATTTCATTTGATACTCAAAACAGCCTTGTGAAGTGGCATTACATGCACTTAAAAATCAGGAAATTGGGGGGCCTGGGTGGCTCAGTAGGTTAAGCGTCTGACTTCGGCTCAGGTCATGATCTCGCGGTCCATGAGTTTGAGCCCCGCATTGGGCTCTGTGCTGACAGCTCAGAGCCTGGAGCCTGCTTCGGATTCTGTGTCTCCCTCTCTCTCTGCCCCTCACCCACTCATGCTCTGTCTCTCTCTGTCTCTCAAAAATGAATAAATATTTTAAAAAATTAAAAAAATAAAATAAAATAAATAAGGAAATTGAGTTTTAGTTCCTGAATTTCAGAGAAGTTACCAAATACTACAATTGATCTTTTAACAGCTCTATTGAGATATAATTCACATACTATACAATTAACCTATTTAAGGTTTACAATTCAATGGATTTTAGTTTAGCCATAGAGTGGTGCAACCACAATTAATTTTAGAACATTTTATCGCTCCCATAAGAAAATCCTATTCCCATGAACAGACACTACACCATTTACCTCTAATGTTCACAGTTTTATGCAAACATTAATCTACATTCTGTCTCTATTTTTGTGCTTATTTTGGGTTTTTGATATAAGTAGAATGATATAACATATGTTACTTTGAATTTTTTTCACTTAGCATAATGTTTTGATTATGGTCCATTTATATTATGGCATGGTCATTAAGGTCCATCCATATTATGGCATGTATCAATACTGCATCCCTTTTCATTATCAAATAATATTCCATTGTATGGATATACCACTTTTGTTTATCTAGTCATTAGTTCATGGATATTTGAATGGTTTCACTTTTTTGACTATTAAAAATAATGCTGCTATGAACATGTTTTTGTGCAGATACATTTTCATTCACAACTTGGTCTTGAACCCATTTTTGATCCTAGGCAAAATTCTAAGATAGTCCCCAAGATTCCTGTCCCCTACATTACAAGCCCTACAAAATCCTTTCCTTGAATGTGGGCAGAATTTGTGAATATAATGGGATATCACTCTCTTGATTTAGATATATTATTTGGCAAAGGTGAAGGAAATTGCAACTGTATAAGGTCTTTAATCAGTTCATTTTTTGTAAAGTTTTTAAATTTATTTATTCATTTGAGAGAGACAGAGAGCAAGCAAGGATGGGGCAGAGAGAGAGGGAGACACAGAATCTGAAGCAGGCTCCAGGCTCCAAGCTGTCAGCACAGAACCTGATGCAAGGTTCAAACTCATGATCATGACCTGAGCCAAAGTCCGAGGCTTAACCAACTAAGCCACCTAAGCGCCCCTTTAATCAGTTGATTTAAATTAATCAAAAGGAAGATTATTCAGAACAGGCCACACATAATTAGGAAAGCCCTGTATAAGAGGATCCAGGCTTTTCCTGAAAGAAAGATTCAAAGTAAAAGAATGAGCAAGGGTACAAGCCCTGCAATAAACATTAAAGAGGACTCTTTGAGTGGAAAGGAAAGACCAAAAGTGACAAAGACAAAGGAATAGATAAAATCTCCAGAAACAACAAAACAATTAATAAAATGGCACTAAATCTATATGCATTAATAATCACTCTGAATGTAAAGGACTAAATGCTCCAATCAAAAGATATAGGATGTCAAAATGGATAAGAAAACAACACCCATCTATATGCTGCCAACAAGAGAATCATTTTACTTTTTAATTAAAAAAAATTTTAATATTTATTTTTGAGGGGGGGGGCATAGAGAGGGAGACACAGAATCTGAAACAACCCCAGGCTCTGAGCTGTCAGCACAGAGGCCAACGTGGGGCTTGAACCCACAAACCATGAGATCACGACCTGAGCCGAAGTTGAACACTCAACCTACTAAGCTCCCAAGCCACCCCATAAGCGACTCATTTTAGGCCTAAGGCACCTGCAGATTGAAAGTAAGGGGGCGGAAAAATACTTACCATGCAATTAGATATTAAAAGAAAGCTGGAATAGCAATACTTATATTAGACAAACCAGATTTTAAACCAAAGACTGTAACAAGAGATGAAGAAGGGCACTGTATCATAGTTAAGGGGTCTATCCAACAAAAATCTAACAATTATAAATATTTATATCCCAAAATGGAAACACGCAAATATATAAAATATTTAGTAACAGAGATAAAGGAGCTACTGGATAATAATACAGTAACAGTAGGGGCCTTTAACACCCCACTTACATCAATGAATAGATCATTTAAGCAGAAAATCAACAACGAAAAAATGGCTTTGAATGACACACAGGACCAGATGGACTTAACAGATATAATCAGAATATTTCATCTAAAAGCAGCAGAATACATATTTTTTTCAAGTGCACATAGGACATTCTCTGGAAGAGATCACATAGAAGATCACAAATCAGGCTACAAGTACAAAATATTGAGATCATACCATGCATCTTTTCCAACCACAATGCTATGAAACTTGAAGTCAATCACAAGAAAAAATTTGGAAAAACCACAAATACATGGAGGTTAAATAACATGCTACTAAGGAAGGAATGGGTCAACCAGAATATCAAAGAGGAAATTAAAAAGTATGGAAACAAACGAAAATGAAAACATGAGATCCAAAATCTTTGGGATGCATGAAAAGCAGTCATAAGAGGGAAGTATTTAGTAATACATGCCTACCTCAAGAAGCGAGGAAAATTTCAAATAAAAAACCTAACCTCACACCTAAAGGAATTAGCAAAAGAACAACAAAGGAAGCCCAAGTGAGCAGAAGAAGGGAAATAATAAAATTAGAGCAAAGATAAATGGTACGGAAAGTAAAAAAACAATAGAACGGATGAATAAACATAGGGGTTGGTTCTTTGAAAACATTAATAAAATTGATAAACCCTTAGCCAGGTTGATCAAAAAGAAAAGTGAAAGGACCCAAATAAAATCACAAATGACAGAGGAGGAAGAGCAACCAACAACACAGAAATCCAAATAATTATAAAAGAATATCATGAAAAATTAAATGCCAGCAAACTGGACAACCTGGAAAAATGGATAAATTCTAGAAACACATAAACACCAAGACTAAAACAGGAAGAAATATAAAACTTCAATAGACCAATAACCAGCCAAGGAATTGAATAAGTAGTCAAAGAAATCTCTCAACAAACAAAAGTCCAGGGCCAGATGGCTTCACAGGGGAATTTTACCAAACCTTTAAAGAAGAGTTAATACCTATTCTTCTTAAACTGTTCTAAAAAATAGAAAATAAAGGAAAACTTCCAAAATCATTCTATGAGGCCAGCACTACCCTGATTCCAAAATCAATGACTCCACTAAAAAAATAGAACAATAGGCTCTTATCTCTAATGAACATGGATGCAAAACTTCTCAATAAAATACTAGCAAATCAAATACAATCATATATTAATAGAATCATTAACCATGATCAGGTGGGATTTATTTCTGGGGTGCAAGGGTGGTTCTGTATTCACAAGCGAGTCAACATGATACACCACACTAATAATAGAAAGGATAAGAATCATATTATCCTCTCCATAGATGCAAAAATAAGCATTTGAGGAAGTACAACATCCATCATGATAAAAACCCTCAATAAAGTAGGGTTAGAGGGAACATACCTAGACATCATGATGGCCATATACCAAAAAAACACAGGTAATATCACCCTCAACGGGGAAAAAGTGATAGCTTTTCCTTTATGGTGAGGAACAAAGCACGGATGTCCACTCTTATCACTGTTATTTACCATAGTACTGGAAGTCCTAGCCTCAGCAATCAAACAACAAAAAGAAATAAAAGGCATCCAAATCAGCAAGGAAGAGGTCAATCTCTCACTATTTGTAGGTGACTTGATACTCTATATAGAAAACCCCAAAGCCTCCACCAAACAATTGCTAGAATTGATACATGAATTCAGTATTGTCACAAGGTAAAAAATCAATGTACATAAATCTGTTGCATTTCTATACACCAATAATAAAGCAGCAGAAAGAGAAATCAAGGAATCAATCCCATTTACAACTGCACCAAAACCATAAGATACTTAGTAATAAACCTAACCAAAGAAGTAAGAGATCTGTATTCTGAAAAGTATGGAACACGTATGAAGGTTATTGAAGAAGACACAAAGAAATGGAAAAACATTCTATGCTCATGGGTTGGAGAACAAATATTGATAAAATGTCTATATTACCCAAATCAATCTACACATTTAATGCAATCCCTATAAAAATGACAAGAGCATTTTTAACAGAACTAGAACAAACAATCCTAAAATTTGTATGGAACCAGAAAAGACCCCGAATAGCCAAAGCAATATTGAGGAAGAAAAGCCAAGGTGGAGGGATCACAATTCCGACTGCAAACTATATTACAAAGCTGTAGTGATGAAGACAGTTGGTACTATCACATAAACAAACACATGGATCAGTAGAATAGAATAGAAAACCAAGAAATGAACCCACAACCATATGGTCAACTAATCTTTGACAAAGCAGGAAAGAATATGCAACAGATAAAAGACAGTCTCTTCAACTAGTGGTGCTGGAAAAAGTGGACAGCAACATGCAAAAGAATGAAGCTGAACCACTTTCTTACACTATACACAAAAAATAAATTCAAAACAAAAGGACCTACATGTGAGAAAGAAAATCATCAAAATCTGAGAGGAGGACACAGTTAGTAACCTCTTTGACATCAGCGGTAGCAAGTTCTTACTAGATAAGTCTCATGAGGCAAGGGAAATAAAAGCAAAAATGAACTATTGGAACTTCATCAAATTAAAAGGCTTGTCTGCACAATGAAGAGAACAATCAACAAAAGTAAAAGGCAACCTATAGAATGAGGGAAGATATTTGCAAATGACACATCTGATAAAGGGCTAGTATCCAAAATATACAAAGAACTCATAAAACTCAACACCCCAAAACAAAATAATCCAGTTACAAAATGGGCAGAAGATATGAATAGACATTTTTCCAAAGAAGACATATAGATGGCTAACAGACACATGAAAAAATGCTCAACATTACTCATCATCAGGGAACTACAAATCAAAACTACAATGAGATATCACCTCACACAAGTCAGAATGGTTAAAATTAACAACACAGGAAACAATAGGTATTGGCGAGGAGTGGAAGAAAGAGGGACACGGTGGGAATGCAAACTGGTGCAACAGGTCTGGAAAACAGTATGGAACTTCATCAAAAATTGAATAATAGAACTAACTTATGATCTAGCAATTGCACTATTAGGTATTCACCTAAATGTCACAAAAATACTGACTCAAAGGGACTTATGCCCCATAATGTTTATAACAGCATTATCAACAATAGCCAAATTATGGAAAGAGCCCAAATGTCCATCGGCTGATAATTGGATAAAAAAGTAATTATATATAATATATTATATGTATAATGGAATATTACTCAGCCATTAAAAAGAATGAAATCTTGCCATTTACAATGTTGTGGATGGAGCTAGAGAGTATTACAATATACAAAATCCATCAGTTGGAGTAAGACAAATACCGTATGATTTCACTCATATGTGGATTTTAAAAAGAAAACAAATGAACATAGGGGAAAAAATAGAGGCAAACAAGGAAATAAACTCTTTTTTTTGAGAGGTGGGGCCTTATTTTTTTTAATTTATTTTTTAATTTACATCCAAGTTAGCATATAGTGCAACAATGACTTCGCGAGTAGATTCCTAATGCCCCTTACCCATTTAGACCATCCCCCCTCCCACAAAGCCTCCAGCAACCGTCTGTTCTCTATATTTAAGAGGTTTTTGTGTTTTGTCTCCCTCCCTGTTTTTATATTATTTTTGCTTCCCTTCCCTTATGTTTATCTGTTTTGTATCTTAAATTCCTCATATGTATGTATGAAGTCATATGATATTTGTCTTTCTCTAAGTTCACTTAGCACAATACCCTTTAGTTCCATCCACATAGTTGCAAATGGCAAGATTTCATTCTTTTTGATTGCAGAGTAATACTCCATTGTGTGTGTGTGTGTGTGTATTACATCTTCTTTATCCATTCATCCGTCGATGGACACCTGGGCTCTCTCCATAGTTTGGCTATTGGCAATAGTGCTGCTATAAACATTGGGGTGTATGTGCCCCTTCAAAACAGAACACCTATATCAATTGACTAAATACCTAGTAGTGCAATTGCTAGGTTGTAGGGTAGTTCTAGTTTTAATTTTCTGAGGAAATTCCATACTGTTTTCCAGAGTGGCTGCACCAGTTTGCATTCCTACCAGCAGTACAAAAGAGATCCTCTTTCTCCACATCCTTGCCAACATCTCTTGTTGCCTGGGTTGTTAATGTTAGCCATTCTAACAGGAGTGCGGTGGTATCACATTGTGGTTTTGATTTGTATTTCCCTGATGATGACGGATGTTGAGCATTTTTTCATGTGTCAATTGGCCATCTGGATGTCTTCTTTGGAGAAGTGTCTATTCATGTCTTTTGCCCATTTCTTCACTGGATTATTTGTTTTTTTTGGGTGTTGAGTTTGATAAGTTCTTTATAGATTTTGGATACTAACCCTTTATCTGATACGTCATTTGCAAATATCTTCTCTGATTCCATCGGTTGCCTTTTAGTTTTGCTGATTGTTTCCTTTGCTGTGCAGAAGTTCTTATTTTGATGAGGTCTCACTGATTCAGTTTTGCTTTTCTTTCCCTTGTGTTTGGAGATGTGTTGAGTAAGGAGTTACTACGGCTGATGTCAAAGAGGTTTTTGCTTGCTTTCTCCTCGAGGATTTTGATGGCGTCCTGTCTTACATTTAGGTCTTTCATTCATTTTGAATTTATTTTTGTGTATGGTGTAAGAAAGTGGTCCAGGTTCATTTTTCTGGATGTTGCTGTCCAGTGTTCCTAGCACCATTTGCTGAAGAGACTCTCTTTATTCCATTGGGTATTCTTCCCTGCTTTGTCAAAGATTAGTTGGCCATACATTTATGGGTCTATTTCTGTGTTCTCTATTCTGTTCTATTGATCTGAGTGTCTGTTTCTGTGCCAGTACCATACTGTCTTGATGATTACAGCTTTGTAATACATCTTGAAGTCCGGGATTGTGATGCCTCCATCTTTAGTTTTCTTTTTCAAGATTGCTTTGCTCATTCAGGGTCTTTTGTGGTTCCATACAAATTTTAAGACTGTTTGTCCTAGCTCTGTGAAGAATGCTGGTGTTATTAAAGGGATCATTATTAAAGGATTGCATTAAATATTAGATTGCTTTGGGTAGTATTGACATTTTAACAATATTTGTTCTTCCTATCCAGGAGCGTGGAATATTTTTCCTTTTTTTGTGTGTCTTCTTCAATTTCTTTCATAATGTTTCCATAGTTTTCAGTGTACAGATTTTTCAGCACTTTGGTTAGATTTATTTCTAGGTATTTTATGGTTTTTGGTGCAGTTGTAAGTGGGAATGATTCCTTGATTTCTCTTTCTGTTGCTTCCTCTATTGGTGTATAGGAATGCAACTGATTTCTGTGCATTGATTTTATATCCTGTGACTTTGCTGAGTTCATGGATCAGTTCTAGCATTTTTTTGGTGGAATCTTTTGGGTTTTCCATATAGAGTATCATGTCATCTGCTAAGAGTGAAATATTGACTTCCTCCTGGCCTATTTGGATGCCTTTTATTCCTTTGTGTTTTCTGATTGCTGAGACTTAGACTTAGGAAATATACTCTTAATCATAGAAAACAAGCGGATGCTTACTGGAGGGAGGTGTGTGGGGGGATGGGTTCAATAAATGATGGGGATTAAAAAGAGCATTTTTGATGAGCACTGGGTGTTGTATTGTAAGTGATGAATCACTAAATTCTACACCTGAAACTAATATAGCCCTATGTTAGCCAACTGGAATTTAAATAAAAATTTTGAAGAAAAAAAAACAACTGAAACATTACATGAAGTAAGAACATTTTTTAAAAATGTTTACTTATTTTGAGAAAGAGTGCACATGCAAGCGGGGGAGGGGCAGAGAGAGAAGGAGAGAGAGAATCTTAAGGAGGTTCTGTGCTATCAGCGAAGACCACGATGAAGGGCTTGATCTCATGAACCGTGGATCATGACCTGAGCTGAAATGAAGAGTAGGATGCATAACCGACTGAGCCACCTAGGTGCTCCAAGAAAAATTTTAAAACAACAAGTATAATTAAGACACTGTATGGTATAGTAATAAGGAGCATAGGTTCATGAGTCAGAACCTCTAGATTTGGATATCATCTCTACCTCTTACAAACTATGTGTCCTTGGGAAATGCCTAAACTTCCTTTTTCTCATTTGAAAAGTGAGGGTTATATTAGAACCTACTCTATATGGGCTTTTCAGAGTATAAAATTAAATGATATGAGTTAAAGTACCCAGTTCACTGCTTAGAAAAAAATAAATGTGCTGTGCTGACAGCTCAGAGCCTGGAGCCTGTTTTGGATTCTGTGTCTCCCTCTCTCTGTGTCCCTCCCCCACTCTCACTCTGTCTGTCTCTTTCAAAAATAAATAAACATTAACAAAAGAAATCAGTAAATATTGTTGAAAATTTCAAGTAAATATTGACTACACAAATATCATAATAATTAACTTGAGAAAGTTTATAGAATGAAAATCTAAACTACTATAACATGGAATATAGAAGGGGAAAGTTGAGAGTTCTAAGATTCTGGTCAGTTTGGGGAGAAGGCTAGAAGTATTAACTTTAGACTATTAGAGAAATGTGTAGTAATATGTATCTTTAAAATTTTAAGTGTGATCACTGAAAGAATGAAAATATCACTCATAACTTTCAAACCAGTAGGGGGAAAAGCTCAATCAATTTATCTGAAGGCAGAAGAGAAAAATAAGTAAACAAAAATTATGGCAAACATGAAATACAAAAAAATGATAGAAATGAGCCCAAATATATTTATAATTAATATTTAAATATAAATAAATTATAGGTGTATATTAAAAGAGGCTTTCAGATTGGATATCAAAACAAAGTACAGGTAGGTGTATGTTGCTTACATAAGACACAGTTGAAACAATGACACAAAAAAGCTAACAATAAGGGGGTAGAAAAAGATATACTAGGCAAAGATATGGCAATATTAGTATCAGATAAAAGAGAATTCATGGTGAAAATTATTAATATAAATATCAAGGAAATGATTTAATCTTTTATCAGCCACCAAGAAAGTGTAACAATCATGAACCTGTATGTACCTCATAATATCAGCTTAATATATAAAACAATAGTTGAGCAAAGAAGAGATAGACAAATCCACATTTATAATGGGACATTTTAATACTGTTCTAACAAAGCACACAAGTAGTAAAAGTGTAGAAAATCTTGACGTGTTAAAAAAATGTATATCCTCTACAAGGTACTAATTAATTTGAGTTGACCTTCTAATTAACAACCTTATATACTCTCTTATTGTTTTTATAAGTTTATATATAGATCTTTTTTATCTGGAAAATTATATAATCTATAAATTATGAATATTTTTTCTCTTTCAATTCTTATTCTTTTTGTTTTTATTTCTTATCTCCTTGCATTGGCCATTACTTCCATCAAATACAATGTTAAATTGTAGCTGGGTAAGTGGGCATCCTTGACATATTCCCATCTTTAAGGAGAACACTACTAAAGTGTCATCATTAAGTAAAACATTTGATAGATTTTTTTTATGGTGAGAGAGATACCCTTTATCAGTTTAGAGAAGATTGTTTCTATTCCTAGTTAACTAAGAGTTTCAAGAGCCAAATTATGGAAGCAGCTCAAATGTCCATTGACTGATGAATGGATAAAGAAGTGGCATATACATTCAATTGAATATTTACTCAGCCATAAACAGAATGAAATCTTGGCATTTGCAACAACATGTATGGAGCTAGAGTGTATAATACTAAGCAAAGGAAGTCAGAGAAAGATGAATACCATATTATGTCACTTAGATGTGGTTTTAAGAAACAAAACAAATGAGCAAAGGAAAAAAATGAGAGAGAAAGACAAACCAAGAAACAGACTCTTAACTATAGAGAGCAAACTGGTGGTTACCAGAGGGGAGGTGGGTGGGAGAATGGGTTAAACAGGGGATGGGGATTAAGGAGTTGTCTTGTATGGAAGTGTTGACTCACTATATTGTACACCTGAACAAATATAACACTGTATATTAATTACATTGGAACTAAAACAAAATCTTCTTTAAAAATAGGGCCTCTAATACTTTGTACCCAATGAAAAGCTTATATAAATATGTAATCTTAAAGCATTTAATTAAAATTGCCCTAGAATTAACTAGGCACAGGGTTGTAAGAAGAGTTTAATGAAATGAAATGGAAACACATGAGTGATGATCAAGAAAGTCAGAAGTCAAAACCGTGGCTCCACAACTAGTGGCCTGCAGTGGTTATCAGACATTGCAGGGTATCTAAGACCGGTTTTTGCCATTTTTCCTTAAATTCTAAAAGAAAGTCACTGAAATATGTGATATTTTGTGTGGGGCAGAGTGAACACAAGAAACATACTAAGAGGCTTTAATTCAACATTGAATTTGAAGCTAATAAATATTAGAGTCATAAAGAAAACCGAGTGGGTTTTGGGAACTCTTTAAAAGTAGACTATTTAGCATTCAGCAACAATCCTAATTGTCCTGTTGCAAAAGAGGCACAACGGTGGAGCACATATGCTGAACTTTGAGAAATGTTTCTGTGGTGGAACCATTCATAGTCCATGGAGAAGCTGAAGAAAAACATCTGGGGGTGAAGGTCATGGTCCCTCTTGGGGTTTTGGGTATGGCTATTTGAAATATCCAAAGGAGCAAATCTGAAAGAATCATGAAATAAACGAGGAAATTGTTTGGCCATAGTGAAAAATGTCAACAGACCCTTTGATTATTGTTATATAAAGCAGATGAAATTTATTAAGGATTCAAAAGTTTTAATAATACAATGAACAAACTTGACCTGGTAAACCTATATGGAACCTAGGCTTTACATATGAAACAACTGAAAAAAACTAATCTCAAAGAATGTTTCAACAAATATGAAATATTTTATTTTATTTTTTAAAGTGTTGCCAATATATACTCTGACAACTAGTTTTTTTTTTTACTTTTTAACTGTTTATTTATTTTTGAGAGAGAGAGAGAGAGAGACAGAGCGCATAAGTGTGGGAGGGGCAGAGAGAGAGGGAGACAGAGAATCCCAAGCAGGCTCCATACCATCAGCACAGAGCCCTACGTAGGGCTTGAACTTATGATCTGTGAGCCAAAACTGAGAGTCGGACGCTTTAACCTAACTGACTGAAACACCCAGAGGCCCAATGGACTGAATGTTCTAATCAAAATATATAGGGATACCGTGTGGGTAAAAAAAATGCCCTTCTAAATGTTGCCTACAAAAGACTCAGTAAAAATACACATAGACTGAAAGTGAAGAGATGCAGAGAGATATTTCAGAAAAAAAAAAAAGCCAGAGTAGCAATACTTGTATCAGGCAAAATAGACAAAAAAACAAAGGCTGTAATAAGAGAAACAGAAGACCATTTCATAATGATAAAGAGAGCAATCTAACAAGAAGATGCAACATTTGTAAATATTTATGCACACAATATAGGAGCACCTAAATACACAAAGCAAATATTAACAGATCTAATGGGGGAAATTGACACTAATACCATAATAGTAAGGACCTTATTTTATTTTATTCTTTAAAAGTGTTGCCAATATATACTCTGACAACTAGTTATTTAAAAAATTTTTTTAAATTTTTATTTATTTTTGAGAGAGAGAGACAGAGAGAGAGAAAGAGAGAGGGGGGGGGGCAGAGAGAGAGGGAGACCTAGAATCTGAAGCAGGCTCCAGGCTCTGAGATGTCATCACAGAGCCTGAAGCAGGGCCTGAACTCATGAACCGTGAGATCATGACCCAAATGGAGGTCTGATGCTTAACCGACTGAGAGACCAACGGAAATATGAAACACTTCAATCAAAGTGATTAACTCTGTTGCCCATTAAGTAATAATACTTTTGACACATTACATTAAATAATTTTAAAATATTAATAAGTGGGCAATACTTCTAACGAATAATTAGGAATTTTTAGACTTAGGGGAAATGAGATAGCTGCAAATTCTCATACTAGAGTAAAAGATGCCTGACAGTATGTGTGCTAGATGTCAAACTCTGGAATTTAAACAATAAACATTTGAGCAATGCTGGTAATATGTAATAAGAAGGTATAGTATTTGTAAAAATTTTTAGAACTGTATTACATATAATAAAAATGAATAAAATTAATAATAAAATAGGGTTAGTGCAATGTTGAGAAAAATGTGAAAAGACACTTAAACAATATTAAGAATAAACAGTATAAACTAAACTAACCTAAAATCTTGAATGAGTGTTGAATTTTATTGAATACATTTTCTGAATTATATGCTTCTATATATTTTCTCTTTAAAATTTGTCTATCATACAGACAATTAACAACCTTGATATAAGGGACATATAGGTAAATTACTCCCAGCAGCTAAAGAATATGTGTTAGTATATGTATATATATTCAGCCATCTTTGCATTTCTGGGATAAAGCCTTCTTGTTTTTTGTGTATTTTTTATACATCAATTCTGGATTGAATTATTTTTCTGGTTTTTCATTTATGTTCATAAGTAAGATTGACATGTAATTTTCTTATATAATCCTGATCCATGTTTGGTGTTAAGTTTATTTTTTTAATATTTTTTTCATATTTATTTATTTTTGAGAGCGAGAGCAAGAGTGAGCATGAGCAGGGGAGGAGCAGAGAGAGAGGGTGACTCAGAATCCGAAGCAGGTTCCAGGCTCTGAGCTGTCAGCACAGAGCCTGATGAACCCACGAACCGTGAAATCATGATCTGAGCTGAAGTCAGACGCTTAACTGACTGAGCCACCCAGGCGCCCTAGTTTGGTGTTAAGTTTATACTAGCCTCAAAAATATGTAGGACATCCGGAATATTGCAGTGGATTAAGTTTATTTGTCCCCTCTTCTTTCTAAACTCTACCAAAATAACAAAGAATAAAACAGGAATACACTTAGAAGGACAAAGAGTCTAAGATTAGAGAGGGGTAACACAGGAGTCTTTGCTAAATTATTATTTATAAGATTTAAAGCAAATATAATAAAATGTTATGATATGACTAAGCTGGGTTGCAGATACATGGGCGTCCATTGTCTTTTCTTTCTTAATTTTTAGTAATGATGAAATATTTCTTGATGTTAAAAATAGACAAATTTGGGGCGCCTGGGTGGCTCAGTTGGTTGAGTGTCTGACTTCGGCTCAGGTCATGATCTCTCAGTCTGTGAGTTCAAGCCCCGCGTCAGGCTCTGTGCTGACAGCTCAGAGCCTGGAGCCTGCTTCTGATTCTGTGTCTCCCTCTCTCTGACCTTCCCCTGCTCATGCTCTGTCTGTTTCTCTCTCTAAAAAATAAATAAACATTTAAAAAATAATTTTAAAAAATCGACAAGTCAGTTTCAGAGAGTTATATGTGCTCTAAAAGTGCTTCTCAAATTTTAAGGTGCATATGAATAACCTAGGGAATTCTTATTGAAATGCAGATACTGAATCATTAGGTCTGGAGTGGGGCCTGAGATTCTGCATTTCTTATAAGCTCCCAAGTGATGTCAATGCTGGTGGTCCATGGACCACCATCTGAGAAGCAAGATTTTAAGGGAAATAAAACAAGGCAATCTGATAGAGAGTGGCAGGGACAGTAAGTAGCTTCTTTAGATAAGGTACTCTTGAAAAACTTCTCTAAATAGTGATATTTGGGTCATTAAAAAGTCTCTATGAATGATATTCCAAGTAGAGAAAAAAGCAAGTGCAAAGGCACTCAGGTGGGAATAGGTTCTGGCATTTTCTAGAAACAGAAAAGGCCACTATGGCCTTCTTAATAGTTAACTGTTTCTTCCACATTTCAGGTGTAATTAAGTGGAAATATCACTGTATTTGGAGCCATAAAACCTTGGTTTGGTCTTCATCTCATTAGCTCTGTGACCTCTGTCCAGCCACAACCTGTTTCCTCATAAATATGTGAATATTGATGAATAATACCTATTCTCCAGTGTCGATGTGTGGATGAAATAAGGCAAGGTATTAAAAAGCACTTTGTAAATTGCAAAATACTATACACATATAATTATGGCATAAATAAAGTGCTATCATGTGACTGAATCTATACAGCTCACTACACTACACAACACTACAGCTATAGGTAGTGGCTTTTATTGTGTGCTATGTCTCTTTAATTATTTCAGACACTTATGTGTCAGGTTGCTGCAGGCCAAGTTGGTCTGTCTGTTGCTGCAGTTCTCTGCCAGTCAACTCCCACTATGCTTCATGTTCTATTATTAGGTGCACTGGAAATTTTCTTTGACTCTTTTCGCTCATGTTTGACCCACTTTAGCTCATAACAGAGTACTTGGATATTCCAATGTGATTTACATTTCTTTTTCTTTTCTTTTTTTTAAAGAGTTGCCCAGGGTGTGTCATCCCCATGAGGAGTATTCCTTTCTTTTTTTTTTTAAAGTTTATTTATTTTTGAGAGAGAGACAGAGTGCCAGTGGGGAAGGGGCAGAGAGAGAGGGAGACACAGAATCCGAAGCAGGCTCCAGGCTCTGAGCTGTCAGCACAGAGCCCAATGCAGGGCTCGAACCCATGAACCATGAGATCATGACCTGAGCAAAAGTCAAAAGTTGGATGCTTAACCGAATGAGCCACCCAGGTGCATATGTTTCGTGATTCACATTTCTTTTTTTTTTAATTTTTTTAATGTTTTATTTATTTTTGAGACAGAGAGAGACAGAGCATGAGTAGGGGAGGAGCAGAGAGAGAGGGAGACACAGAATCCGAAGCAGGTTCCAGGCTCTGAGCCGTCAGCACAGAGCCCGACGCGGGGCTCGAACCCACAAACGTGAGATCATGACCTGAGCCGAAGTTGGAGGCCCAACCGACTGAGCCACCCAGGCGCCCCATGTGATTCACATTTCTTAATCAGAAGAGTTGACTTACAAGGAAGAAACACTACTTAAGTAACAATTAAGTTGACTCCATTCAAAGACTGCACAACTATTGTTCCATGCCAATAATGCCTTTAGATGATTCTAATGAAACTTCTCAAGAATCCTGAGAAATCATCTATAGGGTCAGGTGTTTTAGAATTCTGAGGTCTTTCCTAACTTAAAATCTTTTGATTGTATATGGACTCTAGAGACTTTTAATTAAATCTTGTCTTTGAATTTAGGCAACATCTTTAGTGTAAAGAGCAATGGAATAGTAGCTAGACTACCTCTGTTCTAGTTCTAACTCTAAAACCACAAGGCCCTGGTCTTCTTTATCTACTAGGAACAAGGAATACCCCCCAAAAGCTATTGTTAAGATCCAGGAAAATAATGTGTGTTTCTGAAAGTAAAAATATTCAAAATATTATTTTGTCACGATATCTAACAATTTCTCACAAAATATATGGTACATAGATTCCTATTAAAAAATTTTTTTAATGTTTATTTATTTTAGAAAGACAGAGAGACAGAGTGTGAGCAGGGGAGGGACAGAGAGAGAGGGAGACACAGAATCAGAAGCAGGCTCCAGGCTCTGAGCTGTCAGCACAGAGCCCGACATGGAGCTCAAACCCATGAACAGTGAGATCATGACCTGAGCTGAAGTTGGACGCTTAACCGACTGAGCCACCCAGGCGCCTGTAGATTCCTATATTTTTTAAAAAAATTAGAGCATTATTGGACAATGCTTTACCTGGGTAGAAAGATTCAGTGGCAATATTCAGCCCTAAAAGAAATCGCTGGAAGAGTGTAGGGTTTCTCTAGTGTAGAGTGTTGCTCTCTAACCCAGAATTTATGCTGAATAAATATTTACTGATGATGACATAGGCATTAATAAAAGAGACCATTACTAATCTGTTAACAAGACAATAATAAGCCAGGAACATACAATTAGTAAGCCCTGTCAATGCTATCTCATAATATCTCTGGAATTGATCTATTGCCACTGTTACTGCCATGTTCAGGCCTTTATTTTATAACTGAACTAACTATTGCATTAACTTCATGACTCCAATCTGAACTCCCTTCAGTCCAACCTTTCCATTTAAGTCAGAATGGTATAATATACATACAAATCTGATCGTATTACTCTTCTGATTAAAACCCTCCACTGGGTATAGTATCAAGCATTAACTTCTTAAAATGAAATATGAGGTCCTTCCCCATCAGGCCTCTGCTTATCCAAGCTCCTCTCCTATTACTCTGCTATATGATCCCTAGAATCTTGAACATGGAAATGTTTTCTTATACCTTCTTACTTTTAAACATGCCATTTCTTTTACATGGAACTCCATTTATCTTCTTCAGTTGGAAAGTTTATTCTTTAAATAACTCTGCTCAAGCATCCTTTTCTTTGGAAACCTGAGTGTAGAATGAATCTTGAAACAAAGTAACTGCATGGGCCATGCATTTCTTTTGTCTTCATCAGACTTACCGGTTAGTCCATCGTGCCTCTAAGTTCATAATTGTTTACTTGTCTTGTGTAAAAACTTTGAGAACGCAGTAATGAATATAAAATTGCAACTACTTCACTGTCTACAGGGTTTTAGGCAACGCTGACACTTGAAAATGCAATTTTCCAGAAAACTGTTAACATATTTATTTCGATATCATTTTGTTTGATGATAGTGGGGAAAAAAGAATATAAACCTGTCTTTAAACATGGACTTTTTCTCCATACATTTTCACTTTACCATCCGTTAGCCAATCTAGCTGTTTTGCAATCATTAGGGTTGCGGCAGAAACCAAATGGAAAAGCTAGAAAGCAATGCAAATTAGCAAAGGTGTGTGTGTGTGCGTGTGTGTGTGTGTGTGTCCCAAGAGCAAAAGACCAAAGGAAAACTGCCCCAAGCATTGCGCGAAAGCAAACAGTAAACCCAAAACCCAGTGAATCTCACGGTTCATTAAGTCTCCACCCTGGGGAAATTAGTATCTGTAGTTTAATCTACACTAAGGGTTAGCGCACAGGAGAGTGAAGATAAAAATACTCAGAGGGAAAGAGGAGTGAAGCGTTGCACTGAGTTTTAGAGGCTGTAACAGAAAAGTGGAACGACTGGACAAGATAGAGGTTGGCAGATTTAGCAAATGCAGTATTTGAGACATACTAAAATATAACTCGTTTATCCCAAGTTCAGATTTAATTGCGCATCCTGTATTTTATGTGGCAAATCTAAGAAAAGAGAGAAAGACGCTATTCTGCAATTCCCGGTTGTGTAAAACACTCAAAGGCCCCTAGAAAATACAGCGGTTAAGCCCAAGTATCTAACTCTTCGGAGAGAAGCTATTCCTGGTCTCCGGCCCCGAAAAAATGAGGGGGAGGGGAGAGACGATTAAGGTAGAAGAGTGGAGTCCGCCATCGTCCCACAATCCTCCGCTCTAGGTTCCTCTTTCCTCGCTCAAGATGGCGCTGCTCGTGATACATACTTCACGCTGGGCAGCCGCAGCGAGTGCTTTTGAAAAGCGTCGGCACGTTGCGATTCTGATCCGGCCTCCAGTTTCTGTCCGTGGTGCAGGTCCTCAACGGAGATCACGTCAGCTCGGCGCCTGGGGAGCTGCTCGAATTTCCCAGGTGAGATGCCATTCACGTGGAAGAGTAGGGTGAAGGACAAAGAGACCTGTGGAAAAGTTTGCCCTCACGTCCTCGGGTCAGAGAGAACGCCGAGAAGAAAGGTTGTAAGGGCTAACTCGGAACGTTAGTAAGTGAAGGAAAGTAGGGTTAGTATTTGGAGGAAAGGGTGAAGAAAACCTTTGTGGTACAGCACAGGGGAATGGGACGGAAGGTTCCGGGCAGAGGGCATCTGGAGCACTAGTTATTCTCAAAGGATTTACTTGTTTCCCCTCCCCCAAAGTTTAAGAGATGGGTCAGACGGGATCCCCAGGTTGGTTACCTTTCTAAATGCAAGGAAAACTGGCTACTTTCCCAAAGTTAGTAATGGAATTGGGGACTAATATGGCCATGGTTCGGATTTTACTCACTTGGAAGTAGCAATTGGGGAGCATTGTAAAATGATAGCAGAACTACCTGTAAACAAGAGGCTAATTGAGTTGGCACCAGTTGATTCTCTGACAGTGCTTCTTGATAGACCAAAAACCATATCTATCTTTCTCTCCAAAACACAGACCGCCCTAAATTCGTATGTAAACACGATTGTCCTTTTATCTGAAAATAGTGTTCTTCTGTGTACATAGGTCGCTTTGGAAGCCATAAGGCTACTTATCTTTAATTAATGAATGTAGTTTTTGTTATAGTGCCTCTTAATTTTTTTTAATTTGTGTCCAGAATTCTCTCTTAGCAGTTTCAAAAAAAAAATACTTGTACTTTGGTATATCTTTTTATTTTCTATATATTGACAAAAAGTTTAATTGCCACCACTTGTTCATCAGTATCGCTGAAGCATTGTTAGTTTTGTTTGAGAAGCACCCTCGTAAATGTTGATTCCATGTGAACAGATAATGTCTACAATGTACGTAGCGCTATGCTAGATAATGAGGGTACCAACATTATTTGAGAATCATACATAAATGATTGTATCATATTGTATCAACATTATGTATGAGAAACATATACATAAATGCTTTCAGGATTGATCAGTTTAGTTAAGGAGAGTGTATCTATGCATTACAAGAATACCTAAACAATGTGGGTAGGTTAAATATCAAATGAATAGTATAAACCATAAGGGCAGAGAGCATCTAGAGGAAATAGGGATAATTAAGGACGAGATTATAAAGAGGATCTCATGCTGGTGATAGAACTGAGGAGAACATTTTAAGGAGTGAAGGAGAATAGGGAACGACAGTAGGCATGTGGGATGCTGGAGAAATTATATCCATTCGTTCATCCAGTGATTATTGAACACCTTTATAGCAGTGAACAGAATAAAATATGGGCCCTCTCCTTGAAGAGTTTAAAATCTAGTAAGGGAAAAAGGTAAGTAAACAGGCAATTATAATACAGTAGTGCAATGATGGGAAGGCTACAGAGTACTGAAAGAGTATAATTGAAGGACATCAAGTCTAATTTTGAGGTGGGAAAAATGCCTTGAATAACTGATATCTAAGCCAAGACCTTAAAAATTAAGAGAAATTAGTTAAAGAGGGGAGTGTGTGCAAAGGCCCACAGGAAAGAGAGAGCATGGACCTTTTGTAGAACTGCATATAGTTGAGGCTGCTGAGGGGTTCAGGATAGAAGCGGCAGATCAGGCTAGAGAAGCAAATCCAGATAATTTTATTAAAGGTTTTACAACACTTTATAGTTGAAAGTTTGTAACAATGGTTCTCTTGGGAACCATTCTTGATCTGTAGTCCTCTAATAAGCCTAATGAAGTTAAGATAAAATTTGTAGGACTTTGGCTGGGAGGATGAGGGGGGAAGGAGAAATTACTGGGAGTTTCAGGGGAAGTGATGGAAATAATTAGCTTTCTCTCTTTTCATGAGCACTGTCCCCACAACTTTCTTCTTCCACTCTCTTCTGTACATCCTGCCATTCCCTTTGGTTACCATTTCCAAAGTGTGAAAAACAAGAGAAAGATGTTACTTTTGTTTTCTGCTTCTTAAAGGCATGCGATTCTTGCCATAATTTAAAAAAATGTAGATTGAACAGGGAGATGAAGGAATGGTTGTAAGGCTTTTATACTTTTAGGACAATCATTAGGAAATAGCATAATATTTTAGAGCTGAAAGGAACCTTCCTGCAGTGTTTTGAAACATGTTAGTAAGGTTGGATCAGCCCTGTTTTTTTATATGAAATTCAGTAGAATAAGAAAGAAAATGTCAGTGCTTTATACATATTAAGGGAAGTATTGTTTTATGTAATGTTTTATGTGTATTATGTACATTGCCACATGTATGTGATTACTGGGATGCATTGTAAAATGCGTTTTTCACACAAGATTATTCACTGGATCGATGTCGTGCAGTATGGTAGTCACCAGCTTCATGTGGCTGTTAAAATTTAAATTAAATTAAAAATTTAACTCCTTGGTTGCATTAGCCACATTCCAAGGGCTAAAAAGGCACATAGATATAGGACATTTCCATCATTGCAGAAAGTTTTGTTCAACAATGCTGCGTTAGAGAAGATCATGTTCAGTCTTCTAATTTTGAAGATGAGTTAACTAAATCCTAGTATAGATAAATGACAGCCTTTAAGGCCACTCATTCATTTTTTTTCTTCTCTATGTCAGGTATTTATATAAAGGTAAATAATAAAATGCAGGCATTAATCATACAATAAATGTTGAATTGTAAAGGTACTTATACGAGAGCACTGTTAATGGAAACACCTTAAACATAAAAGTTTTTTATTAAAATTGTAAGTATGTTAAGATTTAAATTGTAATGATTTATACAGTTGCCTTTCTACAACATTAGTTAATATTAAAAAGACATGAGTTTTGGGGCATCTGATGAGTACCTGAGTCGGTTGAGCATCCGACTCATTTTGGCCCAGGTCATGATCTGAGGATTGTGGGATCGAGCCCATCATTGGGCTCGGTGCTGAGCTCCCTCTGCCCCCTCCCCCACTTGTGCTCTCACTCTTTCTCCCTCTAAAATAAAAAAAAGACATGAATTTTGAGTGATAGATTTTTTTTCATCAATACTTATATGGTATGAGGTATCATACAGTTAGTCTACAACACTTTTTATCTAAGTTTAAAGAGTTAATTCTTGATTCTGACCCTGATTGTATACTTTTCATTTGTTTTTTAAAACAACATCTTTTTTGAGATTTATCCACATATCATATAATTCACCTGTTTAAAGTGTACAATTCAGTGGTTTTTATTTTTTAAAGCTCAATCAGCACACTTATAATTAACAATGATTAATTTAATTTAATTTTTTTTTAATTTTAGAGAGAGTGCAAGTAGGGGAGAGGGGCAGAAGGAGAGAGACAGAATCTTAAGCAGGCTCCAAGCTCAGCGTGGATCAAGAGTTGGATGCTCAAACAACTGAGCCACCCAGATGCCCTGAAATTCAGTGGATTTTAGTATATGTAATGATATATACCACTGTCACCATAGCCAATTTTACATCCTTATTACCTCAAAAACAACTTGCTACCTTTTTGCCTATCACCCCCCTCCCCCATTTCCCTCCTTCACCAGCCCTAAGAAACCAGTAATCTGTGGTCAGTTTCTGTAGTTTGTCCATTTTGGACATTTCACATAAATGGAATCATATAATATGTGGTCTTTTGAGACTGGCTTCTTTCACTTAGTAGTAGTATGTTTTCAAGGTGCATCCGTGTTATGGCATATATTAAGTACTTCATTTGTTTTTTGTTTAATATTTATTTATTCTTAGAGAAAGAGCACAAGCAGGGGAGGGGCAGAGAGAGGGAGACACAGAATCTGAAGCAGGGTCCAGGCTCTAAGCTGTCAACACAACCTGATGAGGGGCTCAAACTAAGGAACCGCGAGATCATGACCTGAGCCGAAGTCACACGCTTAACCGACTGAGCCACCAGGCACCCCAGTACTTCATTTGTTTTTGTGGGAAAATAATATCAGTGTGGTTATGCAGTATTGCCTTTATGCATTCATTGGTTGCTGGGCATTCAGGTTTCTTTCCCTATCTTTTGGCTGTTACGGATAATGCTGCAATAAGCATACACGTACAAATTTTCATTTTTCTTTGGTGTATTCCCTGGAGTAGAATTGCTTGATTATATGATAACTCTATGTTTAATTCTTTTAGGAACTGCTAGACTGTTTTTCAAGGGACTACACCATTTTACATTACCCTCAGAAGTACATGGGGGTTCCAGTCTCTACACATCCTCACTAATGCCAGTAGTTATTATCTTACTTTTTTAGTCTAGCTATCCTAGTAGGTATGAAGTGTTATCTCATCATGGTTTTGATTTGTATTTCCCTGATGACTAAAGACGCTGAGCATCTATCCATGTGCTTATTGGCCATTTGCATATCTTTTTTTGAGGAATGTCTATTCAGGTCTTTTGCCCATTTTTTAATTGGGTTATTGGTCTTTTGATTATTGAGATATGAGGGTTCTTTATATATTCTAGATTCAGGTCCTTAATCAGATACATGATTTGCAAATATTTTCTCCGATTCTGTGGTTTATCGTTTTAATTTCTTGATAATGTCCTTTGAAGCACAAAAGCTTTTCATTTTATAAAGTCAAATTTATGTTTTTTTCTTTTGTCATACTTTTTGTGTTATAGCTAAGGATCCATTGCCAAATCTGAGTTCATGAAGATTTACCATGTTTTCTTCTAAGAATTTTATAATGTAATTCTAGTGAGATATAGAAACAACTCATGTATAGTTATAGTTTTCTTTTCTCCACTTTGTTTTATTTTAATATATGTTATATCTGTAAATGTTGCAATCCTAACAATACAGTATCATAATTACTGCTTTATATAATATATGACTTTTAAAGAAGCTGAGAGAAGACAGGAAGGCAAGTAAATATTTATTTTGTTATACTAGCCTTTGTATTTATCATTTATGGTTCTCTTTATATCTTCTCTTGTGTTTGATGTAGCATTTGGAGTCATTTCCTTATGCCAGTATAGCTGTGCTCCCATCCATCTCCTTTGTGGTGTTATTGGCAAATATATTGCAATGCTACAGGTCATGGGTTCAACAATTAATTTATATCCATATTATTTTATACAGTTGCTTTTTATTTTTATTTATTTAAAAATATTTATTTATTTTTTAAACTTTTTTTTTAATGTTTATTTATTTTTGAGAGACAGAGCATGAGTAGGGGAGGGACAGAGAGAGAAGGAGACACAGAATCTGAAGCAGGCTCCAGGCTCTGAGCCCTCAGCACAGAGCCTGACGCGGGGCTCGAACCCACAAACCCTAAGATCATGACCTGAGCTGAAGTCGGATGCTTAACCGACTGAGCCACCCAGGTGCCCCTATTTATTTATTTTTTAACTTTATAGTTTATTGTCAGGTTGGTTTCCATATAACACCCAGTGCTCTTCCCCACAAGTGACCTCCACCATGACCATCACCCCCATTCCCCTTTCCCCCTCCCCCTTCAGCCCTCAGTTTGTTTTCAGTATTCAAGAGTCTCTCATGCTTTGTCTCCCTCCCTCTCCCTAACTCTTTTTCCTCCATCCCCTCTCCATGGTCCTCTGTTAAGTTTCTCCTGTTAGACCTATGAGTGAAAACATATGGTATCTGTCCTTTTTTGCCTGACTTATTACACGTGGCATGACACCCTCGAGGTCCATCCACTTTGCTACGAATGGCCAGATTTCATTCTTTCTCATGGCCATGTAGTATTCCATTGTATAGATGAACCACATCTTCTTGATCCATTCATCAGTTGATGGACATTTAGGCTCTTTCCATGATTTGGCTATTGTTGAAATTGCTGCTGTAAACATTGGGGTACATGTGCCCCTATGCATCACCACTCCTGTATCCCTTGGGCAAATCCCTAGCCTGCTATTGCTGGATCATAGGGGAGTTCTATTGATAATTTTTTGAGGAAGCTCCACATTGTTTTCGAGAGTTCCTGCACCAGTTTATATTCCCACCGACAGTGTAGGAGGGTGCCCGTATCTCCACATCCTCGCCAGCATCTATAGTCTCTTGAGATGTTCACTTTAGCCGCTCTGACTGGCGTGAGGTGGTATGTCAGTGTGGTTTTAAGTTGTATTTCCCTGATGATGAGTGATGCTGAACATCGTTTCATGTGGTTGTTGGCCATCTTGATGTCCTCTTTGGACAAGTGTCTCTTCATGTCTTCTGTCCATTTCTTCAC
Organism: Cryptoprocta ferox; assembly: GCA_028646485.1. Taxonomy (NCBI): domain Eukaryota; kingdom Metazoa; phylum Chordata; class Mammalia; order Carnivora; family Eupleridae; genus Cryptoprocta; species Cryptoprocta ferox. The sequence continues at coordinate 54,361,646 of CM053579.1, forward strand.
TGGATTGTTTGTTTTTCGGGTGTGGAGTTTGGTGAGTTCTTTGTAGATATTGGATACTAGCCCTTTATCCGATATGTCATTTGCAACTATCTTTTCCCATTCTGTCGGTTGCCTATTGGTTTTCTTGATTGTTTCTTTTGCAGTGCAGAAGCTTTTTATCTTGATGAGGTCCCAATTTATTTTGGTTCTTGATTCCCTTGCCTTTGGGGATGTGTTGAGTAGGAAATTGCTGCGGTTGAGGTCATAGAGGTTGTTTCCTGCTTTCTCCTGTAGGGTTTTGATGGTTTCCTGTCTCACGTTCAGGTCCTTCATCCATTTTGAGTTTATTTTTGTGTATGGTGTAAGAGAGTGGTCTAGTTTCATTCTTCTGCATGTTGCCAACCAGTTCTCCCAGCACCACCTGCCAAAGAGGCTTCCATTGGATAGTCTTTCCTCCTTTGTCAAAGATTAATTGGCCGTACATTTGTGGGTTAAGTTCTGGGCTCTCTAATCTATTCCATTGGTCTATGTGTCTGTTTTGTGCCAGTACCATACTGTCTTGGTGATGACAGCTTTATAGTAGAGTCTAACGTCTGGGATTGTGATGCCTCCTGTTTTGGTTTTCTTCTTCAGTATTACTTTGGCTCTTCGGGGTTTTTTTGTGGTTCCATACGAATTTTAGAATAGTTTGTTCTAGCTTTGCGAGGAATGCTGGTGCAATTTGAATTGGGATTGCATTGAATGTGTAGATTGCTTTGGATAATAATGACATTTTAAGAATGTTTGTTCTTCCAATCCATGAGCTTGGAATGCTTTTCCATTTCTTTGTGTCTTCTTCAATTTCTTTCATAAGCTTTCTATAGTTTTCATCGTACAGGTCTTTTACATCTTTGGTTAGGTTTATTCCTAGATATTTTATGGTTTTTTTGCGCAATTGTGAGTGGGATCAGTTTCTTGATTTCTCTTTCTGTTGCTTCATTATTGGTGTATAAAAGGGCAACTGATTTCTGTACATTGACTTTGTACCCTATGACTTTGCTGAATTCATAGATCAGTTCTAATAGGCTTCTGGTGGAATCGGTCAGGTTGTCCATGTAGACTATCATGTCATCTGCGAAAAGTGAAAGTTTGACTTCATCTTTGGCAATTCTGATGCCTTTTATTTCCTTTTGTTGTCTGATTGCTGATGCTAGGACTTCCAGCACTATGTTAAACAACAGTGGTGAGAGTGGACATCCCTGTCGTGTTCCTGATCTCAGGGGGAAGGCTCTCAGTGTTTCCCCATTGAGGATGATCTTAGCTATGGGCTTTTCATAAATGGCTTTTATAATGTTTAAGTACGTTCCTTCTATCCTGACTTCTCGACAGTTTTTATTAAGAAACGATGCTGTATTTTGTCAAATGCTTTTTCTGCATCTATCGACAGGATAATATGATTTTTATCTTTTCTTTTGTTAAGATGATGTATCACATTGGTGGATTTGTGAATATTGAACCAGCCCTGTAACCCAGGAATGAATCCCACTTGATCATGGTGGATAATTCTTTTTATATGCTGTTGAATTCAGTTTGCTAGTATCTTGTTGAGGATTTTTGCATCTGTATTCATTAAGGATATTGGCCTGTAGTTCTCTTTTTTGTTGGGTCTCTGGTTTGGGAATCAAAGTGATGCTGGCTTCATAGAATGAGTTTGGAAGTTTTCCTTCTACTTCTATTTTTTGGAATAGCTTGAGAATAATGGTATTAACTCCGCTTTAAATGTTTGGTAGAATTCCCATGGGAAGCCATCTGGCCCTAGGCTCTTATTCATTGTGAGATTTTTGATCACTCATTCTATTTCTTCACTGGTTATGGGTCTGTTCATGTTTTCTATCTCTCCCCATTTGAATTTTGGTAGTGCATGTGTATTTAGGAATTTGTCCATTTCTTCTAGATTGTCCAGTGTTGGCATATAATTTTTCATAGTAATCTCTGATGATTGCTTGTATTTCTGAGGGATTGGTTGTGATAGATCCATTTTCATTCATGATTTTGTCTATTTGGGTGGTCTCTCTTTTCTTTTTGAGAAGCCTGGCTAGAGGTTGATCAATTTTGTTTATTTTTTCAAAAAACCAACTCTTGGTTTCATTGATCTGCTCAAGTGTTTTTTTGGATTCGATATTATTTATTTCTCCCCTGATCTTTATTATTTCTCTTCTTCTGCTGGGTTTGGGGTGCTCTTGCTGCTTCCCTTCTAGATCCTTTAAGTGCTCTGTTAAGATTTTCAATTTCCGCTTCTTCTAGTTTGTTGAAATAGGCCTGGATTGCAATATACTTTCCTCTTAGGACTGCCTTTGCTGCATCCCAGAGAGTTTGGATTGTTATATTTTCATTTTCATTTGTTTCCATATATTTTTAAATTTCTTCTGTAATTGCCTGATTGGCCCAATCATTCTTTAGTAGGGTGGTTTTTAACCTCCACATTTTTGGAGGTTTTCCAGACTTTTTCCTGGGATTGACTTTAAGTTTTATAGCATTGTGATCTGAAAGTGTGCATG
>CM053579.1:54364661-54419039 GCA_028646485.1 Cryptoprocta ferox
GTAATTAAGTCTCAACAACAAAATCAGCAGAACAACTGGATGTTCTGGAAGTGGAGATCCCCTCACTTCGTGTTCTTGTCCCCCCGAGGAGATGTGGACTGGCCAGAGGGCCGCCTGTCAGCCTTGTCTTACAGTGCTCCCACTTGCTCTGCAGACAACAACTTCTTCCAGGTTAATATGGAGGCTGCATTAAAATTCTGCTGAGTCAGTCTCAGAATGACTGTTAAAATGCCCCTGAGCCCTTCTCAGTTCTCGCGGAGAATTAATTGCCTCCTAACATTTGCCTCCAGCTGCAAACACCTGTGATTTTAAGAGACTTAGAATAAAATACATCATGTCTGCACAGAGAACCAAATTGCCCTGGTGCTTTGCAGCTTTTTTTTTAAGCATCTTTCAAAAAAAAAAAAAAAAAAGATTTAGTTGACAAAATTTGTAGAAACTCTCCAAAATCTTTGGCCCAAAGCATGGTTGCTGGTCTTTCTAAATCTCAGATCCATTACCTTGGGAATTCATAAACTCTCACCCTTTAATATAGTCATAGGATGTCCACTGCATTTGGCCCCTGCCTCCTTTGACCCACAGTTGATAAAGGGAGATATGCTTCAATATTGTAAAGACTTGTTTCTATTAAAAATAACTATGCTTTGGTAGAGTAATCTTTTCACAGTGCACTCCTGGGAGATGATGACCTTAAGCATGACATCTTGCAACCTGGAGATTATGTCTGTTGTAAAAGACACCTCCAGAAACACTCTTCAATCTTGCTGGAGAGCCCCTTATCAGGAACTGCTAACCAAACGGTATCCCATCAAACTCCAGGAAATAGACTCTAGGATTTATGTGACACATCTAAAAAACAAACAAACAAACAAACCAAAAAACAAAAAAACAAAAAAACATCAAACCCTGACTGAACCTGCACACCATTTAGTGACCTGAAAGTAAACATTTCCTGGAATTGAGGTAGATGGCATCTGATGAGACAGCTTTCCCAAGATATCTGGACTAGGCTTGTATATCTTTTTTTTTTTTCACTGTCACATCTTCTAGCTCTTCTGTGGAAAGAAAATGGTCTTGTCTGCATTTCCCATACTCTTACTAAATGAGGAAACTTTTCCTATAATTATGGCCTTTTGGAAACAGCATCATCATGGTCTTGTGACAAATTTTTCACTTGTCTATTCTGAAAGGTTGAAAGGTTCAGAGTTCAAAAAAGTCTTTAAACTGTTAACTGGGGCGCCTGGGTGGCTCAGTCGGTTAAGCCTCCGACTTCGGCTCAGGTCATGATCTCACGTTCATGGGTTCAAGCCCCGCGTCGGGCTCTGTGCTGACAGCTCAGAGCCTGGAGCCTGCTTCGGATTCTGTGTCTCCCTCTCTCTCTGCCCCTCCCCCTCTCATGCTCTGTCTCCCTCTATATCAAAAATAAATAAAAAACATTTAAAAAATTTAAAAAAACCTGTTAACTAACTTGGGATTCTTATCCAAATTCATGGTCTCTGATTTTACAACCGTGTAGACTGTATTATCAAAACACAGTTCAAGGTAAAGATACTGCTTTGTCCTTAGGATTTTGCTGTTTTATAAAAAGTTCATCAGCTATTGCTCCATGTTTATGCCCATACTGTATCTTCCCAAATGCACTGAGTTAATCCTTTCAGTGTGCTCCTGCAGTATTTACTATTTTGCTTTTATTGTTGCTTTAAGCAGAGACTTCTAGGAGGCATACATGACTCCAGGTTTGCCCCTATAGGGAGAAACTTACTCCCCTAAGTTGAAATAAGTGCCAATCGATATTTCAGTTGACTGTTTTCAAATGTAGGGTCCTGGTTTAGAACCATTATATATAACTTTGAATTGTTATGTTACTTCTGTCCTGTATAATTAAGTTTTATATTCTGTTGACTGTTGAAACTTTTTTTTTTGGTAGAAAATATGTACCCCGTAAGATGATGATGGGTCAATGCTTCGAGATGATCTCCAATACTTATGATCTTGAGAAGATGTAGACTTTAGATGGGAAGTGCCTGAGAGTTTCTCCCTCCTAATCTTCCTTGTTACTTGCATGTGGTCTTAAGTGGTTTCCATCTACTATGCACTTTCCCTCTGATGTAGTACATGGCAGTCAGAAAAGGTCCTTCCTGGCACTGTGGGAAAATAAACCCCTACTAAATATAAAGAACCTATTGATCAGTGATGCTTTCAAAGAAAGATCTTGATCAAAAGGGGGAAATGTGAAAATTACTAAAGGGAAATCTCACTAAAAGAGTTGGGACATTTAGCAGGGGGAGCTCTCACACCCTACCACTCAGTCAGTTGCAGACCCAACAGGAAGAGACTTTGGAAGAGACCTTGAACCATGGATACTACTTTACTACTCAAGCAGGAGGAAGGAAGACTTCCTCCTCTACCAGCAACATCTCAGTCAATGAAAAACCACTATATCTAGAACTCCCAGGTTACTCCAATGGACTTTTTGTTTACAAACAGCTTTCTCAACTCCTCACATTCCTCTATAAAAAAAGTGTTCCACTCCTTGGTTGGGTGGACTTGCCTAAGGTTTTGTCATAGCTTGCTTTTCCTAGATTGCAATTTTCTGCTATTCCTGAATAAATGCACATTTTGCTGGTAAAATAACGGGAAGTTTTTTTTAAGATTAACACAGCATATGTACAAAAGACATCTTGTGTCATAAGCCACATGATAACAAGGCCGTAGTCAATATCCTTACCTTATACCCATTTGTAGTAACTTCCCATTCCTCTGCAGCACACTCCTATCCCTAGGCAACCACTACCTACCTTCTATCCCTATAGATTTGCATGTTTTAGAGTAGAAGCATACAATATATGGGATTGATATGTAACATGGATTAGCACTTCATCCATTATTTTATTTCCATGTAATATTCCATGATATGGATATAAAATATTTTTTCCATTCATCAGTTGATGGGCATTTGTTTACATTTTTGGGCTATCATGAATGCTGTTACTATCTAGGAGTGCAACTTTGAGGAACTATCAGACTGTTTTCCAAAATAGTTGCACCATTTTACCTTCCTACCAGCAGTGTATGAAAGTTCAAATTTCTCCCCATCCTTACCAACATTCTTATTTTTTCTTATTTATTATAGCCATCCAGTGAGTGTGAAGTGTATCTCCCTGTAGTTTTGATTTGCATTTCCCTAATGGCAAATGATGTTGAGCAACTTTTCATGTGCTTATTGGATATTATTATATCTTCTTTGGAAAATTTCTATTCAGAGCTTCAGCCCATTTTTAATTGGGTTATTAGATTTTTTATTATTGAGCTGTAATTGTATTTATATATTCTTTATATATTCTGGACACAGTCCTTATCAGATATATTATTTGAAAATATTTTCTCCAATCTAAGAGTCTTTTCACTTTTTAAAAAATTTTTAATATTTATTTATTTTTGAGAGAGAGAGAGAGAGAGAGCGAGCGAGCAGGGAAGGGGCAGAGAGAGAGGGAGACACAATCCGAAGCAGGCTCCAGGTTCTGAGCTGTCAGCACAGAGCCTGATGCAGGGCTCAAACCCATGAACCGTGAGATCATGACTGGAGCCCAAGTCAGATGCTTACCCGACTGAGCTACCTAGGCACCCCCCCCATTTTTTTAAAGTATTTTTTATTGAGGTAAAATTGGTATCTAAGTTTCAGATATACATTATAATCCAACATCTGTATGCACTACAAAATGATCATCACTAAAAGTCTAGTTACCTTCCATCACAACTGATGGATATAATTGATCCCTTTCATCTATTTTGCCCAGCTCAATCTCCCCTTCCCCTCTGGTAACCACCAATCTATTTTCTGTATCGATGAGTTTCTCTTTTATTTGTTTTGTTTTTCTTATAGTCTGCATATGAGTAAAATCATACGGCATTTGTCTTTCTCCATCTGACTTGTTTCACTTAGCATAATACTTTTAAGGTCCATCTGTGTTTCTGCAAATGACAAGATCTTGTTTTTCTTTTTTTATGGCTGGGTAATATTCCATTATGTGTATACATACCATATCTTCTCTATCCATCCACTGATCATCATTTAGGTTGTTTCCATTTCTTGGCTATTGTAAATAATGTTGCAGTGAACATAGGGTTACATATATGTGCATATGGATGCAAATCCGTGTTTGTTTTGGCAGTCTTTGTATAAATACCCAGACGTAGAATAACTGGATTATATGGTAGATCTATTCTTAATTTTTGAAGGAATCTCCATACTGTTTCCATAGTGGCTGCACCAACCAACATTACCATCAACACTGTGTGAAAGTTTCCTTTTCTCCACATCCTCTCCAAGACTTATTTTCTTTTTATTTTCTTGATGGCATCATTTGAAGCACAAAAGTTGTTAATTTTATGTTCAACATATCTATTTTCTCTTGCGTTGCTTGTGCTGTTGACCATTGACTAAATCCAAAGTCATAAAGATTTACTGTTTTCTCCTTAGAGTTCATAGTTTTAGTTCTTACATTTAGGTTTATGATCTACTTTAATTTTTATATATGGTATGGAGTTTACTTTTTTTTTTTTTTTTTGCATGTGGATATCCAGTCTCTCAGCACCATTTGTTGAAAAGCATCTTCTTTCCCCACTTAACCATCTTGGCACCCCTTCTCAGAAATCAATTGGACATAAATGTAATGGCTTATTTCTGGACTCTCAACTCAATTCCACTGATCTGTATTTCCATCCTTATGCCAGTTCCACACACATATTGATTACTGTAGCTTTGGGATAAGTTTTGCATTTGGGAAGTTAGAGTCCTCTAACTGTTTTTATTGTGTATTTGCCCTGGCTAGAACCTCCACTGCAACAGCAAATAAAAGTGGTAAAAGCAGACGTTTTTGTCTCATTCCTGATGTTAGCAGGACAGCATTCAGTTTTTCACCAATAAGTATGATTTTAACTGTGAGGTTTTTGTAGATGGCCTTCATCAGATTGAGTTAATTTCCTTGTATGCCTACTTTATTAAGTGTTTTTATCATGAAAGGATGTTGGACTTTGTCAAATGTCTTTCTTCATCTATTGAAATGATCATATGTTTTTTTGTCCTTTATTCTATTACTGTAGTATATTACATTGATTTTGGATTCCATTAGTCTTGCATTTCCAAGATAAATCCCATTTGGCTATAATGTACAACCCTTTCAAAGTGCTGGATTCAGTTTGCTAGTATTTTGTTGAGTACTTCTCTATCTATCCATCCATCCATCCATCCATCCATCCACCCATCTATCATCTAACAGGTATTGCTCTTTAGTTTTCTTGTGATGTCTTTGGTTTGGGTATCAGGATCTCTTGAAATGAGTTGAGGAAAATTCCCTCCTCTTCTATATTTTGGAAAAATTTGTGAAGTATTGGTATTAATTCTTCTTGAAATGTCTGGTAGAATTCTTTGTGGGTAGTTTTTGGATTAGTAATCTAATCTCTTTTCTTGTTATAGATCTGTACTGTTTGGCTATTTTTTCATAAATTTGTTTCAGTAGTTTGTATTTAAAAATTTGTCCTTTTCATCTAAGTTATCTGATTTGTTGGCATATAGCTGTTCATAGTTTTTTTGCAGTTTTTTTTAACTTGTATAAAATTGGCAGTGATATCCTTTCATTCTTTTTTTGTTTGTTTACTAATTTGAGCCTTCACTATTTTGTTACTGGTCAGTCTACTTTAAAAAGTTTAATTTTGTTAATCTTTTCAAAGAACCAACTTGTGGTTTTGTTAATTTTCTCTACTAATTTTGTATTCTCTATTTCACTAATTTATACTCTAAACTTTTTGTTTTTGCTTGCTTTTGGTTCAGTTTGCTCTTCTTTTTCTAGTCTCCTAAGGCAGAAGTTTAAGTGATTGATTTGAGATATTCCTTCTTTTAAAATATAGGCATTTAGGGGTGTGTGGGTGGCTCAGTTGGTTGAGCACCTAACTCCTGTTTTCTGCTCAGATAATGATCCCGGGGTTATGGGTTTGTGCCTCGTGTTGCGCTCCACGTTCAATGTGGAGCCTGCTTAAGATCTCTCTCTCTGTTCCTCTCCCCTTCTCGTGCTCTCACAAGCACGAGATAAAAATAAAAAATAAAATAAAATATAGGCATTTATAACTATAAATTCCCTTGAACGACAGCTTTAGCTGCATCCCATACATTTTTTTTTCCATTTTCATTCATCTCCAAATATTTTCATTTCCCCTTGTGGTTTCTTCTTTGGCCCATATTTAAAGTATATTAATTTCCTTCCTGAAGTGCCCAAGTTTTCCTCCTCTATTACTGATTTCTAATACTTTTATTGTGGCCAGAGAATACTTTTGTATGATTTCAATCTTAAAATTTATTGAAGCTTGTTTTTTGTTTTTTCTTTCGGCCTAGCATATGGTCTATCCTTAAGAATGTTCCATGTGCTGGGGAGGATATGTATTCTGTTTAAGTCTTCTATTTCCTTGACCTTCTGCCTAGTTATTCTATCCATAATTGAAACTGGGGCCTTGAAATCTTCCACTATTATTGTTGAATTGTCTTTCTCCCTTCAATTCTATCAGTTTTTGTTTCATATATTTTGATAGGTTCTTAGGTGCATATATGTTTAAAATTGTTATATCTTCCTGACAGATTGACTTTCTAATCATTATGAAATGTACCTTTTTATCTTTAGTAGCATTTGTTTTAAAGTTATTTTGTCTGATATTAGTATAGACACATCAACTCTCTTATGGTTGGTGCTTACATGATATATATATTTACCACCCTTTATTTTTCAACCTATTTGTATCCTTGAATATTAAGTGCTTCTCCTATAGACAGGATACCCATTGGATCAATTGGATCTTGATTTTTTATCCAATCTGACAATCTCTGCCTTTTGACTTGATTATTTAATCCATATCTAATATTGTTACATCTTCCACTTTAGCTTTTTCTATATGACTTATGTCTTTTCTATTCCTACTTTATTGCCTTCTTTTATATTAAGTGAATATGTTCCAATGTAACATTTTGATTTCTATAATGTTTTAAGTATATTTCTTAGAGCTACATTCTTAGTGGTTGTTCTAGGGCTTATCAAAATTTACTTCATATTTACACTGATTAGTTCCAGTGAAATATACAACCTTTACTCCTATATAGCTCCTTTCCATCTCACCTTTTTGTACTATTATTGTTATACCTATTACATTTGTTACATTTATATGCATATACATTTATATATGTCAAACTCAACAATACATAGTTAAAACCATTAGTTTATATGATCTTATCTTTCAAAACATCTAAAAGGAGGGAGGTACTATTCATAGATTTGTCATATTAATCACCTTATATACTCTTTCTGGCTCTCTGCATTTGTTCTTGGGGATTCTAGATATCATATGGTTTTATTTCAAATAATTATTATTATCATTACTCTCAGAGAGCTTTGTTTCCACCCCTAACAAAAGACTACACATTGATTCATGTGGTTGCTTTCTAGGTCAACTTAAGTGAAGTTTTAAAATTCTCTTGCTCTACCGGCAGCATTAGGTGGCAGAATGTCTCACAGGAAATTCTTCACTTCCAGGGCATGGGTCCCTGGGCTTTCTGTCCTAGAAAATGCAGTAGCTGGCACTGTGGGAAGGTGAAGAACTTTCCCAAGGATGACTCTTCCAAGTCTGTCCCCCTCACAGACTTACTGGGCTACAAGTCTGGCTAGACTCACATTGTGCAGGATGTCAACAGGCCATGATCCAAGGAGGTTACAGAGGCTGTGACCATTGTGGAGACAGTACCCATGGTAGTTGTGGGCCTCATGGTCTAGGAGGAAACCCCTCAATGCCTCCACACTTTTAAGACCATCTTTGCTGAGCACATCCATTAGGTGTGTAAAAGGCACTTCTATAAGAACTGGCATAAGTCTAAGAAGGCCTTCACTAAATACTGCAAGAAGTGGCAGGATGATGATGGCAAGCAGCAGCTAGAGCAGGACTTCAACAGCATGAAGAAGTACCGCCAGTTCATCAGTGTCATCACCACATGCCAGATTGCCTCTACGCCAGAAGAAGGTCCACCTCATGGAGATCCAGGTGAATGGAGGTATAGTAGCTGAGAAGCGGAGCAGTGACTGCCTGTGAACCAAGTGTTTGGATAGGATGAGATGATAGATGTCATTGGTATCACCAAGGGGAAAGGTTACAAAGAGGTCACCAGCTGCTGGCACATCAAGAAGCTACCATGCAAGACCCACCAGGCACTGCATAAGGTTGACTGTATTGGGCATGGCATCTTTCGTGAGTGGCCTTCTCTGTGGCATGGGCCGGGCAGAAAGGTTACCATCATCACCACACTATCAACAAGAAGATCTACAAGATTGGCCAGGGCTACCTCATCAAGGATGGCAAACTGATCAAGAACAATGCTTCCACTGATGATGATCGGACAAGAGCATCAACCTTCTGAGTAGCTTTGTCCACTATGAAGTGACCAGTGACTCTGTCATGCTGAAAGACTGTGTGGTGGGAACTAAGAAGCAAGTGCTTACTCTCTGCAAGTCCTTGTTGGTGCAGACCAAATGGTGGGCCCTGGAGAAGACTGACCTTAAGTTCATTGATACCAACTCCAAGTTTGGCCATGGCCATTTCCAGACTGTGGAGAAGAAAGCATTTATAGGATCACTTAAAAAAGACTGAACTGCAAAGGAAGAAGGAGCTTGATGTCAGGAGCAGATTGTACAGCTGGTGGGATCTCAATAAACATTATTTTCCAGTGGGGAAAAAGAAGTAAATTCTCTTAAAAGAAAGAATATGCAATTATTCCGTCTTTTTTAAATACAATGAGTGACTTTATTGGTGCTCTGTATCTGTGTGTGTGTGTGTGTGTGTGTGTGTGTGTGTGTGTGTGTGTATTTGAATTACTGTCTGGTGTCATTTGCTTTTTGCCTGAATAATTTCCTTTGTATTTTTGGGTAATACATATTTACTAGTAATGAATTTTCTTTTTATTTATGATAACATCTTTATTTCACTTCATTTTTGAATGGTAGTTTTGGATATAATATTCTTGGTTGAGTTTTTTAAATTTCAGCAATTTGAATATGTGAATCCCGCTTTCACTGTTCACTATGAAATTTTACCTGTTAATCATATTGTGGTTTCCTTGCATGTAAGGAGTCATTTCTCTTACTGCTTTATCCTAATTGGTGTTTGTTAATATTTTTTGATGTGTAATGTTTTTCACCAAGTTTAGATGTTTTCATCCATCTCTTTGAATATTCTTTTTTCTCCTTTCCTCTCCTCTGCTTACATTATGATTATGTTGGTATTCTTAATGGTGTCCTACATTTCTTGAGGATATTTTTCATTATTTTCAATCTCTGTTCTTCAGATTACATAATCTCTATTGATCCAAATTTGCAGATTGTTTTCAGTTAGCTCAGATATACTTTTGAGCTCCTCTAGTAAATTTCTTTTCAGTTACCTTACTTCTCAACTCCAGAATTTCCATGTTTCTTTTAAAATAACTTCTATTTCTTTATTGATAAACCTTTGTATGCAACATCTACCATCTGTGCCCCTTAAGGTAGCATTTATTGCCTGCTTTTCCTGTGTATGGGTGACGCTTTCCTGTTTCTTTGCATTTCTTATCATTTCTTGTTATAAAGTAGACATTTTATAATAGTATCTTATAGCAACCTGGATAATGATCCTCCTCCTCTAGGGGACTGGTATTTGCTTGGTTGTTTATTTGCTCCACAGTGTGCAGCCTGATGTTATTTCTTTTAGTCTAGTTAACTAAGGGTTGTGTCTGGGTGGGCATAATGTACTTGTTGGCAAGATTTTTACCATTGGACATGCATGTGGTTGGAGGCTGCTATATGTCAGAGGGTTTTCCTTTGACCCACATTCAATCAGGGACTAGTAGCTGGGAGGTTCCTGCTCTGTTCTGGAAAGCAGTTTTAGACATATACATAGTCTTCCAGATTGCCAAGGATGTATGGTATTTTATTTTAAGCCCGTGTTCCTAATTGTCACCTCTATATCAGAGCAATTTATTGTTCAGTGTTTGGTCACGTTCCCTGTGCCAGCAAAACTTTTGCTCTGTGTGATGGGTCTGCATGTATTAAGAAATGCTTTTAAGTCTGTCCCATGTTCTGCTCTAATTGTCCTGAGTAGGTGTAGCCCAGCACATGCACACAGCCTTTTCAATTCCCAGAGTTGACTGTGCTCCCAGGAGGGCTCCTTTTGGTTTCCTCTTGGTTTCTCTTTATTGAAATTCTGGCTGCTCTGCTGCTTTGCTTGCCACCAGCTCCTCCTAATTGCTCTCCACCAAAATCTCCACTGTTTTTGACAATGTCCTTAGGGACAGAGTTCTCAATGTTTCAAATTCCCTCAGCAGACTGGTGGAATTCTTTGTCCTCACTGCATACCTTCCCACTTAGAAAGAACCTGTGCACCGCTGAACCAAAGCTGGGGATAAGGGGTCCAAAGTAAAACCACCATTTTATGAGTGGGCACTGGGGCATGGTGGTAGTCCCTGGTTTTCTCAGTTTTTTCTCCTTGAGTGAAACACCCAAACTTTGAGTAAGCTACAGTGGAAAAAATCAGGGCCTCAGTATTCTCAGCTTGCACACAGAACAGTGCTTCCGCTCAAAGAATGGAGGCTGGGTGGTAGAAGGGATCACCAGTGCTTTTGGCTGTGCCTGTGTGGAATAAATTTTTGCAACACAGGATTGAAGGGATAGGAAATTCAGGCAGCTACCCCTGCCAGGGTGAAACCACAGCCCCAGAGTGGGAGCTGGGGGGAGGAGCCCTACCTCCTCCCAAGATCTTCACCATAGCTGCCAAGAATAGAGCACCCAAGGTGGAGCTTCTGTAAGATAGACCTGGTATGGTAGAGGATATGCAGAGGCCACAGACTCTTGCTGTTCCTACTGATATTTAAAAGGTTTTCTTGAATCAGTATTTTTTCAATTGCTATATGCCCTTTGGACATTTTCTGGAGACTTCAAATGATATCTCACCCTTCAATATATTTTTAAACTTAACTTCTGAGTGGAAATGTGGTCCAGCAAAAAGAGAAATGGAGTAGGTTTCACAAGCCAGGATTTTCATTCCAACTTGGCCTCTAACAAACAAGCTCAGTGACTTCTCCTGAAATTCAGTTTCCTCATTTGTAGAATAAGGAAATTGTATTAAAGACCTCTGCATTCATTCCAACTCTAAAATCCTGTGATTTTATGAAGGAGAAATGGAATAGAAAGTAATCAGTGAAAAAAATTCTTCTGTAGCTGTGTGAGAACAGCAAATATGAAAACAATCCACTGCCTTTTTAAACCAAAACTGTTCCACCTTGTTTTTAACTAGAATATGCACTTCATTTCCAACTTTATTTAATCAAAATGCCACTTTAATGTATGCTTTGCAGTCAAGAAATTTCTTCACCCCAAAGGTTTCCTTTCTAACCACTAGAACTGAAAAACGTGGGGCAATAGAAGGTTGCCTTTCACTGACTGGTCATCAAAAATATAACAGCTTAATGCTAAGTGAAAGCACTATAATTTACTACCATTTTACCCATATTATGAATTCTGCAAACAATTACTTCCTCCCTGAGACAAGTCCAAGTTTTCACCTTCTGTATAAGGCTCTAAGGCCATACCCGCCAAGAGTGTCTATTAATTATCCATACTTATTCCGAATGTGTGAATAACAAAATATCAGTTCTCCCTATGCACTGCAGAAAAGAGTTGCTTCAATGGGCCAACCCATTTCTAGTCCCAAAGACATAACAATTTATTTAGTAATAATTATCTGCACAAATTGTTATAACAATAAAACTGTGGTAAAGAGCCTCCCTTTCTGAGTAATTTTGTCTTACTAATCAGTTTTAACCTGCTTATTTAATATTTTCATTTACTGTAGTTTACATTCAAAATCTATATACTCAAAGTAGGGGGAGAAGGAACTTTATATAATTTAAGAAAAGTGCCAATGCAAATATATTTAAAAGCTTTCAACTACTAATCCACAACAGAATATCCTATGATAAAGGTACAAGGGTATATATAAATTATGAATATACATTGGCAAAAGTTGCTACTCACAGAACATCCGGCAATTAGGAGAATGAGAGCAAGATGGCAATATGGACAAAGTGATCCAGAAACAAGAAATCACATAATCTTTAAATACCTTGCCCTTAAAGGAAAACTTATTTTTAAATTAACCATCTGTACAAACGAATCATTGTCAACATCTAAAGGGAAAAGGGAAAATATTTATCTTAAGGTGTATTATAGGTGCAAATATCTGTAGAGGAAATGTAAATGCATACTTTGAGTTTGTCCAATGCTAAGGCCTCTTTCTGGTTCTCACTGCTGACCCTTAGGCATGAACTGTTCAAAAATTTCCAAATGAGCTTATGTGCTCACCACGATATTTCTATGTTAAAAGCTTTCAGGAATGAATTTGGCCAAGTTTCTATGATTCCCAAATTACCCTGGTTTCAACGTAATTGTTGTAATCTGGGATTCCCTTAGGAAGAAAATATATAATCTTTAAAATAAAGGGATATAAGAAATAAAACCCTATCATCTTGCTACCTTTTCAGAGCTCATATTCTAAAACTGTAGCTTATTCATCTCAGTCCATTAAAAAAATACTATGTTTCAACACTGACTTAAAAATTTATACTTTATATCCTTTTACATGAATATGTGATATTGCAATGTAAAATTATTAGGCTATAATAAATGTCCCCTTTCTTGATATTTTCTTAGTGAATCATCCTAGGAAGCTTTTCTTTCATTTTGTCTATTATTTCACTGTATAGAACCATCTTAATATGATGAAGTTAAGAGAAAAATATTTAAGATTCACTCAATAGCCCTTAAAATAACTGTGTTTTTCTTTCAGGTAATTCAAATTTTCATTAGCTGAAAATACTGGTTAATGACCACATGATCCAATGGTTTAGAGACCACCTCTATCATATGAAAAGAAAATAGCTTCTTCAAAAAGAAAAGCAGCTATTCAAATTGGAAAAGAGAGGAGCTTCTAAATGAACTTTTACCAACATTTTATTATTTCTAGCAGGTAAAACTTGATTATTTTGTTTGGGTTCTTCCTGGTTATGTCACACTTAAAAGAACTCATTAAATTACTGAAAAAAGGAAGGGAAAATCTTGTAATGAACTCTGAATTGTCAACAGAGATTCAAGTTCTTATCATCTAGAGTACATATAGTCTCCTACTTACCTAAAGGTCATTAATAATTTTTAAGTGGTTGTTGCTTTATCTACATGTGTGAGCATGTGCACACACACACACACACACACACACATGTGCATGCATATATTCCATTTAGTTCTTTCTTTGTATAACTTTAGACAGCAAAAGCACTATAGTTAAGATGGAAATAGAAAAGGCAATTAACTTCCTAAGCTTTTTAGATCATTCCCAGAATGACAACTCTCAAATAACATCACAGTTTTAAGTGTTTAAAGAGAATGATATAAATTTTGGTTCAAAACAAAACCAATACCTCATTTTGATGAAAAAATAAAATTCCCACGACTAGAGATGCTGGTTAATGATAAAGAACATTCTACCTACATACATGAGAATTAAGAGAGGTTTTTCTTCCAAATCATACACAGTGGCAAATACTTTTAAAAAACACAAATACAGATATCTATCATTGTAGTATTTCAGTGGGGAGGGAGGCAGAGAAGCCGTGAACTTACACTACCCTCTTTTGTTGTTTAAGAAATGGATACTTTCCATCTAAATTGTGAGCATAAAGGAGATTTAAAAAACTACTTAAAATTTGGAAACCAATATAATTAATCTGGTATGGATATCAAATGGCTATTAGGCCTCAAAAATGGAAATGGGGTAAAGTCAAATAGTAACAAAAACTATGTTTTGGGTACAACTAAGGCAATAACAAGAAAATAATCTGGGGATAAATATAGATGTCACATTAAATACATTGTGAAAGATGTAAAACTCAAATTTCTTTTCAAATAAACCTTATCTAAAAGAAGGATTATAGAAAATGGGAATGTATGATTTTTTTTTTTAAATAAAACAATTCTGCTTCAGTGCAAATGTGTCAAAAAAATGTCTCATGCAACTTAGCAGGAACAGTTTCCACAGCCTTTTACACTGTTGACAATTTCTTCTTGTAGTTTCTTCCTTTCCTCCTCTTTGGACATATTTTCTTCCTTTGCATCCCATTTGGGGTTATCATGGTTCTGTACACGACTGCTCTGTGTGTGCCACATTTCTGAATAGAAACTGCCAGGGTTAGCAAGCAAACCATGGTGGGTACCACGTTCAGCTATCTTACCCTAAAAACCGAAAGCAAGAGAAACATAGAAAAAGGTCATATAACTAGCATAATAACTGAAAATACACAGTACTTTTCTAACTAAGGATTTTGAAGGATTAGTATTTGTTAAAATACCTCTCCCAATTCCTCATCCATAGTACAAGTAGAAAAAATTGAGGTAGGAATGATTTCTTCACTGTTAAGCTATTAGCCCAGAAAACAAAAAGCTATGAAATCCCATATACTGTAAAACACTTCACTTAAAAGAAATAAAATTCTAATGTTCTATTTTTCATTTTGAAGGGCAGAAAAGGAAGGTGAAAAAAATTTAAAAGTAATTATAATTGGTAAATATTTAATCAAAAGCACTGTTATTTATTACAGGGACTTAAAAACAATATCCTGAAATCCTTATGTGTACTTAAAATAAAAAAGATTTCTCCAAGAAAAGCTTAGGATATTAAACCTAACATTGCACAGATTTGGTATAGATTCCAAACTCTTATCTACAATTATTTGTCTCTTGACAGCTACTGTTAAACATGCTGGGAGACAAAAGGAATTCTGTCACTTCTACTGGTATTCCTGGTTACAGGACCTTTACAAATATACCCTTAAGCAAAATAACTAAAATTTGTTCCCACATCTGAGTGTTTAAGGCTCCTTTTTTATTGCTAGTTAGGTAGTTTTAAAAAGAACTATTTTGCTCAGCTACAATAAATTCCTCAGGATTATGAAGAACGTAGTTCTCAACCTTGGTATATGTGGACCACTACACTGGCACAAAACTCCCCATGGATTACATACACATGGAACCTGATGTGGGGCTCAATCCCATGACCTTGGGATCATGACCTGAGCCAAAATCAAGAGTCAGATGCTCAACTAACTGCACCACACTGGCACCCCAGCTTCTAGGCCTTTTCAATGAACAGTTAGGAATTTTATCATCATCTTGAATTCATGTTGACAATTCTGCTCCAGTATAACATCACAGGGATGCTCCTCTTCTCCTCCCATTCCATATTTGTATTCTTCTCCCAAGTAAGACCACTGTTTTCCAACATCAATATATTTACTCACATGCTCAGTCTTAAAATATACACAAAATAGTTTCAAAATGGCTACTCTCATACTAATACCAATAACACTTAATTAGGTTCAAATTTTGAGTTCTTTTTGTCTTATGTTCCACTGAGGGTAAATAATCAGAGGGATATGTCCAACAGTTACTTGGATTGTTTTTCTTTTGTGTATTTATATTATGAATTTGTTATGCAGTTAGTTTCACTTTTTTCTGTTTGCAATCACTTTCTATACTTCCCAATCCTTGTTGAATTTCAATACTTTAAGTATATAAAAACATCACTGTCGTTCAAAAGTAAAAATATAATATAAAAAAGGAGGAGCTAGATGGTATAGTAGTAGGAGGACCCTAGGTTTGTCTTGTCCCTCAAACACAGCTAGATAACTATCGAATCATTCTGAATATTCAACAAATTGATCTGAGGATTGACAAAACAAACTGCACTAGAGGGAGAGAGAAGGCCACACCATAGAAGGTAGGAGGTGTGGAGATGTGGTTGGGGGGAGAAATGAATCACAAGTGCTGTGGAGTGGAGAGTGGAGAGAGAGAGAGGAGTGCACAGGGGATCGCACAACGAAAACACTTCCTCAAAGCCACTGACTAGGGGAATGAAAGGGGCTGACTTTGGTGAGGTTTTTCAACCAGTGGGGCTCAAAGATTGGAGTTTTAGAGATCCTTGGTGTGGCTGGTATAAAGCTCTGAGAATGCAGCAGTGCTCCTGTAGAGAAGGCAGGCAGGTAACCTGGGGGAAAATGGCATGATCTGAGGATCT
The DNA here is from genome assembly GCA_028646485.1 of Cryptoprocta ferox. Classification (NCBI taxonomy): domain Eukaryota; kingdom Metazoa; phylum Chordata; class Mammalia; order Carnivora; family Eupleridae; genus Cryptoprocta; species Cryptoprocta ferox. Next base: position 54,380,844 of record CM053579.1, read on the forward strand.
CCTGAGATGCTCCCCTTTCTTGGAGCCATCTGAGAGAGGTGGCATTGCCTCTCTGGGGACAAAGAGCCAGCGGACAACATAGAAGACACCAGAGAGTTCATTAGGGCAGAGATAAAAGAGCTTAAAATCAATCAGGCTGAAATGAAAAATACAATAATCAAGATTTGAAACTGACTGGATGCAATGACCACAAGGATGGAAGAAGCAGTGGAATGAATAAGTGATACAGAAGATAGAATTATGGAAAATAAGGACGCTGATCAAAAGAGGGAAAGAAAAATCTTGGACCACATAGAAGTAGACTTATAGAACTTGGTGACTCCTTGAAATGTAGTAACATTCACATCATAGGAGTCCCAGAAGAAGAAGAAGAGAGAAAAGGATGAAGAAGGTTTATTTGAGGAAATTATAGCTGAAAACTTCCCTAGTCTGGAGAACAGACTTCCAAATCCAGGAGACACAGAGAACTCCATCAAAATCAACAAAAGCAGGCAAACGACAAGACGTATTGTAGTTAAACTTGCAAAATATAAGGAAAAAATCCTGAAAGCATCATGAAAAAAGAAGTCCTTAACTTACAAGGGAAGACAAATAAGGTTAGCAGCAGATCTCTCCACAGAAACTTTGCAAGCAAAAAGGGAGTGGCATGATAATGTTCAACATGCTGAATGAGAAAAATCTGCAACCAAGAATATCCTATCCAGCAAGTCTATCATTTAGAATAGAAGGAGAGATAAAGGGTTTCCCAGACAAACAAACACTAAGGGAGTATGTGACCACTAAACCAACCCTGGAAGAAATATTAAAGTGGACTCCTTGAGTGGGAAAGAAAGGCCCAAAGTGACAAGGGCTATAAAAGAAAAATCCAGAAACAGCAACAAAAAAACCAAGTTAATATCAATAATTCATATCTATCAATGAATTCAAATCTATCAATAATTACTCTGAATGAAAATGGACTAAATGCTCTAATCAAAAGACACAAGGTATTAGAAGGGATAAAGAAACAAGCCCCCTCTATATGTTGCAAGAGAATCATTTTAGAATTAAAATCTGCAGACTGAAAGTGAGGAGAATGGAAAAACATTTATCATGCAAATGGATATCTAAACAAAGTGGAGGCGGCGGGTACCTGGGTGGCTCAGTCAGACTTCAGCTCAGGTCATGATCTCTCAGTTTGTGAGTTTAAGCCCCACATCGGGCTCTGTGCTGAGAGCTCAGAACGTAGAGTCTGCTTTGGATTCTTTGTCTCCCTCTCTCTCTGCCCCTCCCCTGCTCGTGCTCTGTCTCTCTCTTAAAAATAAACATCAAAAAATTAAAAAAAAAAGCCAGAGTAGCAATAATTGTATCAAACTAGATTTTTAACCAAAGACTGTGAGAAGAGATGAAGAACGACATTATATCATAGTAAAGGTGTCTATCCAACAAGAAGATCTAACAATTGTAAATACTTATGCCTTCAACTTGGAAGAAACCAAACACATAAAACAATAACAAACATAAACTCATGGATAATAATAAAATAACAGTAGGGGACTTTAACACCCCACTTACAGCAATGAACAGATCATCTAAGCAGAAAATCAACAAGGAAAAAATGGCTTTGAATGACACCCTGGACCAGATGGACTTAACAGATATATTCAGAACATTTGAACCTAAAGCAGCAGAATACACAATAATTTCAAGTCATTCTCCAGAACAGATTACATACTAGGTTACAAATCAGTCCTCAACAAGTACAAAAGGATTCATATCATACCACAGGTATTTTCTGACCACAACACTACGAAAGCTGAAATCAACCACAAGAAAAAAATTTGTAAAGACCACAAATACATGGAGGCAAAATATGCTACTAAACAATGAATGGGTCAACCAAGAAATAAAAGAAGAAAAAAAATATACATGGAAACAAATGAAAATGAAAACACGACAGTCTAATAAAATCTTTGTGATGCAGCAAAAGCAGTCATAAGAGGGAGTATATAGCAATACAGGTACACTTCAAGAAACAAAAAAAAATCTTTTTTAATGTTGGCTTATTTTTGAGAGAGAGGGAGAAAGGGAGGGAGAGAGAGGGAGAGGGAGGGGCAGAGAGAGAGGGAGACACAAAATCTGAAGCAGGCTCCAGGCTCCAAGCTGTCAGCAGAGCATGATGTGGGGCTCAAGCTCATGAACTGTGAGATCATTACTGGAGCTGAAGTTGGGTATGATGCTCAACCAACTGAGCCACCCAGGTACCCCAAGAAACAAGAAAAATCTTTAAACAACCGTATCTTACACCTAAAAGAGGTAGAAAAATAACAACAAATGAAGCCTAAAGCCAGCAGAAGAAGGGAAATAATAGTGATTAGAGCAGAAATAAATAATATAGAAACAAAAAACCCAGATCAAACCAGGAGATGGTTCTTTGAAAAAAATAAAATAAAACTGGTGTCCCCCCCCCAGCCAGTTGTATGAAAAAGGAAAACAAAAGGACCCAAGTGAATAAAATCACAAATGATAGAGGAGAAATCACAACCAACACCACAGAAATACAAACAATTATAAGATAATATTATGAAAAATTTTATGGCAACAAATTGGGCAATCTGGAAGAAATGGGTAAGTTCCTAGAAACATATAAACTACCAAAAACTGAAATAGGAGCAAATAGAAAACTTGGACAGGCTGATAACCAGCAAAGAAATTGAATCAGTAATCAAAATACCCCACCAAACTAAAGTCCAGGGTCAGATGGTTTCACAGGGGAAATCTGCCAAACCTTTAAAGAAGAATTCATACTTATTCTTTTTAAACTATTCCAAAAAGTAGAAATAGAAGGACAACTTCCAAACTCATTCTATGAGGCCAGCATTACTCTGATTCCAAAACCAAAGTCTTGAGTAAAAATGAGAACATAGGCCAATATCTCTGATGAACATGGATGCCAAAATCCTCAACAAAATGCTAGCAAATTGAATTCAATAGTACATTAAAGGAATCATTTGCCATGATCATGTGGGATTTATTCCTGGGTGCAAACATGGCTGAGTATTCCCAAATCAGTCAACGTGATATACAGCATTAATAAAATAAATGATAAGAATCATATGATCCTTTCAATAGATGTAGAAAAAGCATCTGACAAAGTACAGCATCCATTCTTGATAAAAACCCTCAACAAAGGAGGGATAGAGGGAACATACCTCAATATCAAAAAGGTCATACACAAAAACCCCACAGCTAATGTCATCCTCAATGGGGAACAACTGATAGCTTTATCTCCACATTCAGAAACAAGATAGGGATGTCGACACCAATGTTATTTAACATAGTACTTGGAAGTCCTAGTCTCAGTAAACAGACCAGAAAAGGAAACAAAGGGCATACAAAGTGGCAAGGAAGAAATCAAACTTTCACTATTTGCAGATGACATGATACTTGCAGAAAACCCAAAAGACTCCACCAAAAAATTGCTAAAACTGGTACACCAATTCAGTCAAGTCACAGGATAAAAAATTCAAGGTACAGGAATCTGTTGCATTTCTACACACCAATAATGAAGTAGCAGAGAATAGAAATCAAGGAATCAATCCAATTTACAATGGCACCAAAACCCATAGGATACATAGGAATAAATCTAACCAAAGAAGCAAAAGATCTGGTACTCTGAAAACTATAAAACACTGATCAAAGAATTAGAAGATGACACCAACAAATGGAAAGACATTCCATGCTCATGGGCTGGAAGAACAAATATTGTTAAAATGTCTATACTACCCAAAGCAATCTCCACATTTAATTCAATCCCTATCAGCACCATTTTTCACAGAGCTAGAACAAAAAAACCCTAAAATCTGTACGGAACCATAAAGTATCCCAAATAGCCAAAGCAAACCTGAAAAAGAAAAGCAATGCTGGAGGCATCAAAATTCTGAATGTCAAGTTATATTACAAAACAGCAGTGATCAAAACAGGATGTTACTGGCCCAAAACCAGACACATAGATCAATGGAACACAACAGAAAACCCAGAAATGGACCCACAACTGTGTGGTCAACCACCTTCGACAAAGCAGGAAAGAGCACCCAAGGGAAAAAGGACAGTCTCTTCAACAAAGATGCTGAGAAAATGGGACAGCAACATGAAGAATGAAACTGGTCCACTTTGTTACAGCATACATAAAAATAAATTCAAAATCAATGAAAGACCTAAATATGAGACAGGAAACCATCAAAATCCTAGAGGAGAACACAGACAGTTAACCTCTTTGATATCAGCCATAGCAAATTCTTACTAGATATGTCTTCTGAGGCAAGGGAAACAAAAGCACAAATTAAACTATTAGGGCCTCGTCTAGATAAAAAGCTTCTGCACTGTGTAAGAAACAATCAATGAAACTAAAAGGCAACATTTGGAATGGGAGAAGATACTTTCAAATGACATATCTGAGAAAGGGTTAGTATCCAAAATGTATAAAGAACTTATCAAACTTAACAACATGAAACCCCACAAATAATCCAGTTAAAAAATGGGCAAAAGACACGAAGAGACATTTTCCCAAAGATGTACAGATGGCCTACAGAAACATGAAAAGATACTCAACTTCATCAGGGAAATCAAATCAAACCTATAATGAGGTATCACCTCACACCTGTCAGAATGGCTAAAACAACTGGTGTTGGCAAACATGTGGAGAAAGGGGTACACTCTTACACTGTTGGTGAGGATGCAAATTGGCATAGCCACTTTGGAAAACAGTACGGAGGTTCCTCAAAAAGTTAAAAATAGGGGCGCCTGGGTGGTTCAGTCGGTTGAGAGTCCGCCTTTGGCTCAGGTCATGATCTCGTGGTCTGTGGGTTCGAGCCCCACATCACGCTCTGTGCTGACAGCTCAGAGCCTGGAGCCTGCTTCCGATTCTGTGTCTCCCTCTCTCTCTGCCCCTCCCCTGCTCGTGCTCGGTCTCTCTCTCTCAAAAATAAACATTAAAAAAATTCAAAAAAAGTTAAAAATAGAAATATCCTACGATCTAGGAATTGCTCTAAGAATTGCACTACTAGGCATTTACCCAAAATATACAAAAATACTGGTTCAAAGGGATACATGCACCCTGATGTTTATAGCAGCATTATCAACAACAGCCAAATTATGGAAAGAGCCCCAATGCCCATCAACTGATGAATGGATAAAGAAAATGTGGTATATATGTACACACACACACCCCCAGACTATTACTCAGCCATCAAAACAAAGGAAACTTTCTCATTTACAATAATATGGATGGAGCTAGAAAGTATTATGCTAAGTGAAGTAAGTCAGAAAGACATATACCTTATGATTTCACTCACATGTGGAATTTAAGAAACAAAACAGATGAACATAGGGGGAAAAAAGAGAGGCAAATCATAAAACAGACTTAACTATAGAGAACAGGGATGCTGGAAGGGAGGTGGGAGGGGTTTGGGTTAAATGGGTGATGGGTATTAAGGAAGGCACTTGTGATGAGCATTGCTTGTATGTAAATGATGAATTACTAAATTATACTCCTGAAACTAATATTACACTGTATGTTAACTATGTGGAATTTAAATCAAAACTTGGAACTATAAAAAATATATAAAAAAGCATAATCGGGAGAGTTATGTTCCATTTCCTATCTTTTTTACCCCATTCTCGCTCCACTCCATAAGTAGTCAATTTCTTTGGTTTCAGTTTATGCTGAGAGTTTCTTTCTTTCTTTCTTTTTTGCCAAGAGTTCATTTTATTTGGCATTGAAACACAAAAAAGAAAGTCTTTAATGTATTTTACATTAATCAGACTATTAAACACTTCTGAATAGCCTTATTATAGTAATAATTAATATCCATGATCATACCTCTAAGCCACTCAAAAGACTATGAATCATTAGATATTAAATTCTTTTCAGAGCAATTTAGGATATTCGTTTTTTGCAATTTTTATCTACCTACCTACCTACCTACCTACCTTTTTATTTATTGAGAGCCTGAGTGGTGGAGGGGAGGAGGGAGAGGTCTTGGAAGAGGGAGAGGGGAAGAGGGAGAGGGAAAGAGAGAATCTTAAGCAGGGTCCATGGCATGGAGCCTGATGGAGGGCTCGAGCTCAGGAATTTGAGATCATAACCTCAGCTGAAATCAAGAGTTGGATGCTTAACCAAATGAGCCACCTAGGAGCCCCATAATAAAGTAAATAAATAAAATAAAGTATTTTCCAATTTTTTATAATATAATTGGCACACAATGTCATATTACTTTCATGTGTACGACATAGTGATTTGACAATTGTATACACCATTCAATGCTGGCCACAGTAAATGTGGTCACCATAAGGCATTTTACAATATTATTGACTGTATTACTTATGCTGTACTTTTCATTTCCATGACTTATTTATTTTACAACTGGAAGTCTGTACCTCTTAATTAAAGAACAAACTGGTAGTCGCCAAAGGGGAAGTGGATAAGAGGACGGACAAAATGAAGTCGATTAAGGGGTAAGAACGCCGAGTTTCTTTGTTCCTTTTTCCCCAATCCTCCTTGCAAATGGCAGCACAGATTTTCCATTGTCCTTTCATTTAACAAAATATGTGTAACTCATGCCATATAAGGCTCCCTTTACTCTTCTTAACAGCATTTGTCCTTATTTTAGAAATGCTTTATTTTCCATGACCTGTGATATTAATTGTATTTTTAAGTTGCTTTATGTTCTCTGCATTGTCTACATTTTCTACTGAGTTCTTTTTTTCTGCTTGTTCAGAGGTCTTCCTTTATTATCCACTGACACTTGATAATGGAGCATTAGAAAGCTGACCGGAAACTCTAACTGCATGGGAAATGAAATTTTTCCACTGTGGAGTTTCACTGAAGGTGATCATATGGATACTTGGTCATTCTGCTGCAGTCTCCAAATACAAATACCTTTTTTTTTCTGGGGCTAGTTTTGTTTCTGTAGAGAAGAATTCTCCAGTTATCTCCTGATGAAGGAAGAAGTGGTAATAGTAGAAATAAAGGAATGGTTAGCAAGGTTCTTGGAGCCAGTCTTAGAAGAGGGTCTGTGGTCTTCTTTGGTGTGTTTTGTTTTCCAGTTAATTTTCTCCATGTTTGTTCATGTGTTTTATAGTTCTGTATCTAGAGCCTCTCTGACTCAATTTCCTGACAAGTAAACGTACAGTCTCCTGCCAAGGCTGGGAAGGGGTAATCACCAGCCTGTGGGGGTAAGGAAGAGCTTGGGAACTCTATTTATCATGCAGAGGTAACAATAGTAGTACAAGATACTGCTGACAGAACACATGAGGTCACATAAGTTTCACTAGAAAAATGAAAGTCTCTGATCTTCATAGTCAAGCAAATACAGAACATCAAATTATAAAGATATTTTACATATATTTGCTATAATCACTAATAAATTAGTTCCAATTATAATCCAAACTTCAAGAGGCAATGTTGCGATATAACTATAGATACTGTCAACCTCTTGGCATGAGACAAGAGAGTACAAGCCTGCTCAAGTACTTTTAGCATTTTGTATTTATAAAAAAAGACTATCTGCATGCCTGCATACAATGGAAAGTTTAGCAAAAAAGCACAAACAGCGGATTTTATTTCAGATTATTATTTTTTAAATTTTAGTTGTTTTCCTGAAAGTTTTCATTTAAATTCCAGTTGGTTAACACAAAGTGTAATGTTAGTTTCAGGTGTAGAATTTAGTGATTCATCACTTACATACAACAGCTAGTGCTCATCATGAGTGTCCTCTTTTGAACATCAATTGGATAATGAAGTATATTTACAACACTTCACACCTAAGGCATTCTGGTATATAATCATACTGAAAAAATATTTTATAATGAATGTAAGCAATTATGAAAAAAAAAAGACCTAGGGATGCTCAAGTACACAAGTAACATAAAAAATATACATATATATGTGTATATATATGTGATATATATACACACACACCACAGAAATGAATACCTTATAAGAAATTTTAGTGGTATGAAAAATTCTCTCTCAGTAACTCAATATAAAAGTACATAAGAATGCTCTTTCTCTCTCAACATCCAGTATTCAGGCATTCAAAATGATAAAGAACTGAAGGTTTACTTATTACAAGGGAAACATAACCATAGAAAAGACTGAATAGGAGATAAAAAAAAACTGAACAATGTTAGAAATAATCAAGTACTAGGGGGTCAGAAAATATATCCTTACAAAGAAAAAAAGGAAAACTATCACAATTTTTAAAACCTAAGTACATTCTTACAGTAATTCCCTCAGAAGAGATAAAGCAGTCTGTCCTTTTTCTTACTTTTCCCCAAGAAAAAAAAGAAGAACAATCATGTTTGCAAATGACTTTATTTTATGGTAATTTTATTTTAGACATGAAGGGTGTGTACAGATACTGGAAAAATAAAAACTACAAAACAATAATGAGCAATGATTCTGTACAGAGCAAACATGAATGCAGAAAAATTATTTTATATATACACCCTTTAAAACCTTATTCTATCATATGAAGCTTTAACGCTTTCCTGATATAAGTTTACTTTTAATACTTCAATGAAGAGTGAGTTAATAGTTTATTTCTTCTTGGAAAAGAAATGCATTTGTTTTCCTGTCAAAAGGAAATAAAAATGCGAGTCCTATCAGGATTCAATTTCATTTAAATTCAATTTCATTCTGCATATTTCTTTAGAAACAATATTTAACTTGTTTGTGTTTGTGATCATTTCCAATGTTCTTCACATACTTTTTTCCTGAACTACAATTAAGATACAGCGTTACATTAGTTTAAGGTTTAAAATATAATGATTCAACAATTCTATACATCTCTCAGTGCTCATCAAGTGTACTCTTATTCCCCTTTATCTATTTCACCCACCCCCTCCCACACCACCCCTCTAACAACCACCAGTTGGTTCTCTGTATTTAAGAGTCTGTTTTTTGTGTCCCTTTTTCTTTGTTTGTATTGTTTAAATTCCACATGTGAGTAAAAAAAATATTCCACATAGTACGGTATTCATCTTTCTCTGACTTATATCACTCAGTATTCATCCATGTTGTTGCAAATGGCAAGATTTCACTTTTTTTATGGCCAAGTAATAGTCTTCCTTATCCATTCACCTATGAATGGACACTTGAAATGTTTCCATATCTTTGGTATTGTAAACAGTGTGGCAATAAACACAGGGGTGCATATATCTTTTCGAGTTTGGGTATTGTAAATAATGTGGCAATAAACATAGTGTTGCACATATCTTTTTGAGTTAGCAGTTTCATTTGGGTAAAGTAAGTTTCTTTGGGTAAATACTACATATGGAACTACATATTTTCAGATTTTTGAAGAACCTTCATACTGTTTTACACAGTGGCAGCACCAATTTGCATTCCCAGCAACAGTCGATGAGGGTTCCTTTTTCTCTGTATTGTCATCAACATTTCTTTTTTCTTGTGTCCTTGATTTTAGCTATTCTGACAAACATAAAGTGGTATCTCATAGTGGTTTTAATTTGCATTTCCCTGATGATTAGTGATGGTGAGCATCTTTTCATGTGTCTGTTGGCCATTTGTATATTTTCTCTTGAAAAATGTCAATTCAAGTCCTCTGCCCATTTTAAATCAGATTATTTGTTTTTTGGGTGTTGAGCAGTATAACTTTATATATTTTGGATGTTAAGCCTTTGTCAAATATATCATTTTACAAATACCTTCTCCCATTCAGTAGGTTGCCTTGTCATTCTGTTGATGGTTTCCTTCACTATGCAAAAGCATTTTATTTTGGTATACTCACAAGTCTAAGTTTGCCTTTGTCTCCCTTGCCTGAAAAGACCTAAAAAATGTTTCTGCAGCCAGCATCAAAGAAACTACTATGTTTTCTTCCGGAAATTTTATGATTTCAGGTCTCACATTTAGGTCTTTAATTCATTTTATTTTTGTGTTTCGTGAAAGAAAGTGATCTGGTTTCATTCTTTTGCATGTAGCAAAAGGACATGCAGCTGGAGAGCTGTTCCAGTTCTCCCAGCACTATTTGTTGAGGAGACTATTTCCCCATTGTATATTCTTGCCTCCTTTGTTGTAGATCAATTGACCATATAAATGTGAGTTTATCTCTGGACTCTCTATTCTCTTCCATTTATCTATATGTCTATTACTGTACCAGTACCATATTGTTTTAATTACTACAGTTTTGTAGTATATCTTGAAATCAGGGATTGTGATTTCATCCTGCTTTGTCCTTCTTTTTCAAGATTGCTTTGGCTATCTGAGGTCTTTTCTGGTTCCATACAAATTTCAAGATTACTTGTTACAGTTCTGTGAAAAATGCTATTGGTATTTTGCTAGGGATTACACTGAATCTGTATAGATTGCTTTGGGTAGTATGGACACTTCACCAATATTTATTCTTCTAATTTATGAACATGAAATATCTTTCCATTTGTGTCATCTTCAATTTCTTTCATCAATGTTTTATAGTTTCCCTGGTACAGAATTTTCATCTCCTTAAATTTATCCCCAGGTATCTTACTACTTTTGATGCAACTATAAGCGGGATTTTTAAAATTTCTCTTTCTACTACTTCATTATTAGTGTATAGAAATACAATGTATTTCTGTACATTAATTTTGTAACCTGTGACTTTACTGACTTCACTGAATTTCTCAGTGAAAATTTTACTTCTTCCTTACCAATTTGGATGCCTTTTAATTCTTCTTCTTGTCTGATTGCTGCAACTAGGATTTCTAGTACTATGTTAAATAAAAGTAAGAGTGGACATCCTTGTCTTGTTCCTGATCTTGAGAGGAAAAGCTCTCAGTTTTTCACCATTAAGTATGATGTTAGATGTAGGTTTCCTATATATGACCTGATCATGATAAGGTATGTTCTTTTTTTTAAAAAAATATTTACTTTGAGAGAGAGAAAATGTGTGCACACATGCGAGCACAGGAGGGGAAGAGAGACGGAGAGAGTGAGAATCCCAAGTAAGCTCCATGCTCAGTGTGGAGCTGACATGGGGACTGATCTCACAACTGTGAGATGATGACCTGCGCTGAGGTTGAGAGTCAGAGGCTTAACCGACTGAGCCACCCCAGGCACCCCCAGGTATGCTCTCCTTAAACGTACTTTGTTGAGAATTTTTATCATGAATGGATGTTGTACTTTGTCAGATGATTTTTCTGCATCTATTGAGACTATATGGTTTTTTACCTTTCTCTTGTTGATATGATGTATTATATTGATTGATTTACAAACACTGAACCACCCTTGCATCCTGAGAATAATCACTTGATTGTGGTGAATGATTTTTTAAAAGTATTGTTGGATTCAGTTTGCTAATATTTTGTTGAGGATTTTTCCATCTATGTTCATCAGAGATATTAGCCTGTAGTTCGCTTTTTTGGGGTGTCTTTATGTGGCTTTGGTATCAAGGTAATGCTGGCCTCATAGAATAAATTTGGAAGCTCTACTTCCTCTTCTATATCTTGGAATTGAGAAGAATAGGTATTAACTTTTATTTAAATGTTTGATAGATAGAATTCACCTGTGAAACCATGTGGTCTCAAGTTTTCTTTGTTGGGAGTTTTTAAATTATGGATTCACTATCATTGCTAGTAATTGGTCTGTTCAAATTCTATTATGTCCTGATTCAGTTTTGAAAAGTTTTATATTTCTATAATTTATCCATGTCTTCTAATTGTTAAAATTGTTGGCATATAGTTTTTCATAGTGTTCTCCTATAATTATCCTTTGTATTTCAGTGGTGTCAGTTGTTATTTCTCCTCCTTCGTTTCTGATCTTGAGTCCTTTCTCCCTCTCTCTCTTTTTTGACAAGTCTGGCTAAAGGTTTATCAATTTTGTTGATTTTTCTTTCAAATAACCAGCTCCTGGTTTTATTGATCTATTCTTTTATTTTTTTAAGTCTCTATTTCATTTTTGAAATATTCATATTCATATTCACTTTTGCTCTAATCTTTACTATTTCCTTCTGTCTACTGCCTTTGGCCTTTGTTCCTTTATTTCTAGCTCCATTAAGTGTAAAGCTAGGTTATTTGAGATTTTTATCCTTTCTTGAGATAGGCCTATATTGGTATAATCTTACCTCCGAACAGTTTTGCTGCATTCCAAAGAATTTGAGCTATTACGTTTTCATTTTCATTTGTCTCCATGTATTTTTTCATTTTTTCTTTCTTTGTCAACCCATTGGTTGGTTAGTAGCATGTTGCTTGGCTTTGGGTTTTTTTCCATATTTTTCTTGCAATTGATTTTTTTGGTTTCATATTTCTTTTGGAAAAGATGCTTGATACGGTTTTTTATCTTCTTAAATTCATAGATACTTGTTTTGTACCCTAACATGTGATCTATTCTGGAGAATGTTCTATGTGCACTTGAAAATAATGTGTTTTTTGATGGAATGTTATGAATATATGATGTAGTTTCATTTCATTCAATATGTCATCCAAAGTTACTGTTTCCTTAATTTTCTGTCTGCATGAAATATCCATTAATATAAATGGGGTGTTAAATTCAATTATTATTATTGTATTAATTTCTTCCTTTATGCCTGTTAACACATGCTTTATGTTTTTGGGTGCTCCCATTTTGGGTGCATAAATATTTACAACTGTTATATCTTCTTGTTGGATTTTTCCCTTTATCATTATGTAGTGTCCTTCTCTCTTATTACAATCTTAGTTTTAATGCCTGTGTTGTCCAATACAAGTATTGCTCTCCTGGCTTTCATTTCACTTCCATTTACAAGGTGAATGTTTTTCCAACCTTTCAATCTCCATGTGTCTTTAGGTCTGACCTGAGTCTCCTGTAGGTAGTGTTTAGATGGGGCATTTATCTTTATCCATTCAGTCATCTTATGTCTTTTGATTGGAGTATTTAGTCCATTTACATTGAAAGTAATTAATAACTGGTATGTTTTATTATTGCCATTTTGTAACTTGTTTTAAGGATTGTGTAGTTTTTCATGTTTACTTTCTCTCTTCCCTTGTGATTTGATGGTTTGCTTCAGTATCATGCTTCAATTACTTCCTTTTTACTTGCTGTGTATCTACCACAGGTTTTTGATTTGTAGTTACCATTAGGTTCATATATATTTTATGCATATAGTCTATGTTATGTTGATGGACAGTTAACTTTGAAGTCATTTTAAATGTACTAAAATTTTACTTGCCCCACGTTTCATATATGTCATACTTTACATCCTTTTATTTTGTGAATCTCTTGACCTAATTTTCGTAGATATCATTGATTTTACTGTTTTTGTACTTTAATCTCCATAAGGTTTTATAAGTGATTAATATACTACTTTTATCATATGTTTGCATTTACCTATGAACTTTTTTCCTTTCCTAATTTTCTTACTCCTAATTACGGCCTTTTCTTTCTAGTCAAAGACTTCCTTTTAATTTTTCTTGAAGGCTGGTTTAATGGTGATAAAGTCCTTTAACTTTTATTTGCCTGGGAAACTCTTTATCTATACTTGCATTCTGAAGATAGCCTTGCTGAGTAGAGTTTTCTTGGTTACAGATTATTTTTCTGTCAGTACTCTGAATATACCATGCTATTTTGGCCTGCAAAGTTTCTGCTGAAAAATGAGGTGAAAGCCTTGTGGGATTTCCCTTGAATATAACTGTTTTCTTCTTTTCTCTTGCTGCCTTCAACATTCTCTCTTTATCACTACATTTTGCCATTTTAATTATTATGTGTCTTAGTATCAACCTCTATGGGTTGATTTTGTTGTGGGTTCTGTGTACCTCCAGAATCTGGATGTCTGTTTCCTTTCCCAAGTTAGGGAAGTTTTCAGCTATTTATTTCTTCAAATAAATTTTCTGTGCTCTTCTCTCTCCTCCTTCTGGGATTGCTGTAATGTGAATGTTGTAATGCTTAGTGATGTCACTGGGTTCCCTTAATCTATTCTTTTTTTTTTTGTTGTTATTCAGCTTGGTTTCTTTCCATTACTCTGTTTGCTAGCTCACTGATCCATTCTTCTATCTCCTCTCATATGCTATTGATTCTCTCTAGTGTATTTTTAATTTTAGTTATGAAGCTCTTCATCTCTGACTGGTTCTTTTTTATATTTTCTATCTCTTTGTTAAATGTTCATTGAGATTCTCCACTCTTTTGTCTGGTCCAGTGAGTATCTTTATGACTATTTGAATTCTTTATCAGGCATATTGCTCATCTCTATCTCATTTAGTTCTTTTGCTTTAGTTTTGTCCCATTCTCTCATCTGGGGCATATTTCTCTGTTTCCTCATTTTGCCCATTTTTTTGTGCTTGTTTCTATGTATTAGGAAAGTAAGTTAAGTCTCTGATCTTGAAAGGGGTGGCCTTATGAAGAAGAGGTCCTGTGGGTGTCCTGTAGCATAATGTACACTGTTCAACAGAACCAGGAGCTTCAGGGGTGTCTCCTAGTGGGTAGTGTGTGCCCTACTGTTGTAGCTGTGTTTGCCTACAGTCATGGGCATCCCAGGCAGGGTTTGGTCCCTGTGCTGTTAAGAAGAGTCTGGGGCTACTACAGGCTTGTAATTCAGCCTCTCTGACTGGGCTGCCATCATACCAAATAGCAGGGTGCTCTCTCTCTGTTGTCTTCTGAGAGGCTTTCAGTAGTAGGCAGGGCCTATAATCAAACCAGATGATTTGGATAGACAGCCCCCATCCATCTATTAGGGCTGCAGCAGCATCGACCTTCAGGGTTGACCTGAAGGCCAGGGTCGACCTGCATTTCCCTGAGAGGTTTTTGTTGGTGGGCAAGGCCAACAGTTGGACCAGATGCCCGCCCAGTCTGTCTGACACTGCTGCAGTTGCACTGCTGTGTGTGGTTATCTTCTTCTCTCCCCAGGACAGTAGTCACTTTGGAGTGGTGCAGGTTCCCGTCAGGGCTGCTTGCAGGGTATATCTTGGCAGGAGCTGCTTTGGAGGGATGCTTGGTAAGTGGGGCGGATATCCAGAATGCAGGCTATAGTGTACGTTGTGTTGGCAAGATAGGTAGAGTGTTCCTGCTGGTTCCTGCAACTGCATGGCTATCTAGACGGGAGTGGGGTGGGGAAAAATGCCACCCAACAGCTCTTCTGAGAGAAATCTCCTAAAGATCCCTGCCCCTCCTGCACACATTCTGAGATTAGTAAATAAATGTCCTTCATGTATATCCCAGGCACTTTTTGAAGTGGTGCTTCTATGCTGTATCTTGGTGGCGTTTTTGTTTGTTTGTTTGTTATCCTGGCTCTTTAAAGCCAAGGACGTCATTTCTTATTGCCCTGTGGGCCTCCAACAGCTAAGCCAGCTAAATTTTAAAGAACCTGGCATTAAGTCCCAATGTTTGTCAAAACTCACAAAGTTAAGCCCCATGGGTTTTCAAAGCCTAATTTTTAACATAATTTATTGTCAAATTGGTTTCCATACAACACCCAATGCTCATCCCAACAAGTGCCCTCCTCAATGCCCATCACTCACTTTCTCCTCTCCACGCCCCCATCAAGCCCCAGTTTGTTCTCAGTCTTTTTTTTTTTTAATGTTTATTTATTATTGAGACAGAGAGAGAAACAGAGCACGAGCAGGGGACGGGCAGAGAGAGAGGGAGACACAGAATCTGAAGCAGGCTCCAGGCTCCGAGCTGTCAGCATAGAGCCCAACACGGGGCTCAAACCCACAAACTGTGAGATCATGACCTGAGCCGAAGCCGGACACTCAACTGACTGAGCCACCAGGCACCCCTGTTCTCAGTCTTTAAGGGTCTCTTGTGGTTTGCCTCCCTTCCCTCTATAACTTTTTTTCCCCTTCCCCTCCCCCATGGTCTTCTGTTAAGTTTCTCAAGATCCACATATGAATGAAAACATACGGTATCTTTCTCTGCCTGATTTATTTCACTTAGCATAATGCCCTCCAGTTCCAACCATGTTGTCACAAATGTCAAAGCCTAATGTTATGGGGACCTGTCTTTCCAGTGTATTTCCCTCTTGCCTGGGGTGCCTGGTGTGGGGTCTGCTCCTCCCCCTTTTCCCTGCTTGTGGTGTTCCTTCTGTTCATGGTTAATCTCAGTGGGATTTTGGTTCCAGACTGCGTCTGTCCCTCCTACCCTTTTCAATGTGACCCTCCCTCTGCAATCAAGTGTGCAAAGTCTGTTCTGTCAGCCTTCCAGGTGTTTTCTGTGTTAGTTGCACTCATGTGGCTATATACATGTGTCTGTGGGACCAGGTAAGCTCAGGATCCTCCTATTCCGCCATCTTCCCAAAAGACCCCCACATACTAAACTTTGAAGTTATATCTCTTACCTGGTCCAAGACAATGATTTCATCTGCATCAACCACTGTTGACAATCTGTGTGCAATGAAAATAGAAGTTCTGTGTTTGACTGCATCCCTCATGGCACCAAGAATAGTCTGCAAGTTTGACAACAAGAGTACGAAAAAAATCTATTAGGTAAATGTAAATTAAAATAATCATACATTTCTTAAAGGAACATATAAAATGCCAATTAATTTTGTATTATATAAACTTTATATCACTACCAAATATTTGCCCTAATGTAAATAATTACTAAGAAGATGAGAAAATAGATCAACACGAGAAGGCAAATATGACCACATTATCATGGAAAAAATAATCTTTGAGATAGGCAACATTTCTTTAAAGTACAAAGACTGAGAGAAGGTGGATATTTCTATACATAAAAACAAACAATAATGATGAATCCAGTGACATCAGGAACATGCTGGTTATGATGTTTATCTGGTCTATGAGAACAAAAATAAAATGAGGTAGGAATCAAGTAATAGGATACAGAAAATTACAAAACAATCGATAGGAGACTCAAAGGGTACAGGAGCATTTGCTTTTCATTAGTTCAAACTTAGAGGACAGAAAGGGCAACAAAGACAACTGGGTATGTTTAACTTGAGCAAACTTCCCTTTCAAAAGTATTTTGACTTCTTTATCCATCATTGATCGATGGACACTTGGGCTGCTTCCACATCTTGGCTATTGTAGATAATGCTGCTATAAGCACAGGGGTATATGTATCACTTTCAATGAGTGTTTTTGTAATTTGGGGGTAAATACCCAGTAGCACAATTACGGGATCATAGAGTAATTCTATTTTTAACTTTCTGAGGAAACTCCATACTGTTTTCCAGAGTGCCTGTATCAGTTTGCATTCTGATCAAGAGGGCACCTTTGTTCCTTTTTCTCCACATCCTCACCAATACTTGTTATTTCCTGTGGTTTTGATTTTATCCATTCTGACTGGTGTGAGGTGGTATCTCATTGTCGTTCTGATTTGCATTTCCCTGATGAAGAGTGATATTGAGCATCTTTTCATGTGTCTGTCTGCTATCTGGATGTCTTCTTTGGAGAAATGTCTGTTAATGTCTTCCATCCATTTTTATAAATTTAAATTTTTTAATTTAAATATACAATGGAAAATAATTCAGCCATAAAAAAATGAAATCCTGCCATTTGCAATGACATGCATGGAGCTACAGAGTATAATGCTAAGTGAAATATGTCAGTCATAAAAAGACAAATACCATATGATTTCACTCATAAGAGGAATTTAAGAAACAAAACAAGCAAAGGAAAAAAGGCAGAGAGAGAATGAGACAGAGACAAATCAAGAAACACACTCTTAACTACAGAAAAGAAACTGATGGTTATCAGAGGGAAGGTGGTTGGGAGGATGGATGAAATCAGTAATGGAAATTAAGGAGTACAATTGTTGTGGTAAGTAGTGAATGATATATCAAATTGTTGAATCACTAAATTGTACACCTGAAACTCATATAACACTCTATGTTACCTATACTGGAATCAAAAAGAACAAAAACCCTTATGTCATGATAAACTAACTGAACAAAAGACAAGAAAAGCAGCAAGAGAATGGAAATGGCTATACAGAGAGCAAAGTTGTCACTTGAAGACAATGAGATAAAGCTGAGAATGAAACGTCTGGCTCCATTTCCCCTTGCACCAGAAACAAGCACAGCTTCCTCCCAACACCTCTGGCCTTTCATGAACACGAGAATTCTATACAGGGCATGCTGAAAAGGCACAAGTTTTTAGAATCCATTTTCCCCCCCAAAATATCCAAGATTCAGAAGAAATGGGCCAAACTCCCCAGTTATAAACAGAGGGAATGACTCTGAGACACTGGCCCTGAATAGTCAACAGGGAGAATGTAACTCAATAAAGAGCAAAAGGAAGGAAATGGGAAAAAAAGTATTCTGACTTCTTAATGAATTCTGGAAAACATTTTTATTACAGTATAATTAACAGTATTCTATTAATTTCAGGTGTACGATACAATGATTCAATATTTTTTCTTTTTTTTTGAGAGGGAGAGCACAAGTAGGGAGAGGGGCAGAAGGAGAGAGAGACAGACAGAGTGAGTCTTAAGCAGGCTCCATGCTCAGCACAGAGCCCGATAGAGGGCTCGATCCCATAGCCCTGATCATGACCTGAGCTGAAATCAAGAGTCGGATGCTCAACCGACTGAGCCACTCAGGCAACCCTGATTCAATAATTTTATACACTATTCAGTGTTCATCATGATCAGTTAATCCCCTTTATCTATTTCACCCATCCTCCCACCAACCTCCCCTCTAGCAAGCACTAATTTGTTCTCTGTATTTAAGAATCCGTTTGCAAAACACATTTTTGTTTACTGCCTTTAAAGTATAAGAGAGTTGTGTACATATTCAATTATACTTGGAAACCTGGGTCTAAGTATAGCTAGCAAGATGGAAATCGCAGTGTGGGGTTGGGCATATACCCAATGGGTCCCTAAAGATATTTCTAAACATTGTATTTATTAAAGGAATAAAATGATCAAGAGTAGATGGTTACCCAGAAGAGAAGACCTTATATTTTACTAGGGAAGACTGAAAATTAAGTGCTGCAGGGCCAATTTAAGAAAAATTGTGATGTCTATGGGGACTCACTGTCCTTATTCTCAAGAACTTAAGGTCTGACACCCTACTAAGTGCTCTGGACCTTTTAAAAAAGGCCCATTAAAATTTACCAAATCTTCTAGTAACTCATTCCCTTGGTAGGGAGTTGTCTACGAACTCTTATTGGGTTGTGCTCTATAAGATAATGAAGCTACATGTCTCAAATAATGACATTTAGGATTTATAATTTGTGGTAAATATGAAGGATACATTTTTAGGTATACAGTTCTTGTAAGCAGATTCCTATTTTGCCTATGAATGGGGTGTGGTCCTGCTTAAGGTTCCCTTTAAATATAACAAATCCTGATGCTAAACAAGCCACTTAGATGTTAAACTGTTTTAAACATATGGCAGATTAAATTATATGCCCTGAAACTTAACTACATATGCAAATATTATACCATACATGCTGTAAAGCTGAAACACTAGGTTTTTACTATATATTTGAGTAAAATGTAGGTGAATGGAGATAACTGACAGATAACATCTGCCTATTTTCAGTTCTAGATTAAGGGGATCCATTCATGAAACTGTCATTATTATTAAGACTTTTATATTTAATGCAAAGATGTTATGAAGTATAATATAGTTGCTGGGTAGTACCATGACATCAAGTGTCACAACATCTTGGTGCTGCAAAACCTTTTTTGTGAAATGAATATAAATTTATACTACCACCACAGGCTATGTGTGCCTGACTTGTACTATCAGTGAGTTGCTCCATGATAAGTGAAAGGCTTTCTGGTGTATACTATCACAATAATTTACACGACCTGTTTTCATGAGTGTTAAGAGGCAATAGCAGAAAGACTAAAAGTTCTAAAAGGAGACACTTTTGGAAACAGACTTAGCAATGTGATAGTTCAATGCAACTTGGCATTCTTAACAGTTATCAACACTTGCTATATAGGGGGAAAGGGCCAGGTATTTTGCTCTATAGTACCTCCTACTGAAGTTCATTCAAAATACAAAAGAATGTAACCATTTTACTGAAACTTCCAAGGAGAAAAATTAAGCATTGGGAATTGAAGAGCATGGCATTTTCATCATCATTTACCTCTTCAGTAATTGAATCTAGTGATGAAGTGGCTTCATCATAGAGAATGACTGGGGGGTCCTTCAAAATGGCTCTTGCAATTGCTACTCTTTGCTTTTCTCCTCCTGGTAAAGAAAAATTTATTTTAAGGATATATAACATTAAGACATTTTATGTTTCTAATATTTCCACTGATCTTAACCACGAAGTAATGCCTTTAACATTTACCTCTACTCTGATCACTGTTCATTTTACTCAGCTGTAAGAGTCTAAGTTCATATATGATATCCTTTGACAAACTATACACCCTGCTCTGGAACATAAATGCAATTCTGGATTCTGACTTTGTGGCAGGTGAAGAGAAAAAGGAGAAGTAACAGCTTTGATTCCACAATTATTCCTCTCACCATAAATATGCTGATTACATAATGTTACTTTACATTACCTTATATTACTTCCCAATGGACAGCATCTCAGAACAATTTCAATATTAGAGAATTGACAAAGACATAACTAAATTCAATATCTGAAACCTGGAAACTTGGAAGACATGAAACTATGAATATCTAAATGTATTTCTTGGGGCGCCTGGGTGGCTCAGTCACTTAAAGCGTTTGACTCTTGATTTGGCGCAGGTCATGATCTCATGGTTCGTGAATTTGAGTCCCACATCAGACTCGGCGCTGACAGTGCAGAACCTGCTTGCAACTCTCTCTCTCCCTCTCTCTCTGCCTCTCCCTTGCACTCTGCCCCTCAGAATAAATAAATAAATGTAGGGGTACCTGGGTGACTCAGTTGGTTAAATGTCTGATTCTTGGTTTCAGGTCAGGTCATGGTCTCATGGTTCATGAGTTCAAGCCCTGCACTGGTCTCTGTGCTGACAGCACGGAGCCTGCTTGGGATTCTGTCTCCCTCTTTCTTTGCCCCTCTTCTGCTCACACTCTCTCTCTCTCAAAAATAAATAAACATTTAAAAGAAAACTTAAAACAAATAAATCAATTTATTTCTTAACAAAAATGTACCATTTGCCAGTATTATTCTCAAGGATCTTTTCTGAGATATTATTTTCATGGCACCCTTCAAAGTTAAGGGTATACACTTGATACCTCTTATTTCACCTTAAGTTATTTGCTATGGTCCCTAGAGAAGCAGAATTTTAAAACAGAAAGGAAACAGGCTTCCTGATTTGCTCAAGGTCACAGAGCAAATTCCGGTGGAATCTGGACTAGATCTGACTCCCAGTCCAATGCTCTTCGTATCATAATCTGCAAGCCTGTATTTATTCTTAAATATACTCTAGTGAAAACAAAGCAATCTTTCCTTCCCTCAATGGGACTCCAGTAGGTCTAAGGTCATCAATCATACATAGAACTATAGTTGGAAATATAGAAGATGATGCTTTGCTGAATATGCTCCCCGTGGCTTCTTTTCCATTATCCATTAATTTATCAATGTCGGAACAAACTTGTATTTTTCAGCTTCAGTAACTTTTTCAGGAAGCAAGCTCCACCTATTTATTATCTGGTATACCAAGTATTGTTTTATTTCCTCTGCAATTATTAATACCAACCAGTAAAGGCAGCTCCTTATGTCTATGTGCATAAGTTTATATTTATACTATCCACATTCTTCCCCATTCAGTAAGATAAAAATTCTCCTACCAAAGCAGGCATCATGCCAGAACTATCTGCTTACCCACCTAGCAACTCAGTAGCAGAAAGCTCCTAAAAGAAGTAGATACTCAGAGGAAGGACTAGTTTAAACATGCCTACGAAATTTCAAGTGGAAACTAACCCAGTTTCAATTTTATTCAATAGAATTTCGGAACTTGGAGAAGAAACATTTGTTTGTTCCCTACCATAAATATTAACATAGACACTAAATAATACAAATGCTCATTTAGAGAGGTTTAACTGTAAGGCAGTGGGTATTGTAAGGCAATGGGTACTTTTAAAAAATGAGAAAAAAATAGGGGCACCTGGGTGGCTCAGTCGGTTAAGCATCCAACTTCAGCTCAGGTCATGATCTCGCGGTTCGAGAGTTCGAGCCCAGCGTCGGGTTCTCCGCTGACAGCTCAGAGCCTGGAGCCTGCTTCGGTTTCAGTGTCTCCCTCCCTCTCTGCCCCTCCCCCACTCACTCTCTGTCTCTCTCTGCCTCTCAAAAATAAACATTAACAACAACAAAAAAAAAAACACTACAAACCAACCTAACTTGAAAATAATCTTTGCTTAACATTTCCTAAACCTAGATCAAAACTTTCTAAAGGACTGCAAATTCCTTGAAAGCAAGCCCATTTTTCCTTCATCTTTTTAACTCTCAAATCATTTAGCATATTAGCTTGTACGTAGTATGTACCTAATCAAGGTTGTGAACAAATGAAGCCAGTTTATAATGAAAAGGAATGGGGATTCAGTAAAATTCATGCAGAGTATTCTTCATTTTCTTTTTGCCTCACCTCCATCCCTAATCTACACATTTCCTCCTTAACTTAAACTAGAATGGAGAATAAATGTAAAGGATATAGTGTGTTTATATGAGTTAGAGTAATACTTTCAGGTATTAGATGGCATTACCCTTCTGGAATTCGAATAATTTGGGGTGAAAAAATATTTTTATGGATCCTCTAAAAAATTCAGTCCTTGTAGGATGATTATTAAACCTAGCAATCTCATTATAAATACTTAAATAGAAATGTACAAGCAGCCAAATTTACTTGACCACTGAACCAACGAGGACATGAAAATGAAGTTAGCTATAAAGAAACTACAGCAGTTAAGTATATCAAGTGTAAGGAAGTCTAAAGCATTGAAAACATCCCATAACAAATAGGAAATTATGATGAGATACACTATTTACTATCAAATTACTTTTCCCTATTCTTAATACTTTCTCAGGTGAATAATGGTCCTGGCTTTCCTTTAATATTAAAATTATGGCTGATAAGTTAACAGTGATCTGAGCACATATCAGTAATCTACTATTAAATACTTAAAGTATGCAGCTGTAAGTGAAAACAAAAAAAAATTTGCATGACTTGAGAAGTTATTTCCAACATGTTGAATTATTTGCAGTGATGGCTGAGACCTTGTTGAAAGTGACTGGATGAGCACTAGGTGTGTACTCTGTCATTACATTTTCTAGAAAACGGCTCTATACAAGTGGAGGGGCAGATCTAAAATATCTGATTACCTGAAAGTTTGAGTCCTCGTTCCCCTACTTGTGTGTCATATCCATGTGGCATTCGAAGAATTGCATCATGGAGTCCAGCTAATTTTGCCACTGCATACACTTCCTCAGGTGAAGCACGGATGTTTCCATATAAGAGGTTGTAGTAAATGGTGTTGTGGAAGAGGACAGCATCCTGGAGCAGATTTATACATACATACATATATGTGTATGTTCATTATAAAAAATTCAAACAATTTAGTAAGACATAAAGAGTAAAATATGATAACCCCTTTATCATCCTCCTCATCCCTGCAATGCAATTTCCCTCCCCAGCACTAATCACCATGAACATTGTGCTGAGTATCAGTCCAGATTTTTGATGCGTTTATATGCCATACACTTTTCTTCCACATAGGGGAGTTATACTGTATCTATATCTATAAATATATAATTCTATAAATTGCTTTCTTCACTTAATATACCCTGGAAATTGTTCACATCAGTAATCCTACCTCATTCTTTGTAACAGTTGTATGATAGTAACAATGTATTTATTTCTCTATTGCTAGACATTAATGTAGTTTCCAAATTTTTGCTACTACAATGTTGGAATAAATATAGGACTTTGCATATAGGACTTTGTGCACTTGTGTATTTCTGTAAGAAGGATTCCTAGGAGTAGACTGATGAGTTAAAAGGGAACTATCCTTTTATAGTACTACACAACTGTCTCCCAAAATGCTCCAACAGTATACACACTTCAACCCACATTTTATGAGTTTGTCAGGTCCCCATATCCTCAGCAGGCCTGCATATTAATAAGTTTCAGCTGTTGCTACTTTTGTGGGTAAAAAGTGCTTTTTGTTTAAATTAGCACTTCCCTAATTACTAATGAGGCTGAATATGTTATATGTTTCTCAGAAGCTTTTAAACCAGATACAGAAAACAAAGGATTTATACACTATAGGTATTTTTTGGAGAAAGTTCACTGCAAGCATTCATTCATTTGATATTTCATCTTATTCTGATATCGCACACTAAAGCTAATTTACTTAAAGTGAATATCCATCTCCCACTTTTCTTTCAGTCTCTAAATAGTTGGAAGGCAACAATAAAATTAAATAAAATGACTCCATTAGTTTACCTTAACCAAGATAATTAAGATCTTTAATATCACAATCAGCCCCAGAGTCTCAATATTACTTCAAATAATATTTTAATCATTTTAAGCCAACTACTAATATAAAAGGTTCTTATATTGAGATGGTACTTAAACCTAATACACTTGAAGTTCTATAAAGAGAAAATACTTATTTTTAAATATTTTATATTCAGAAAAGAGTTAATAAATGCTAACCGGAAACTTAGAAAATTCAAAAAACATGGTAAAAAAATAATTAAATAATCCATAATCCTACCATGTAGCAATAACTGTTATTAACATTTTGGTGTATTTTCACCTTTCTTCTCTACTTACATATATTCATTTAATATTATAAAATTGAGATTTTATATTTTGCTTGGTATCTTCTTTTCAACAAACTTTTATCTGAGTATTTTTCCATGACACTCAGTATTCTTTACAAACAGCTCGTTTATAAATGGCTATATGACATTTGATTCTATGGTGATAATTTAACCATCTACTTATTGTGTTGGATATTTACACTGTTTTCGACTTATTATAAATATGTTTTCAATTTCTGATATTATAAATAATGCTGTAATGAACATCTTTGCATATAAAAATCTGTTCACATTTCTGTTTATTTCCTTACTAAAACTTCCTAGAGGCAGAATTACTGGAATAAGGGGTTTGAGTATTTTTTTGTTTCTTGCTTCTTGTCAGGAAAGCTGTATACTTCCACCAGCCAAACACCAGACTAGCTATTTTACACAGCCTTGCCCAAACTGGACATTATGATTCTAAAATCCTTGCTGACAGGTGAAAAATGGTATCCCATTGTTGATTTAATTTATACTGGTTAAGGCCTCCGGTGAGGATCAGCATCTTTTCTTTATCAACCATGTATATTTTCACTTGATATACAGTTTAGGTTAGTGTTTCCCAACATAAAGCCTATGAATGATCTATATCAGAATCACATAGGAAGCATACTCAAAAATGCAGGGTTCTGGGCCCCACAGAGCCCTCCTAAATCAGAACTAAGGTGTGTGAAAGAGCTGGAATTTCAATATCTCCCTAGGCAATTCATGCACACTAACATTTGGGATTCTCAGTGAAAAAGAGGGAGGACAGGGCAGAGTGGTATATGTCCAATCTCTTGGAGACAGACCTTTTATAAGCTACATATCCCTGTCTGATCCCTTTCTTACAGTTATCCTAGGAATTTAATTCAAATTCTAGGCTGCAACTAGAAAAATTCACATCCTGTAAGGCATCCTTGTCTTCTCGGATTTTGCTCAGAATTTATTTTTCCCCCTAAAGTCATTCAACAAATACTTGTTAAATGCTTACTATGGGTCAGGCACTGTAGATGGTTCTAAGAGGACAGTGGTAAACAAGGCATAAACATGGAATCAGATTATCAAACTGCTTTTCTAAGTTTTATAAATTCACTACGTTGTGGCGCCTGGGTGGTTCAGTCAGTTAAGCGTCCAGCATCAGCTCAGGTCACAATCTCATAGTTTTTGAGTTTGAGCCAAATCGGGCTCTGTGCTGACAGCTCAGAGCCTGGAGCCTGCTTCAGATCTGTGTCTCCCTCTATCCCTGCTCCTCCCCCGTTCGTGCTCTGTCTCTCTCTCTCAAAAAAAATAAATATTAAAGAAAATTTTATAAATAAATAAATAAATACACTATGTCAAAAACTGTTCAAAATTATAGTAATAGTTTTCATTTACTGAGCAATTACGTGGACATAAAAATTCTATCCCGTAAGACAGATGGTTATTATCCTTACTTTAAAGATAAAGAAACTGAGGACCAAGACCACAGAACTTATAAGGGTTAGAGCTAGGGTTAGAATCCAGATCTGTCTGACTCTAGTCTGGGCTCTTTCCATTATATTATGCTATCTTTCTAAGACTTAAAAAAATTTTTTTCCATCATGTAGATTTTTCATTCACATTTTTTTAGGCTTTTTGGTAAAAGAATTTACCTATAGGGCCTAATGCTTCCTACTTAGTTAGCAATATATTGACTCTTTGGAATCAAATGATTCTAACAAAAATCTACCAACCCAATAAGTCTACCCCTAAATACGTTTTTTTCTTTTTTTTAAATACCTGAGGTACTACTCCCACTGCCCGCCGAAGGCTTTCCAGGCTCACATCTTGTATATTTTGACCAGCAAGGTAAATGTTACCCTTTTGAGGTTCATAGAAGCGAAACAACAGCCTTACTATTGTGCTTTTTCTGAAATTGGAGACAAGGAAAGGTTATTTAGCTCTTACTGGCATTAGGGAACCCCCCTGTTTTAAACCATTGTAATCATTTTATTATGATAAGAAAAAATATTATATTGGGAATCATCAATCAATGATGTAGAATTTTATAAATAACTAAATTACCCACCCTGACCCACTACCTCCTACAATGGCCACTTTCTTTTCTGCAGGGACTTCAAAAGAGATTCCATCAAGGACTTTCTGCCCCTCAACATATTCGAAATGCACGTTATCAAAGACCACTGTAGCTGTCTGTGGTGTGATCTGAAGGGGAGATGCCATTGCCTTGTCCTAGTAGGGAAGAGAAAAAAAGCCACTTTATATACCATGTAGAGTATAGCCATGTAGACAGTTTTCTAATTCACAGAGAGAAAAAGGAAAATAATAGGGAAAGAGGAGGTTTATAAGTAGAGTTAGACCACTTCCAAGCATGCTTTTAAAGATTTTAAAGATTTTTTTTTTTACTCCTCACTATGGTCAAAAACTCCTAAATGTTTTGATTTTTGAGCAATTTTTGGGGAGTAGGTAGAGTGATGGGTGGGCGGGGAGTAAGGAAATTGAGGACATTGAGGAAAGGCAATCACATATTTTATACCATTATTAGCAAAAGTAAATCAGGTGTAAGTACAAATAATTCAAGTTAACAAAATTTAGCTTCTAGGTATAATATTCTTTGCTAACACTGTTAAGGTTTCTAAACATGGAAGTAAAAGCTATTACAACCTCTTAATAAACATCATAGCCCCAATTCCCACAAAAAAATAAACTGGTTTGCTAACATGGTGATATAAAAATATTCCCTTAGAATAATCCTATTAATGGGATGATGCTCACATGCTGTTTAAAAAGTACTAAATAGATTACTTACTTTAATTCGAGTGTCTACTTTGAGTAGAGTAAACAAGGTATTCATATCTATCAGTGCTTGTCTAGTTTCTCTATATACAGTTCCCAAAAAGTTAAGGGGTAATGAAAGTTGAAAAAGCAGTCCATTCACCATTACTAGGTCTCCAACGGTAAGGGTACCTTAATATGTAGTTGGCAGAAGAAAAAAAAGGTATTTTAGATGTTATAAACTTTTCCAGCATAAGATAGAGAAGTTTATTAGTCTGGAATATAGTATTCCATAACTATAATAATTTTTTTAAATTTATGCTATAATTTTTATAGCACAAAAATGCACATAACCAGTAACTCTTAAGGTCTATGCAAATTTCAAAGCATTTTAATCCATGATTTAGGAATATAGAGAACTTGATATAAGTGGAATGGAAACCACCCACCCATACATTATACTTAATATACAAAAAAAGAATGGTTTAAGTGACGAGAGAAATGGATGGCTAAATATCTCTCTCCTTTCTTCCTAAGACACTAGCAAGTCTCTTTGCAATGTGAAATAGGAAAATTTTTTTTAAAGTATATATTAAAAAATTGGAACAAATGGGTATCATGATTGGGAATGATAAACCATATATTAAGGTCACAGTGAATGAATAAATCCTAACTGAGTGGGCAGGTTACAGAAGAGGCAGAGACATTATTTACTTTTGAAAGGTTTTGCAAATGTAAAATTAATAGAAAGATTAAAATGTAACTTGTAATTGTAAAAAGAAAGTTTGTTACATTTTAGTCCTTTGGACTAAACACAATTAATTACACTGCTTTCCAGGTCTACAAGAGAAATTAGAAATATTAGATGCTAAAAAAAGAAGTTACTCCTGAAAGAATCAGTACATAGCCTCACAAAATGCATAAACAGTAGTCCTAATTAATGAGGGAGCTAGTGCTACACTTGCAGTGTCAAACAAAAGGAAGTTAAAAAGACATTATCATACAATTAAGAAAACACATTCTCATACAAAAAGGAAAGTAATCCAAGGATGTTAAGGCACTTTATTGAATATGCTTTATAACTAAGACTACTATATTTATAAAGGTTAAGTAAAACATCTATCTATAAATGTGAAAACTGCAGATCCATTACCTGCCACAATTCCCTGACTGGCGAGCACCATAATAGCCGTTAAACCAACACTGAAAATAGCACTTTGACCAAAATTCAGCATAGCCAGAGTAGAGGTACTTTTCAAGGAAGCAGTCTCATATGTCTTCAGAAATTTATCGTATCTTTGTGCTTCATAGTTTTCATTATTAAAATACTAAAAAATATACAAAAATCATCATTACATGCAAGTACAATTAGAATTTATTCTAAGTATTCTTTTCATCAGACTTTATGTATGGATTCAATTTTATACTGCATACTTCATTTTAAAAACTATCAATACATTGGACTATGGTATTCCTGCAGTTTTCCACAATGAACTATATTTGAAAAGTCCTTAAAATTCATTACATATTTACTGAAGGCTTGGTTAATTTAAACCTAGATCTAAAAAAAAGGTGTAAATGGCACTTCCTTTACAAAGTCTTCCTCTGATCTTCCAAGATTGAGCTGACAGTTCTCATTGCCCCACTGCTTTATGCTTTCTTGTACAGTCACCTGCATACTTAACTATAATTCTCTCAATTGATGGGAGTTAATTCTGGGAGGGCAAGACTTGTATCAATCATTTTTACCACCCTCCTCCATCACAGGACTTAGTGTAGTACCGTGGACACAAGAGCCATTCAGCAATATTTGTTAAATGGAAATATGGACACATAAATGAAAGAATTAGTGAAAAGCACTATATACTAGGTCCTCTGAAGGATAGTCAAGACCTTGCATGTCAGTTTGATTAGCTTAATGTTCATTCTGAATAAAGATGCTAGCTATACTCTTATCACTTACAAATTAATTCAGAAGGTAAAATTTTGATGTTGCCACACAAAAACTGAGGTGGAAAGAGAGGACAATTTCCAAATAAAGAAAAATAATAAAGTACAATTATTCCATCACACCTAGAGATCCTATCCTAATCTGAAGCTCTAACTTACAGCACCTATTCAGCTAAATGGCAGAACAAATCTGTGCAGTGTGAAAAGCAGAGGGAAGTATAATTAAACATATTACCTTCACAGTTTCATAATTCAGCAGTGAGTCTATGGCAGCATTACCTGCATCATTATCCGCTTTATTCATCTCTATTCTAAATCTAGTTCTGTAAGACAAAGATTCGCATAGGCATGAAATTTTTGCTATATAAGCATAATTAATTTCTGAACCTTGACTGGCCTCTAGGAAATACTTTACCTCCACCGTGTAACAGCAACTGTGAATGCTGTGTATGCACCAAGTGTTCCAAGGGTTACTAATGCAAACTGGGCACCACATCTATAATACTGGAGAAGGCAAAATAAGAAATGATAAACAGTCACTGTTCTTGCCAAAGAGCTTATAATATATAACAGCAAATGTCAATCAAAAGATTTTAATAGAAATATGTTGATGGGAATTGTATAAATAAATAATTTTGTGTGAGAAATCAAATACTTTAGAAAAGCTACTTTAAGTAACAAGGGAAGAAAGCCAAACTACACTTGCCACATTGATACTACTGTCATATGTTAGTGATAAAAAATAATGCAATAAGCCTTAAGAATAAAAAGTATATGTACAGTCTTAATTACAAAATATGAAATTGCTTAAAATGTTATAAAGGTTGAATAAAAATCTAGATAATCTGAGCATATCAGTCCAAAGTCATATACAAAAATCTCTATTAACAAAAAAATGAAAAGCATTAGTTAAATGACTGATCTGTGTGTAGAAGTGACTAGCTCTTTACAATAACAACATGATAAAGATTTTGGATGGTCCCTTGAAGCTTGTGGGAAAATAATTAAACGAACTGCATAATCCTTCTGGTATCATGGAATTTTGCTTTCACACCATGAGCATTCAATAGCACAACAGCTTCCAGTACTCAATAGCTTTCAATGAGAATGTAAGACAAAAGCTTGTTATGAAAAATGTTTTACTTACCAAAATACCACTGACAAGAGTCACCTCAAACATGATGGGAAGAAGATTAAATACTAAAGCACTCAGGACAAAACTGATACCCCTTGTCCCTCTGTCAATAGCTTTTGATAAAGCTCCTGTCTGTCTACTCAGGTGGAAAGCCAGATCCAGGTTGTGAAGATGGAGAAAGACATTTCTGGCTATTCTTCGGATTGAATTTTGGGCTACCTTGCCAAATACTGCATTTCGAACTTCATTAAAAAAGGCAGCTCCAGCTCTTGATACACCATCTGACAATACATTGAAAAGAAAAATGGGATGTAAAAACATTAGAATCTTAGGAGTGTAAAACTGATAAATATATGGTAAGAAAGTGTTTATACAATAAATGAATATATCATAGAATACTTCCATTAAAAGAAAGCTAGAAAGCATCCAGCCTAGTGAGTACCATTCCTTCCACCTCCATGGATCCCTTTCAGTGTTATTTTCCTCTATAAACTCCAAATGATGAAAGATTTTTTCCAACTACCTTTTTTAAACTTTTTAATGTTTTCATTTTATTTTTGAGAGAGACAGAGTGTGAGTGGGGGAGGGGCAGAGAGAGAGGGAGATACAGAATGTGAAACAGGCTCCATCCAGGCTCTGAGCTGTCAGCACAAAACCTGATGCAGGGCTCGAACTCACGGACCATGAAATCAGGACCTGAGCTGAAGTCAGATGCTTAACTGACTGAGCCACCCAGGTGCCCCTCCACCTAAATACCTTTAATAGATAGCAGCCCATATGGTTACTGTGGATAAATGTACAATATCCGTAGAGGTTTTTTTGATCTAATTCAATTCCCCTAAATAACAAATGATAAAATTGAGATCCTGAAAAATCAAGTGCCTTGACTAAAGCGTGCCCCCATTCAAACCTCCTGAGTCTCATAAAGTGTTCTTTCTAATGCAGGAGGGAACAAAACAATATATGCTTTTCTTTACAAATGGTAAATGTGTCATGGCTATTGAATGTAACTTAATAAAGCATTAATACACATATAGCATTATTTAGCTATTTCCCATTAAGCAATTAACAACAATAACAAGAAAATAATTAGCCTTACTTTCAGGTATCCTATTAACTATTATTAGAAGTGATTATGAATTTAATGTCGTATTTCATGTTATATTTTTCTAGAACTTGAAAAATGAGACTGTTATTACAGAACTTTAGAAAACACATCATAAAAAATTTTTTAAAAGTACATATCAAAAATCTCACATAAAACGATAAACATCTAAAATGATAGGTTGTGTTTGTGGTAAAAAGGTGTTCAAATATGATGAAACCCTCTTGAAGAAAGTCAACACCTGTAGATAGATTAAAGAATCACACATACAGCCAATCAGAACTGCCGTTGCCATGGTTGCAACTGTATTTGGTGCATCACTCAGGTTCAGCATGTTTCCCGACATCTGGTTGAGGCTGTCTACAGCATATTTAAACATGAAGGGAACCACAATATTCATGGCCTAAAAATATAAAAGCAATTACCCATCATATACAAAATATTTTCTAAAAGTACAAGTATTTACCTTAAATTAGTGTTTATGGGAATGTTTAGATATTAATCATTTACTAGTACTGAAATGATTTTCCTAGTTATAAAGATAAAATCTTTGACATTGGAGAGCTGTCATTTCAGGACTCCTACCTCACACTGACTGCCATGTTAATATTCATTTATAACTTACGTGCATTACTCAAATGCTGGAGCCTCCATGAAATAATCTCTGATCATTTACTCAAAATGCTCTCTCCATTACCTAAAATCCTACAGAGCTTCTGGCACTTAAGGCAAACTGCCTTATATGATAGTTCTTTATGTATATATATATTTTTCTTTCCTACTAGGTCCTTGGATAGTCTGTGTGATATTCCTTTGTTTCTCCCACGCTTGTTGAGTACTCTGCTTTGTATACAGTAGGTATTCAATCAAATATGTAAAATTATTTGTTCACCAAAATAATGGTAAAACTAAAATTATATAGGAGAAAATATCTCAAAAGCAGATAAATTACAAGTATCTGTGGCTGATTCACCATTGGGGAAAAACACACACAACCCTGATAGATCTATTTGCCCCATAAAAAGATTCCTTTGTTCAGAGAAGAGGTGGGGGAAGTAGTGAAACAGATGAAAGGAATTAAGAGGTACAAACTTCTAATTACAAAGTAAGTCACAGAGATGAAACGTACAGCATAAGAAATATAGTCAATAATATTGTAATAATGCTGTATGGTGACTACACTTACTGTGGTGAGCACTGAGTAATGTATAGAATTGCTGAATCCTATATTGTATACCTGAAACTAATATAATATTATATGGCAACTATAATTCAATAATAAAAATTTAAAGATTATTTTTCTCAAATACTAAAGAAAATCCACTAAATACCAAACTAAGCTTTTAAAAACCAACCTATTTCTCCATGAGAATATACCAAAAAATATGAAAACTAGGGGTAAATATTCAATCACTCACATTTCACATTTTCTGCAAGGTTACAGTATCAAAAATATCAACTATCATTTAAGAATAGAAAACTGATTGGAATGCCAAAGCTTTAAAGAAATTAAATTCATATACAATAATATGTGAAAGCAAATCTGTTAGGCTTAACAAAAATAATGAAATCCCACCCCTTGTTAATGTTCTATTATTGTAGTGTTCATCTTTGTTAAACATAAAAAATATTGTCAACAAGCCTAAGTTTAGCTGACAACTGACAGGAGCTATGTACATCTTACCAACCAAGATTTTGAAGTAAAGTATACAAGTGTCCTAGCAACCAAGCAGGTACTCTCATATTCAACAATACCATTAAAATACACAGCAGATGTTCGAACACTTTTAAGAACGGAACACTACGGAATAAATTGCTTAAAGTTTTTTCTGACTTCTAAACTATAATCTAATAGAATATCAGTTCAAGCATGACAAATTTGTCAGTTGTGATTCCCATATAATCATGTAACCTCAAGCTCTTGCTTCTGTTTGAAATGGCCTACCTGACAGATTTACCATTCTACCTCTCCATTCTTCAAAACACACTCTGAATACCATTCCCATCATGATGCCTTCTCTGAAACTTACAGCCCATTTGGCATTCTTCCCATTTTCCAATTCCTCTTTTTTATACTATATACAGCATCTATCATTTTTATTATATATTTATCATTCACATTCTAGGTGCAATGTGCATGGATATACTGGCTTCTCTACCTCAGTTCACAAACCTTTTGTGGCAAACAAACATTTTATGAACAATAGCTACAAGAGTCAGGTATGGTGCTATGTACCTTTTACAAAGGTAAGAGTTGAATGAAATAACAATTCTATTAAATGAATATCCATGTAACTGAGAAAACTCAGATTCCATGAGGTTTAATGACTTGTCTGGGAAGCAGCAGAGCTAGGATTAAAATCCAAGACTGACTTGAAATTCAGAATTTTCTTCTAGTATACCATAGCCACATTAGCAGCTCATAAAGCAAGGGACCCTATTATTTTACTACTTTTCCACCCTAAAATGGATGTTCTCAAATGTGCTGTTGAAACCAGCTATAAAGTATGACACAAATAATTTAAATAAATCTTAGCATATTCCAGGGTTTCCGTATAATAAGACCACATCCCCTCATTGCATTCCAATACAATTTCTTGAGTGGGAGAAAAAGTGATAGCTACAGCTAGCAATCTCATAACTTACAGCCTATTATATCTTTGCCACAGCCAGCGCAGTGACCAAAACTAATTAATACATCACCAAGAAAGTTGTGTAACTTTACTTTCTTGAAAACATGTTTGGGCTGGTCAAATCTGTGAGCATCTTTGTAAATGTGTAAAGAATGTGAATGTCATCTGTCCTCTATTTTTACTGGCAGAAAAAAGGTAGTTAGCACAATGCTAAGAACATAGTACTACCTCTAATAATAATTGTTGATTACTTTCAGTTCTCCCAAAAATGTAATTTTAGAAAGGAAAGAAATAAAAAACACAAAAGAAATGGAAAGAATTATATAATGTGTAGATATTTTTATTAGTACATGTGTATTGGTTGCACTGGCTTTGTGATATTTTGAGCATGGGGGGGTGACAAATATTGGTTTTCCCTAATACTCTGCTTTCACTAGAACTACATACACTTAAACCATCTCAGAAATAGGAATTTTCTAAAAACATTTCCTTTTGAAATAATTGTAGACTCACAAGAAGTTGCAAAAGTAGTACAAAGAGACTCGACCCTTCACTCAGTATCTCCTAAAGATGACATCTGATATAGCTGTAGTTCAATATCAAGACCAAAAATGTACATTGGCACATTACTGTTAACTAGACTACAGAACTCACCCACTTTTTACCATATTTAAATGTCTATTCATGTATGTGTGTGGTTTATATGTGTTACTAAATGGTCTTATGCTATTTTATCCCATGTTCAGATGCATGTAATGATCACCACAGTCAAGATACAGAACTACCCCACCACAAAATAAGAAATCTCTTGTGCTACAGCTCTTTATATTCACTCCCATCCCACTTCCCCCAACATCTCAGTCCCTGTCCCCTGAGAACCACTAATCTGTTCTTGATCTTTACAGCTTAGTAATTTTGATAATATTATATACATGGAATCATATCATTTGTAATCTTTTGAGATTAGCCTGTTTGTTTGGTTTTTTTTTTCTTTTTTTTTTTTTTACACAGCTTAATGCCCCTGAAGTTTATCAAGGATGATGCATGCATCAGTAGCTCATCTTTTATAGCTGAGTACTATTCCATGGATATACCAAGTTTATTCAACCATTCATCCCTGAAGGACATTTTGGTTGTTTCTAGTTTGGGACTACAAATAAAAAGATGCTGTGGAAATTTTCATACAGATGGTCACAAGTTTTCACTTCTATAGGATAAATGCCCAAGAGTACAACTCCTAAGTTGTATGTTAAGTCTAGACTGAACTTTTTAGGAAACTGTCATGCTCTTTCTAGTGGCTGTACCATTTTACATTCCCACCAGTAAAGTATGAGTGATCCAACTCCTCCACATCCTCACCAACATTTTATATCATCACTATTTTTTATTTTCAAACTATTTTAATAAATGTATAGTGATATCTTATGGTTTTAATTTGTTTCACTGACAGCAATGATGTTGAACATCTTTTTATATTTTGATTTTCAACCCATATATCCTCTTTTGTAAAATATCTGTTCATGTCTTTTGCAAATTTTAGAACTGGATTATTTTCTTCTTTTTGCTATTGAGTTTAAAAGTTCTTTATAGACCAATGAGAAAAATGGACTACAATTACATGGACAACATAGATAAATCTCACAAACCTAATGTTCAGTGAAAGAAGCCAGGTACAAAATAGTGCATAATGAGTCTATTTATGTAATATTCATAAATAGGCAAAAGTAATTCATGTGAAGCTAGTAATGTCCTATTTTTATATCTAGGTGCTGTTCATGTGGATATTGATTACACTGGTGGTGTTCACTTAGTAAAAAGACCTGGAGTTATATACCTAAAAAAATAAAAAAATAAAAAAAAACAAAAGTTCTTTATATATATTCTAGATATAGAGGCCTTTGCTGGATATGTGATTTGCAAAAATTTTCTCCTAGTGTGTAGTTTGAATTTCATCCTACTGAGGAGCCTGAACTACCCCACCTAGCTAGCAGTCATGAGGAGTTCCTTCCCTTAGGAGTCAGTGTGGCCAAGGTAAGAACCTGGACTTTCAACCCCACCTACAGTAATGAGGCAGCACTCCATCCTCACTGGAGCAGTGTCACAGAAGGCCTAACAAACAAAAGATTTTAAAAGGATCCAGAGTCTTATAGCATAATACCCAAAATATCTGGGTTTCAATAAAAAAAATAACTCCTTATACCAAGGACTACTAAGATATCAACTTGAAATAAGAAAATACAATCAACAGACACAAATGTTACAACTATCTGACGAGGATTTCCAAATAGCCATCATGAAAGTGTTTCAGTGGGGTGCCTGGGTGGCTCAGTCGGTTAAATGTCTGACTTCGGTCAGGTCATGATCTCACCATCTGTGAGTTTGAGCCCTGCAGCAGACTCTGTGCTGAGAGCTCAGAGCCTGGAGCCTGCTTTGGATTCTGTCTCTCCCTCTCTCTCTTCCCCTCCCCCGCTCGTGCTCTGTCTCTGTCTCTCTCTCCCAAAAGTAATTATTTAAAAAAAATAAAAGTGCTTCAAGGAGCATTTATGAACATGCTTCAAACATCAGAAAAATATAATGTCTCAGTAGATAAAAAGAGGACATAAAGAAGAACCAAATGAAAAATCTGGAACTGGAAAATAAATGACTGAATTTAAAAATACCTGAATGGATGGGCTCCATGACAGAATGGAGAGGACAAAGGAGAGAATCAGTCAACTTGAAGACAGAACAATAAAATTTACTGAATATGAACAACAGAGAGAAAACACTAAAAAGGGGGAGGTGGGTTCAAGACTCAAGGGATCTGTGGGACTATTAAAAAAAAAAAAAAAAAAAAGATCTATCACTCCTCTTTAGAGTCCCAGAAGAATAGAAAAGTGTGAGGCTGGAACAAGTATTCAAAGAAATAATGGCTAAAAATTCCCCAAATTTGGCAAAAGACATGAACTTAAGATTCAAGAAGCTGAGCAACCTCCCCCCCAAATAGGCAAACCCCAAAGAAATTAAATTTTAGAAATTTTAGAGCATGAGAGAGCATGAGCTGGGGAAAGGGACAAAGGAAGAGAGAGAGAGAGACTCTTAAGCAGGCTCCACGCTCAGCTCAGAGCCCAACGTGGGCTTGATCCCATGACCCTGAGATCCTGACCCAAGCCAAAATCAAGAGTCAAACGCTTAACTGACTAAGCCACCCAGGTGCCCCCCGCAAGATACATTATAATTAAAATCCTAAAAGCTGGAGACAAAATTAAAAATCTTAAAGGAAGCTAGACAAAAATACATTATATATAGGAGAAAAAACAATTTGAAGAAACCAGATTTCCAGGGAGGCCAGCAGGAAGTGTCACAACATTTTTCAAGTGGTAAAAGAAAAGAACTGTCAAGTTAGAATCCTATAATTAGCCAAATGAGCCTTCAAGAATGAAAAGAATAGCACGGTGTTCTCAGGTTAAGGAAAACTAAAAATTAGTGACCGGAAGACCTCCTCTAAAAGAATTGCTGCAGGGGGGCACCTGGGTGCCTCAGTCAGTTAAGCATACAACTCTTCATTTTGGCTCACAGTTCATGAGATCGAGCCCCACGTTGGGCTCTGTGCTGACAGCACGGAGCCTACTTGGGATTCTTTCTCTCCCCCTCTCCCTCTTTCTGCCCCTTCCATGCTCGTTCTCTCTCTCTCTCTCTCTCAAAATAAATACATAAATTTTATTTATTTATTTTTTTTTTTTTAAAGTTAGCCAGTGTGTAGACTTTATTACATAGGCACATATTCTTTTTTAAATAAACTGGTCTTACATAAAATTAATCACAATAGTACAAGAAGTTATATCAAATGAGGATGGATGAGGAATGAAGGAAAATACAAGCCTTGGATCAGCTGACTCACTCATTGGATCTAGGGTCCATCATCCTAACAGACTGAAATTCACTTATAGACATTACAAAAATGGAGGGTGAGGAGGAGTGCTCTTTTATCACAC
>CM053579.1:54419539-54443971 GCA_028646485.1 Cryptoprocta ferox
CTTTTAAAATTATCTTTTCCGCTTATATTTCCTGTAAAGTCTGAATTAAAGAGACATGCAACTGTCTATAGGCTTGAGGTATAAAAAGAGCTCCCAAATGCCCTGACAAATGCCTGAGGTATAATATTTATCTATCTATCTTCATTTGTTTCAGAACAAAAATGGCCTGTATTTTTCAGGCCATTTTTAAATAATTTAAATTACATAAATTTAAAATACATAAATTTTAAAAACAGAACTTAATTTAAATAATTTAAATTACATAAATTTAAAATACATAAATTTTAAAAACAGAACTGCTAAAGAAAAGTCTTCATACATATGGGAAATATAAGCAGAAGGAAACCTGGAATATCAGAAATGAAGAAAAAGCAATAGAAATAGTAAATATCCATGCAATTATAGTAGCCTATTCTCTTAAGTTCTTTAAAATATGTTTGATGGACAAAAGCAAAAGTTAAATCATTGACCATGGGGTTTTTGATGTATGGAGATGTACTACATAAGATAACCTGTAAACATAAGGGGGGAAGGTAAAGTGACTTATAGGGCATAGTAAGGTTTTTACATTCCACTTGACATGGTAAAATATTGATTCTAAGTAAGCTGTGAAAAGTTAAGTATCACTATTGTAATTCCTAATGCAAAAAAATTATACAAAGAGATAGGCTAAAAGGCATAATAGATAAATTAAAACGGGAAAGTAAAATGCATTTAAGTAACATAAAAGATGGCAGGAAAGGTGAAATAGAGTAACATAAGAAAGAGGAAACTGGCAAAAAAAATAATAAAATGATAGACCAAACTCCAAATACATCAATAATTATCAATATATTTATCAACATATTATAATCACCAATGTAAACAAATAATTATTAATGTATCAATATACTAGCAATGAACAACTGGAAACCAACATTAAAAAAAATTACAATCCCCCAAAAAGAAATCCCTAAGTATAAACCTAACCCAGGGTTTCTCAATCTTTAGCACTATGGACATTCTGGGTTACGTAATTCTTTCTTATGGGATAAGAGATAATTCTGTGCACTTGAGGATGTTTAGTAGTATCCCTAACTTCTACCTACTACATGCTGGTGACACATTCATCCTCAACTGTGACCATCACAAATATCTCCAGACAGTGCCAAATATCCTTTAAGAGCAAAATCACCCCTGCCTGGAAACCAAAGGTCAAATCAAACATGTTCAGTGTCTGTATGCTGAAAGCTACAAATGCAGATGAAATAAAACAAAGGAAACCAAGTAAATGGAGAGATATTCTATGTTCATTGACTAGAAGACTCAATATAGTAAGGATGTCAATTTCCCCCAAATTGGTCTAGAGATTTAATAAAAATCCATTTAAAAGTCCTATATGGGTTCTTTGTAGCTACAGACAAGATTACTCTAAAATTATATAGACAGATGAAGAAATCAGAATAGCCAAAACTTTAAAAAGAAAAATATTGGAAGAATCTCACTATCTTTATGACTTAAGAAAAAGCTACAACGATGAAGTCAATGTGGTGGTGATGAATGGAGAAACACATACACATTGATCAATGGACAAGAACAGAATACAGAAAAAGATGATTACATACATACTATCGTAAAGATAATAATGGCTCCCTAAAATCTTCATCTACTAATGTACTAATCTCCAGAACCTGTGAACATGACACCTTACATGGCAAAACAAACTTTGCAAATGTGATTAAACTAGAGAATATGAGCTGGGGAGAGTATCCTCAATTATCTGGGTGGGCCAAGTGTAATCAAGATGGTCCTTATAAAAAGGAGGTTGGTGGGGGGAGGTCAAAGTCAAGAGAAAAGATAGGAATACAGAGGCCAAGAGTCAAAGTCAGAAAGACTGAAGTTGCTGCTGGCTTTAAGATGGAAGAAGGGACCATGAGCCAAGGAATGCAGGTGACCTCTAGAAGACAGAAAAGGCAAGGAAATGGATCCTCCCCCAGAGCCTCTGGAGGGAATGCAGCTCTGACAAATGCTTTTATTTTGACCTAGGAAACCTAATTTTGGACTTCTAACCTTTATAAAATTATAAACTTGTGTTGTTTTAAGCTATCAAGTATGAAAAGTTTTACAGCAGCAATAGGATACAAAGGAAATTCAATTGGGAGAGGATAGCCTTCGTGTAGGAACTGGACCAAACGATGAAACTTCAACTAAACCAGATACAATAATGAACTCAAAAATGGAGCATAGATATAAATGTAAAAAGTAAAAATATAACTTTTAGAAAAAAACACAGGAGAAAATTGTAATGATCTTGAGTTAGGCAAACAGTTCTTACATGTTAACAACTAAAACATAATCCATAAAGAAAAAAATGATAAACTGAAGACTTCAAAATTAAAAACTCTTGTTCTATATAAAACACTATTATGGAAAAAAAAAATTTTATTTTTTAAAGCTACAGATGGATTCAGGATACCTGAGTGGCTCAGTTGGTTAAGTGTCCACCTCTGGATTTCGGTTCAGGTCCTGATCTCGCAGTCATGAAATTGAGCCCATGCTCAGTTAAGAGCCTGCTTAAGATTCTCTTTCTTTTTCTCTCTCCCTCCCTCCCTCCGCCCCTCTCTCCCCTGTTCGTGCTCTCCCTCTCCCTCTCTAAAATAATAAAAAGCTACAGATGGGAGAAAATATTTGCAAATTATGTATCTGAGGGGCGCCTGGGTGGCTCAGTCAGGTGAGCATCTGCCTTTGGCTCAGGTCATGATCTCACAGTTCGTGGGTTCGAGCCCCACATCGGGCTCTGTGCTGACTGCTAGCTCAGAGCCTGGAGCCTGCTTCAGATTCTGTGTCTCTTTCTCACTCTGCTCCTCCCCTGTTCACACTCTGTCTCTGTCAAAAATAAATAAATGTAAAAAAAATTTTTAAAAAAATTATGTATCTGAGAGAAGTCTCATATCCAGAATATATATATAAATAGCTCACTAAACTCAACAGTAAAAACAACAGCCCAACTAAAAATGGACAAAACACTTGAACAGACACTTCACCAAAGTGGATATATATCTGGCAACTAAGCACATGCAAAGATATTCAACATCATCAGCCGTTAGGAAAATGGATATTGAAACCATAAGATACCACTAAATGCCTGACAATATCATGTGTTAGCAAAGAGGTGAAGCAACTGGAACTCTCATACACTGCTGGTGGTAAGATGAAAATAGCCATTCTGGAAACCAGTTTGGCAGTTTCTTATAGAGTTAAAAATACACTAACCATGACCTAGAAGTTCCACTCCTAGATATTTACCCTGGAGAAATGAAAAATCAGATTCACACAAAAAAAACTATACTTAAGTGTTTATAGCCACTCTAGTTATAACTGCCAAAAGGTGGAAAGAAACCAAATGTCCACCAGTGAATAAAC
The DNA here is from genome assembly GCA_028646485.1 of Cryptoprocta ferox. Taxonomy (NCBI): domain Eukaryota; kingdom Metazoa; phylum Chordata; class Mammalia; order Carnivora; family Eupleridae; genus Cryptoprocta; species Cryptoprocta ferox. The sequence goes on from CM053579.1 coordinate 54,422,942, forward strand.
AAAGTGTAGTACATTCATACCATGGAATACACCTGGTATGAACTGATATACTCAATGACTTGGATGAATGAAGAAAAGCATTATGTTGTGTGAGAGCAGCAAGCTCAAAAGGTTATATACTATATGATTCTATTTATATGGTATTCTCAAAATAACAAAACTATAGGGATACAGGAAAAATCAGTAGTATCCAGCTATCAGGGGTCTGAAGAGGATATATCTACAAAGGGTTTACACAAAGATTTTTAGGGTGGTAACACTTTTCTGTATCCTGACTGTGGCAGTAATTATATGAATATATGCATGTGTTAAAAATCACAAAAGAGCGCATTTTATTGCATGTGTATTAAAAATAAAATTTAAAAAATAAAGCCAGTGTCTCAGGGCACACCAGACCTCACTCCCTAGAGGCTTGAGAGGTCTAAAAATAAGGCTAGATATTAATAAATTTCAATAAAAATTGACTCAATATGAAGTTTAATCCTCCTGTTGTTTTCTAAAAATTAAGAAACTGTTTTTACTAGATTATAATCATGTGACAAAAGTTATGTTTCATCTGTAACTGCAATGTGTCTATTAATTTAAGTACAAGAGAAATAAAGAGACTTATTCTCACAAAATTTTTTTCTTTCCTAGGTCAAAAGTTTAAATCACATATATAAATAATCTAAATTCTTGAATTTTCACAGAAACTGGCATGTAATTATGAAATTGAATTTGTTGAATTTTAACATGGAAATGAACAATTTGAGACACAAATTAAAGAATGGACTTAAGGAAAAAGTACAATCACCATAAAGGACAGCCAAAAGTATGTTGTTATCTATATGATGCCAAATTTACTGGTCAATATGATCAGTTTGCTGAGAGTCTCCAATTCTAGATTTTAAAATGACTTTTCCCTTCTTAATCATGAAAATATTATCTGCCATCTGAGGAACCTAATTCTTACAAACATTTTTAATAGTTAAATTCCTTAAAAATTAACCTCTTTCACACCAGCCTCTGATAATTAAGCCCTCTGTAACCAGGGTCACCAAGAAGGGCCCAATATATGTGAATAGGTAAAAGAGAATTTTGTTTGTTTACCTCTCTAGTCTCAAAACGATCAGAAGGAGAGAAATAAAATAAAACCAAGGGAGATATGATTAGCAAGGGAAAACAAAGAGAAAAGAAAAGTGGACAAAGTACTCAATTTGTAAATACTGTATTTTCCAGAAAACAGAGATGGAGGGAAAATTTCTAAACTCATTCTAGGAGGCCAGCACTATCCTAATACCAAAACCAGGCAGACATTATAAGAAAGGAAAATTCTGGACCATTATCTCTTATGATCACAGATAAAAATTTCTCACCAAAATATAAGCAAATCAAATCCAATAATATATAAAAATAATTATACAACATGACCAAGTGGAATTCATTCCAGGTATACATAGCTGGTTCAACATTGGAAAATCAATTAATGTAATCCATCACAACAATAGGCTAAAGAAAAAAATATCATAATAATATCAACAGATGCAAAAAAAAAAGCACTGGACAAAACCCAACACCTATTCAAGATAAGACTCTTAGCAAACTGGGAATAGAATGAAACTTCTTCAACTTGATTATGGACACCTACAAAAAGCCCTATAGGTAACAACATACTTAATGATAAGAAACTAGAAGCTTTTCCCCTAAATTTGGGAACAAAGCAAAGATGCCCTCACTTATCACTGTTGTTCAGTATGATACTAGAAGTCCTAGCTAAAGCAGTTAAGAAAAGGAAATAGAAGGCACACATATTAGGAAAGAAGAAACAAAACTGTATTTGCAGATAATATTATATAGAAAATCCAAAAGAACTGACAATAGAAATAAACCTCCTGAAACTAATAAGCGACTCTAGCAAGGTTGCAGGATACAAGGCTGATATACAAAGTCAACTGCTTTCCTATATATCTCCAGTGAACAATATATAATTTGAAATAAAAAATAATACCACTTAAATTAGTATCCAAAATGATATAACTAGGTATAATTCTAACAAAACATGTTCAATATTTATATGAAGAAAACTACACTACTCTGATGAAAGAAATCAAAAAAGAATTAAAGGAATGGATTCCATGTTCATGGATAGAATGATTCAATATTGTCAAGACGTCATTTGTTCCTGATCTTGATCTATATATATATATATATATATATATATATATATATATATATTCAATGCAACCCCAATCAAAATCCCAGCAAGTAATTTGGTAGATAGGTAGATATGGACAAATTGATTCTACACTTTACGCAGAAAAACAAAAGAAAAAAGAAGAAAAACAAAAGACCCAGAATATCCAACACAATACGGGAAGAAAAAAGTCAGAGGGCTGACACTATTTGATTTCAAGACTTACCATAAAGCTACACAGTAATCAAGACAGTGTGGTACTGGCAAAAGAATAGATAAACAGATGAACAGAACAGAACAGAGAGTCCAGAAATACACACATGTACATAAATATATTCAACTGATGTTTGACAAAGAAGAAAAGGCAACCCAGTGGGGAATAACAGTCTTTTCAAAAAATGGTGCTAGATGTGCATAGAGAGTATAGTGGTGAACATAGGTGCCTGCAAAAAATAGTGTTAGAACAAGTGAACATACAAAAACTAAATGTAGACACTGGCCTTACACCTTTCACAAAACTTAGCTCCAAATGGATCATAGTCCTAAATGTAAAGCACAAAGCTATAAAACTTCTAGAAGAAAACATAAAATAAACTAGGTGACCTTTGTTTGGCAATGACATTAAATACAACACTAAATTGCATAATCCATGAGATACTGCTAAGTTGTACTACATTAGAATTTAATGTTTATTATTTTTGAGAGAGAGAGAGAGAGAGACAGACAGACAGAATTGGAAGCTCCAGGCTCTGAGCTGTTAGAGCCCAATGTGGGGCTCAAACTCATAGACCGCGAGATCATGACCTGAGCTGAAGTCGGCTGCTCAACCGACTGAACCATCCAGGCACCCCGACTACATTAAATTTAAAACTTCTGCTCTGTGAAAGACACTGTTAAAAGAAGGAAAATACAAGCCACAGACTTAATGAAAATATTTGTAAAAAATCTATCTGATAAAGGATTGGTATCCAAAATATACAAAGAACACTTAAAATTCAACAATAAGAAAATGAACAATCCAATTTAAAAATGGGCAAAAAATTTGACAGATATCTCACCAAGCAGGAGATACAGATGACCTGTAAGTATATGAAAACATGCACAATATCATATGTCATTAGGCCATATCAAATTAGAACAAAACTGAGATAGCATTACACATCTATTAGAAAGACTAAAAACCCAGAACACTGACAACACCAAATGCTGACAAGGAGGTGGAGCAACAGAACTCTCTCATTCACTGTTGGTGGGAATGCAGAATGGTACAGCCACTTTGGAAGACAGTTTGGCAGTTTCTCACAAACTACACATAGTCTTAACATATAATCTAGCAGTTGCACTCCTTAGTAATTACCCATGAGTTGAAAACTTATGTCACACAAATCTTGCACACAAATGTTTATTACAGCATTACTTTTGGCCAAAATCTGAAAGCAACCAAAATGTCTTTCAAATGGTGAATGGATAGGGGGAGGGGGGTGATGGTCATGGTGGAGGACACTGTGGGGAAGAGCACTGGGTGTTATATGGAAACCAACTTGACAATAAACTATAAATTTTTAAAAAAAGGTGAATGGATGAACACACTATATGGTACATCCATACAATGCACTATTTTTCAGCAATAAAAAGCAGTGAACTATCAAGTCATAAAAAGACATGAATGACTCTGAAATACATATTGTTAAGTGAAAGAAGCCAGTTCGTAAGAGCTACATACTATATGATTCCAACTATATGAGATTATGGAAAAAGGCAAAACTACAGAGACAGTAAAATGGTAAGTGGTTGTCAAGGACTTGGGAGGATGGAGAGATTAATAAATGGAACACACTGCAGTTTCAGGGCAGTGAAACTATTCTGTATGATACTTTAATGGTGGATAAATGGCATTATGAATTTCCCCAAACCCATATATAAGTACACAACACAAAAAGTGAATCCTAATGTAAACTATGAACTTAGCTAATAAGAATAATGTATTTTTAAGTAATCGGTTCATCATTTCTAACAACTGTACTACATTAATGCAAGATGTTAGTACCAGAAGAAATTGAGTGGAATTTTTTGAGAGGGGATATATACGAATTCTCTATACTTACTGCTTAATTTCTCTGCAAGCCTAAAACGTCTCTAAAATATAGTCTTTTAATTAAAAAATACTCCAGATATAAGTCATACTTCTCAAAGGCTTCAGGTACCGTTGTTTCATTTTTAAAAGTGTTTTTCAGAAAATTTTTAAAACAATCAAAGTTAAGCAAAAAGTGCATAAATCTTCTGAAGTTACAAATGTCATGATAGTAGTTCCTAGAACACTCCAGCTCTCCCATGAAGCCTTCCCTAAATGCCTAATTACTGGAACTCCCATATATCTTCATTTGTAACTCCCTCTGGATATTTGGATGTTACGTTATATATATTTTATCATTATTTGTGTATTTTTCTCCTTCAGTACACTGCAACTGCAGGAGGGAGGGCAAGGCACACATTTTATTCATTTTTGTATTCCCAGCTGCATAGCACAATATCTTGTACCTAAAAGTCACTTGACAAATGTTGCTCAATACATAATGGTATGATCTAAATATTTGTGTCCCCCTGCCAAGTTCACATGTTGAATTCTCCCCAGGGTAATGATACTAGAAGTGGGGTCTTTAGGAGGTGATTAGGCCCTTATGGGATTAGTGCCCTTATAAACAAGTCCCCAAAGACCCTTCTTGCCTCTTGTATCATGTAGGTTACAACAAAAAGCCATTTATGAACCACCTAGTTTATGGTGCTTTTTACTGCAGTGTAAATGGACTAAGACACATATATGATCCCTTACCTTATAAAACAGATGCATTCTTGAAGAAAAGGGATAATGATTATATTTTTATAAATTACCCTCTCCCTTGAAATTATCTTAAAATTTTAAATATAGCTTATTTTCATTTGCAACAGATTTTTAATTTTTTTAATGTTTATTTTTGAGAGAGAGAGACAGAGACAGAGAGAAACAGAGAGGGACAGAGAGACAGAGACAGAGAACAAGCAGGGAAGGGACAGAGAGAGAGACATAGAATCTGAAGCAGGCTCCAGGCTCTGAGCTGACAGCACAGAGCCTGATGCAGAGCTTGAACTCCCAAACCACGAGATCATGACCTAAGCTGAAGTCAGATGCTTAACCAACTGAGCCACCCAGGTGCCGCTGCAACAGATTCTTAATTGAGAAGATCTTTTTTTACTTTAATGTCCTGTACTCCCAAGCTGTCTGTCAACTAAGTGGTTCCAAAGATGGTGTTGATTGCAGAGTGTGAGTAAATTTTTTTTATAACACTAAAAAACACATTTATTTTATGAAAACAGATTATTTTAGTAAATATGTTTTAGATTTCCCTTAAATCCTGGGAGGGCTGTATGTGATATACTAAAAGAAAGATTAAATTAAAAAAAAATCTTAGATCTTAGATTGTGTTCTCTCTAGCTCTGTCTGTCTCTTGGTGGCAGAACCCCTAAAATGTATCTCATAGAGGACCCATTCTATTAAAAATAGAATTGCTGCAATTCAGAAGAAACACCAACCCATTCTTCTTGGCCTTCTCTGGGCTGCAAGGCATCTTTACATAATACAGTTTACCTTACAAATCTTTGCTGGAGACGACAGACTTAAGACCTTGAGAATGAAAAGAGAATTAATAGGCAAATAAATAAGCCAGATGGTATGCTGTGGCCCCATATGTTAAGCATGAAATCCTCCTTCCTTCTGTTTCTTTTCACTTGATATTACCCTCTTTCTGCCTTCCTTCTCCCTCATGGATGCTTCTGACCTTGCTATGAACCACCACATGCTGCTTAGATGGCTGGGTGGCATTCATTTATAGCTGAGAAGATTCCTAAACCCTGCCTTAAAATTCCCAGAAGTATGTGGAGGAGGTAGGAAAGACCAGAGTATAAAGGGGAATAGATTGGTCCAAAGTGCTTATATGCCAAGGCATGTTGAGAAAAAATAGGAAGCCAAGAAATGAAAGGGATAACAATCCATCTTTGCACACCCAGTATAAATCACACCAGCAATACTAACAAAATTAAACAATGACCAGGTTTTAAAGATTGAGAGACTAATCACTTTTAAAGTTAAGGACAGTACAGAACCTAGAAAAATGATGTTACGAATGGTTAAATGTTATTACTATAGGGGCGCCTGGGTGGCTCAGTCAGTTAAGCGTCCCGACTTCGGCTTGGGTCATGATCTCGCGGGTTCGTGAGTTCGAGCCCCGCGTCAGGCTCTGTGCTGACAGCTCAGAGCCTGGAGCCTGCTTCGAATTCTGTGTCTCCCTCTCTCTCTGCTCCTCCTCAGCTCGTGCTCTGTCTCTCTCTCACAGAAAAATAAAGAAAAATAAACATTAAAAAAATGTTACTACTATATATTCCTAAAGTATGGTCTAGTTTCTGTTTAGTAAAAAGAAAACAGTTTTTCTATATGCTCTGAAAGTACAAGCATGCACTCGTCATAACATCAGGCAATTTATTCCTTTTCCTAACTCAAACGTAATCAAACATACTTTCTGAGGACTGGCTTTTCTATATTCATTTCTGTTTACTTGTAATTAGTTTACATGAGGCTATTACAGCACTATCTATTCTATGGGTGCTCAGTATTTATTGATAGAAGAATCAAATATTAGCCTTCTAAAAATATTTCAGTCCTTAAGGAAGTTACCTTGATCTAGTTTTTACACCCTGACATTGACCTGTTACCAAGGAACTGAAATCTGTATTTTGAAGGGTTGAAATTCATTCTAAAAATAAAATCATGCATTAACACTGCTCCCTTTGACTAACCTAATTAGTTATGTTCTAAACTATTCTCTTCAATTCAAAAGAAAGTCCAGAAAACAATCTGCCTTCAACTTGTCAGCAAAGTACTTTCATTCAGCTAATAAAGAATAAAGGCCAATTTGCTAATTCTGCCTTGCACAAGAACTCAGAATATATCCTTAAGCAATCTGTAGGTAAAAGACAATTCAGCAATCAGTACTGTACTAAAAATTTAAGAGTTAAAGGAATTTCAATGTTAGCTAACAAACTTAGATTTGTAGTATTATCCTCTCTGTTCATTTTAAACAAACAGACTAAAGTATGAATCTTGGTCTATTGTTCAGTATCTTGATTTAGTCCTATCCCAGGCAAGGGGTCCAGTTCATTGGGAGAATACTCAACAGAACCCACAGATGAGAAAGGAGAAAAGACAATGAACAGTCAGATTGAATTCTAGTTTTATTCTCCAATCATTCCGTCCCTGTTTCCATTACTGTTTGCTTCTGTACAGGAACACATTTATCACAGGTTCTGTCTGTAGTCACCTTCTTTTTCTGCTCTTTCCATTGGTGAACTAATTTGCATTGTTTCAACTATTACCTCTTCCCCCCCCCTCCCCCGCAATTATTACCCCTTAATCTCTCTAGCCTGGGGCTCCTATTTAAGATTGCCTAGTATTTTGTATTATCAGCTATATATCTGTCTCAACATTCCATTAGCATCTCAAACATAACATGCTCCAAACCAAAATTTCATCTTCCCAAACAAGACCCCCTAACTTTCTACCTACTTCTGTTCAAAGTACTTTTTCTCTTATCCTTGGCATCAACTTTGAATCCTATTTCTCTTTTACTTCTAATATCTGATCCATTGCTAAGTCTTGTTGACTCTACCTCCCTTACCTCACAATATCTCTGGCATCTTTTCCCTCTGTATTACCATTTCTGCCACTACTCCAATACAAAGTACTATTACTTCTCATCCAGACAATTACATTAAGCCTCATAACTGGTTGGCAAATATTGGCTGAACGAATACATGAAATGAAAATGAATGGTATCCCTATTTTAGTTCTCTCACCACCCTAATCCATTTTATGCAAAAGGTTCAGATTAATTTCCTAAAGCACAGCTTTAACCTTATTACTCTGCTACTCAAAATACATGTTCCTACTTCCAACATAATTAAATTTTTGTTTCACAGTTCCAGTATTTCACATGGAGCTCTATCTCTTTAAGGTTACCTATAATTTCTCTGAAACATTATCCCCTAGCAAAGCTAGACTACTCACTACTCCACACACATGCTTATGTCCTCTATCAACCTGTTCATGTTACTCCTATACCTGTAAAAATCCTACTCATTAATCCAAGACTATTTTAGACATCATCTCCTCACCGAAACCTTTCCTGACTCCCCATCTTAGTGATTCTTTCCTCTGAAATCCCAACACGTGAAAGGTACTTCTTTTAAACCATTTATAACTAACTTTGCATCATAGTAATAAAATATAACTTGTCTTATCCTGGATGATTTGAGAGAAAAAATATGCTTTATGTTTGAATACCCTGCAGGGCCAAGAACAGTCCTCTGCATTACAAGTTCTCAATACTTATTTTTAGGGTAGGGAAAAGAATGAGTAAATAAAAAGGAACATACATGACATAAAGAAAAAATAAGTGGTAAGATCTGGGTTCTAAAACAATATATTAACCCTTACACATAAGAGTGGTAGCCAAACCTCATTTATACTTTTCAGAGACTGTTTTTTTTTTACCATATTTTTGATGAAATCTAAATTATTTTTATTTTAACACATATATTTTACTATGTGCCAAGCATTCATTTTAGCCTTTTGGATGTTGATTTAATTAATCCTTATAACAACTATATTCTACCTTATTTTACAAATTGGGAAACTGAGGCATGAAGACTAAGTAATTTACCCAATGTTACAAGGTTAGTAAGTGCCAGAGCCCAGGAATTCTGACTCCGAAGACTATATTTTGTACCTAAAAATATATTCTTTACTGAATTTAAAATATGAATGAGTTGAAAATAAGGGTTTTTTTCTTAAAATTTCAGAGTCATTATTAACTGCCTTATTAAAACATGCTACATACATATAGTACAGAAATAAACTGAAGAGGCTGCTAAGATATAGAGGGCCCCTATACTGAATGGTACCAAAATGCCTAGTTTTTGTGGGTGTTTTTTCTTTCTTTTAACTTTTCCTGTTTGTTTTTTTCCCCTTCACACTGTTGTTTACCACTTATGGCTATCAATGTGCCTAAATGTGTCTTCATCCTCTTTTCAACTTACTGAAATATGTATTAAGTAAGAACCAACAGGGTTCTATGGAGTTTCTTTTATAAATATAAAGTTCTTTATGCTTTGTTACAAAATGACCCGGTTTCAGGACTGAATTTCATTAAGTTGAAGCCATTAGAAGTCTGATCCACAGATAAATTGGGTATTACCACATAATTTCTGACAGTATAAAATAGTTATGTAAATGAGGGTCCTAAAAGATAACAATGCTCTCCCCAAAGTAGCTTAGCTCAGCCCTTTTCATTATTAGAAAATGTCATACTATTTCTTAGTTATAACAACAAACAACATATAAATTTCCTATTCTTACCTTTGCGCCACCCAAAAATCCCAGAGAAATGGCAACCCTAGCTCGTAGATCTGGCCGGTCTTTGGGCCACACATAAGAAAGCATTGCTTTTATGATTTTCCGAGTATCAACATCTTTTAACTGTTGAAAGAGAGAAAACAAAGCAGTAATTAACATGTAATTTCAAATATAACTATATTTCAATAATGTAGAATTATGTAAATATTTAAGAAAAATTTGAAAACATTACAAACATAACTTTTTTTATTCGCGTACAACTAACATACGGTGTTAATGCAATCCCTATCAAAACATCAACAGCATTTTTCAACAGCATTTTTCACAGAACTAGAACAAAGAATACTAAAATTTGTATGGAATTTCAAAAGACCCTGAATAGCTAAAACAATCTTGAAAAAGAAGAACAACCCTACAATCCAGCAATCACACTACTGGGTATTTACCCAAAGAACACAAAAACACTAATTCAAAGGGATATATGCACCCCTATGTTTATAGAAGCATTATTTACAATAGCCAAGACATGGAAGCAGCCCAAGTGTCCACTGATTAATGAATGGATAAAGTGGTACGTGCGCGCGCGCATGCACACACACACATACACACACACACACACACAATGGAATACTACTCGGTCATAAAAGGAATGAAATCTTGCCATGTGTAATGACATGGATGGTGCTAGAGAGTGTAATGCTAAGCGAAAAAAGTCAGTCAGAGAAAGACAAATATCATATGATTTCACTCATCTGGAACTTAAGAAAGAGAACAAACATGCAAAGGAGAAGAATAGAGAAAGAGGGAGAGAGAGACAAACGAAGAAACAGATCCTTTCTGTTTTGTTTTTGAGAGAGAAAAAGAGAGGGAGAGAGAGAGACAGAGTACGAGAGGGGGAGTGGCAGAGAGAAAAAGAGAGACAGACAGACAGACAGACACAAAACCCAAAGCAAGCTCCATGCTCCGAGCTGTCAGCACGGAGTCCAACACGGGGCTCGAACCAATGAATTGTGAGATCATGACCTGAGCAGAAGCCAGATGCATAGCCAACTGAGCCACCCAGGTGCCCCAACAGATTCTTAGTTATAGAGAACTGATAGTAGCAGAAGTGAGGGCAGTGGAGGGATGAGGTGATGGGGACAGAGGGGAGACTTGATGTGATGAGCACTGGGCAATGTGTGGAATTGTTGAATTACCATATTATACACCTGGAACTAATATTACACCATATGTTAACTAGAATTAAAATAAAAACTTAAAAAAAATGAAACTGGAGGTATCACAATCCTGGATTTCAAGATATACTACAAAGTAGTAATAATTAAAACAGTATGGTACTGCACAAAAACAGACACACAGATCAACAGAACAGAATAGAGAGTCCAGAAATAAACTTGCACTTTTATGGTGAATGACTCTATGACAGAGAAGGCAAGAATATCCAATGGAAAAAGACAGACTCTTCAACAAATGGTGCTGAAAAAAACTGGAAAGCTACATGCAAAAAAATGAATCTGGACCATTTTCTTATACCATACATAAAAATAAACTCAAAATGGATTAAAAACCTAAATATGAGACCTGAAACCATAAAATTCTTAGAAGAAAACATCAGGAGTAATCTCTTTGACATCAGCCATAGAAACATTTTCCTAGGTATGTCTCTTCTGGCAAGAGAAACAAAAACAAAATTAAACTATTGAGACTATACCAAAATAAAAAGCTTTTGCACAGTGAAGGAAATCATTTTTAAAAATGAATGGGAGAAGATATTTGCTTACATAACTTTTATTCTGACTCTAACTACGCTCAATATCTTTCAAGCTCAAACTATCCTGGAAAAAGAGGAACTATTTCAATTGCTTTTAAAAAGCTACTTATATTCCTTAACTTTTTACTTCCAGCTATAGCCATTCTCATAATTGCCAAAAAGGTATTCAGTGGAGGCAAAGGGACTTGTATTATACATTTATTTCTCATCTATTAAGCTATCAATACATTATACAAAATTTAAGAAATAATTCAATAGTTCCATCTTTGTAGTCAAAATCTTTATATACTTTTGGGCTCTTTATCAAAATGTTTATTTAAAATAGTTTGGAGCCTTCAGTCAAAACTTCATGATAAAGTAGCATTATAAAGCAATGTTTAAGAAAGTAGGAGTCTTGGTATTAACTATATAGAACAGAGGCTGGGTTATTAAAAATTTCAATAAAACCAAAATTTTCTAATCATGCTTAATCTGAACTAAATCATTTCACATTTTTCTTTCTCTCAAGTTCCTGAGGCAACATTCTCATGAAATATTTTTGTTTTAGTTCCAGCTTTTGGGGGCAGAATATCAAGAATCAAAACCACACTTTGTAAAGCCAAAATAAGATCAATACATATATGTTCCAAAATTACTATGTTATTATAGTTGGGAAAAGAATCTCCATTTTAAAACCTGAAGTAACTACTCAATTTCTGGAATAGATATTAAAAAAAAAAAAAAAAAACAGTTAACACTCATTGCTGGTGAAGTTTTACTGAAATGGGTACTCTAACACACTGTTAATGGGAGAGTACACTGAAACAATCTTTCCAGAAAGCATTTGATACCCACCATCAGCTTTTAAAATAATTTGCCCTTTGTGTCAAGAATTCCATTTCTGGAAACTTATGCTTTAAAAAATACATAAGAATATGCTCCAAGTTGAATCAATTTTACTTCATAAAAATTTCTTGAATCTACTTCTATTTTCACTACCAACATAATCTAAGCTATCATAATCTCTCACCCTAAACTATTGCAACCACCTCCTAATTGATTTCTCTGCATCCACTCTGCACCTTGTTCAATTAGTTCACCCTGCAATCAGATATTGCAATCAATAAATAAACTCCCAGTTTAAAACCCTTCAATTGCATCCTATGGCTCTTAAAGATCAAAGTCTATAACATGGCTTGTGAGGGTCTGCTTGGCTCGGTTCCTGACTGCTTTCAGTGTTCATGCCATACTAGCTTTCTTTTCTTTTAGTTCCTCAAATATACTATAATTCCTCCTACCACAAGGCATTTGCAAGGTATCACTCATTCTGTCTGAAATAATCTCCCTCTGTGCAACGCCAACCCACTCCCCAACCTCTTCTAATTAGTTAAACCTGCCAATACAAGCAGCACTTCTTCCATGAGGCCTTCCCTAACCCCAATCACGATCCTTGGCTGTATTCTTTCACGTTAGAGTATTCCTCTCTTCCAGAGCATCCATTTTAGTTATAAACTACATATACAGAAGTGATTTAATATCTGCTCTCCTGTTAGAATTTAAATTCCAGGGGCACCTGAGTGGCTCAGTCCGTTAAGTGTCCGACTTCGGCTCAGGTCATGATCTCACGGTTCATGGGTTCGAGGCCCACATCGGGCTCTGTGCTGACAGTTCAGAGCCTAGAACCTGCTTCGAATTTTGTGTCTCCTTCTCTCTCAGCCCCTCCCCCACTTGTGCTCTGCCTCTCTCTCTCAAAAATAAATAAACATTAAAAAAAATTTTTTAAAGAATTTAAATTCCATATGAGTAGCAACTTTGTGTCTGGTGCTCACTATTGTAACTCAATACCAAACATAGTGGCTGACATACAGTAGGTACTCAACTCATATCTATTGAATAAAAGAATGAAAAATTTAGCTATAAGGATGTTTATTCTCATGCGGTTTTAATAGGAAAAAAGTTGGAAACAGCCAAAATGATCAATAATAGAGAACTGTGTAAACAAATTATAGTGAATGTACACAACAAACGGTAGCCATTCAGAAATATATGTAGTTGGCAATGAGAAAGAATGAAATCTGGCCATTCGTAGCAATGTGGATGGACCTCGAGGGTGTCATGCTAAGCGAAATAAGTCAGGCAGAGAAGGACAGATACCATATGTTTGCACTCATAGGTCTAACAGGAGAAACCCAACAGAGGACCATGGGCAGGGGAAGGAGGAAAAAGAGTTAGGGAGAGGGAGGGAGACAAAACACGAGAGACTCTTGAATACTGAAAACAAACTGAGGGCGGAAGGGGAAGGGGGAAAGGTAAAGGGGGGTGATGGTCATGGTGGAGGTCACTTGTGGGGAAGAGCACTGGGTGTTATATGGAAACCAACCGGACAATAAACTATAAAGTTAAAAAAAAAAGAAAGAAATATATGTAGTGACACAGATACATGTGAAGTGAAAAAGGCAGAGCACAACACTTATTTTTCCTGTTAAAAAAAGTGATGTGTTTATGAGTTTACACATGCAAACAAAGGGGTCTGAAAGCAATTCCCCCCAAAAGTGTTAAAATAAGTAGCTGTGAGTAGATGGAAACACTGATGATTTTTTATATTCTTTTAGCTTCCTTAAATTTTCTGTAGTTCATACATAATAAGAAAAAATTTTACTTCATCTTGTGGGAGGAAAGTTACACAATTTCAATTAAATGTATGCAGCAAGGAATAGGGGAAAATTGCCAACATATAAGAAACACAGGACATTATATTATTCAGAGTAGTTTTATATTATAGTTATTGCCCCCCAAACACAGAAAACTATTTTTCTAGTCTCTTTTAGTCAATTTACTGAGTAAAGAGTAACAGAAATAAAACTGTTCATACTGCACTAAAAACAGGACTATCTTCCTGGCCGCTTTGAAGATAGAAGGTGGTGCTTGGAATTCTCTCTCTCTCTTCCTCCCTCCCTCCCCCTCCCTCTCCCACTAGCTCTCTCTCAAATAAATAATCGTAAAATTTTTTTTACCCTCTCCCACTAGCTCTCTCTCAAATAAATAATCTTAAAAATTTTTTATGTCTTTATTTTATTTTGAGAGAGAGTGAGAGATACAGAGAGTGAGCAGGGGAGGGGCAGAGAGAGAGGCAGACACAGAATCTGAAGCAGGCTCCAGGCTCTGAGCTGTCAGCACAGAGCCTGACGCGGGGCTTGAACCCACAGACTGTGAGATCATGACCTGAGCCGAAGTCGGACGCTTAACCGACTGAGCCACCTAGGCACCCCATCAAATAAATAATCTTAAAAAAAAGATATAAGTTGGCAAAAACATGAACTGCTGAAAATATAGTCCTTAATGTTTTATTTTATACACACATACACTCGCATATGCTCCCATAACCAGTAAGGTATTTTTAAATGGTAATAAGGCTATAATTTTAAAAGTCACTTTTTCAATCAAACTATTACTAAATAAATATAATTTAATGCACTATAATGCAAATTGAAGCATTTCAACCACTTTCTTGTTTCACAGGTTTTATCAATCTTCTTTTTCTTGACGGAATAATGACAAAAAGGCCCTGCTTCTGCATATCTTTAGAAACACTTTCTCCTGTCAAAACCTTCTACAACAGATCCCAAAATTTTTCAATGACACAGAGAAGTTACGGCTAAGAGCAAGAAAATTATTCTAGTTGGTTTATTAGTGCATAAAATGTGACCATTTCATTTAACAAAATGGGTTCTAAAGTTGTGTAATCATGCATAATGAGTTCATTCAGCTATAAAGTACATGACTTAAGTTATACATTAGATACACTATAAAGTTTGAAAAACACCTTTTTTATAAGTGGAGGCCCAATCAAAAAGTAATGTGAGAGGTTGAGGCACAGTTTTAAAGATTTTTAAACCAACTCATTCCGGCTGTACAAGAGTAAAATAACATGGGGAGGTCTCACTACAGATCCTAAAAGATCATATATCACATTTCAAAATCACCACAATCACCATACTGTGAACACCCATAATTCATACATTGAATACACAATGGTAATCCTGAAAGACAAAAGGGTTATCTAAGGCCACAAGCTTGAGACTGAACTCAAAATCACCTATCAACTTACCTTTTCATTTCTGACTAAGCAATACAAATAGTATACATACCCTTTTAAGATTACATTCTTAAAGAAAGGGTAGAAAATATGGGAAATGGTCAAGGAGGATAACAAGAAATTGGCTTATCTGAAAACGTACTGTGTAAAATATAATCACAGTATAGGGGGAAAAATGATTTAAGTAAGAAGTTATTTCGCAGGGGTCAAAATTCCTGAAGTAGCCAATGGTTGAAATCATAATAATTTTTATTTATGCCCCAGTTACACATACACAGTTTTACACGTAAAACATAAATCTCTTTCACTTTTCTGTTTATCATTTTCACAGTAAATAGAATTTAAAAGTTATTTTAAAAAAATAACTGTGGGATGCCTGGGTGGCTCAGTCAGTTAAGCATCCAACTTTGGCTCAGGTTATGATCTTACAGTTCGTGAGTTTGAGCCCCATGTTGGACCCTGTGCTGACAGCTCAGAGTCTGGAGCCTGCCTCTCTTTCTGTGTCTCCCTCTCTCTCTGCCCCTTCCCTGCTTGTGCTCTCTTTCTGTCTCTCAAAAATAATAAATAACTGGTCAAAATAAAAACATAACCTGTGATGAAATATCATAACAAAAGCTCTCTAAATTTGAATGCTATAAAAATATCATTAAAAGGCCTACAAAAGTAGGAGTGAATCTACTTTTCTCTTTGCTAACAACATATACAATGCAGCCTTCTTGCTATAGCTAAATAGACTCAAATTTAAAACATGGACTGACATTTTAAGCCCCATTAAAACTAGTACTATGTTAGTATGAGGAATAAAAGTTTTTACAAAGGTCTCAACTATATACTGGAATTAGCTTGCCATAATAAAGGAAATCAATTGGATTCAGAAAAAAAACCACAAGTAATGTAAGAAGGAATTCAAATGGGCTCACTAAGATCTCTTATGGTAACAAAATGAATTTGGAAGAAAATACCTGGGAACATCAGAGAGCTGTCAAAGAGGAGATGAAAGTACTGAAAATAATGTGGGCCAACATAAAAAAAAAAGATGCTACAAAAAGAGACGATACCAGAAAAAATACTCACTAAATATTTATTCAATTAATAAATTATCCATTCTTAAACACATGAGGACAATATGTCATTAATATTCAGGAGGTATAGCTATTACTTTATTAAATCATCTTAGTAATCTAAGTAACAGATTTTTAAATATTTTAAAATATTTACTTATTTGGTACTAATACAGAGCTTCAAAAGCCTTATGAGGCAAGGCAGACAAAAATAATGAAAGTAATATCTACTTGTACACAGGGAGCTGAAACAACACAATCACCACATGGTGAGCCAAAAACAAAATGCATAAATAAAACTGGGTGCATCTGACTCAATAGGGTATAACTGGAAGGCCACAAATTGCACTGTTTATATATGCAGCAGTTCTGAATTCAACAGTGTGACCTGAGGGAGAGATGTAGTCACTCATAGCAATAAGCACTGTAAATGAATACCTACAGCTAATAACTATGTGGGCAGGGCACAAAAAGGAAAATAAAAAAATTAAAACACATCTGAAACAACTCACTTGGTAGAATTTTAAGCTACTAAAGAAAACTGCATATTAATAAGCTAAATATATGTTTTGCTTCTCAGGTCAGTAACTTTGTATCTTTCACCAGAAAATGTTATCTAGCAATGAAGCAAGAACAATTTTTTCCACCAAGAGTCCATTGCTTCCAAGGGTGTGTAGCCTAATCGGCTTTAATAATAAGATAAGAGAGTAAGAAAAAAGAAAATGAGCTTTTGATAAAGGTAACAGAATCACCTTTTCTTTAACTGATAATGGGATTTATCTAAGAATTCTAGTTAAAAAGACATTCCTGAATTCAGGGGTACCTGGCTGGCTCAGTCAGTAGAACCTGTGACTCTTGATCTTGGGGTCATAAATTCAAGCTCCACCTTGGGTATAGAGATTAATTTAAGAAAAAAATCACATACTTGAATTCTAATATCAAGAAATGTTCTAATACTAGATCAAGGGACTAGTTTATAAAGAAACTACTTAGGGGCAAAATTTGTGGTGAGGAAGAAAAAAATACATACTAAAAATTTTGGATGCAATTTGTTTCGTCTAAATGTGTGCTATAGACTAAATGCTTTTCCCCCTAAAGAACCAATTTAGCAGCAAATAATTTGGAAAGGCCCACAATTTCATGGATAAGCAGACTGTCCAGAGAAGAGAACAGTCTCTTCAATCCAGGCTAAAGGCAACTAACTGCAATTAAAGGAATAAATTCAACCACTACTTCAACACAGTTAGAAATAACAGTGGCTTGATAAAAGCTAGGTCAAAAGACAAGCAAGTTCAGCAGATGTCTAATGGAAAAATTCAGAGGGTAACTGAAAAACTTCTCCAATCTTATTAGGGATGTAAGTATACAATATGTTCAGGGATGGGAGATGAAAGATCGATTATCAGGAATAGCTCTATTATTGTTAATTTTTTTGTACCTTAAGCTTTTTTTTCCATATTCTATTGGACTAATACAATAAATGAAGAGTTTACCTAGCAGTGAAAAGGTCCTAATATGGCTTATGGTACATGAGATATATTTGCACTCAACAGTCAATAAATACAATAATGTATAATAAAAAAAATAACAAGCTGACTGATATGCACACTGGCCAGTAAGTTAATTTGCTATCCCAAGGGAAGTCAATTGGAAAAAACAGATGAAGTTCCTAAGGTTGTTTGGTGATAAATAAAATCAAAGCTAGAAAACAACCTCTCCACATCATCCAAGTATTCATGTGCATTGGCCTAAGTGTCCATTCAGTTGAAAAAGACTGGAGATTTGTTATTCCATTATCTCTCCAGGACTCCAATTTTTTAATAATCCAATCTGCTGTTCCACTCCTTCTGATTATATAAAGTTTTATACCAAATCTCTCTGATTGCTCTACTAAATCTTAATCTCTCTTTTAATACTACTAGCTTCTGACTATATCCAATGAGGATCTCCTTCTAACATAAAAAGAGTATGTCAAGCAAAAACTGGAAAGTAGTCCTTATTTTAAGTTCTTCATTACTCATGTTATTATAAGCACTGAATTAACTAATTAGTAAACGAATTGATTCCTCAAAAGAAGCACATTAAAAAAAGTTTAAATGAAGGAGTATAACAACAAAATTCTTAAAAAATCTGAAGATTCTATTGTAGAACAAATAATTTTCTTAATTTATCTATTTTAAAAACAAGAGCTTCCAAATACTGAAACCACCACTCTTTTCTCACAATCGCTTGTACTACAGGGATTGGATAAAAGGATGATATAAAGAACACCTGAGCAGAGGGCAGGCAAGATGGCGGAGAAGCGGGGAGATCTGTAATCTGCGCACGCCCCTATGGATTGAACTGAGAAGGACTGAAGTGATAAAACTCGGATTTGCAAGTGGGGGAAAGAAGAAATAGACGCCAGAAAGAAGACAACCTCAAAGATGCCTGAGTGAGTGACGGTGATCTGGGAAATTAGGGGACGGGCGA
This sequence comes from Cryptoprocta ferox, assembly GCA_028646485.1. Taxonomy (NCBI): domain Eukaryota; kingdom Metazoa; phylum Chordata; class Mammalia; order Carnivora; family Eupleridae; genus Cryptoprocta; species Cryptoprocta ferox. The sequence continues at coordinate 54,441,935 of CM053579.1, forward strand.
GTCCTGGTGGTGCAGAGGGAAGGAGACCAAACCCAACACAGGGAGAGCGCGATGTGCCCCGGAGAGACCAGGGGAAGAGTAAGACAGACGGAAACCGCACCTAGAACCATCTCTAAGGGAGGAAAAACCTGCCCGTCTCCCCATATGTAGCTGCCGAGCGCCGGGAGAGAGGTCCGTCCTGTCTGGCCAGCGAGTTCTTCCTTGGGCACAGCAGCGGAGGCATCCATTCCAAGCGGTGCCGCGAGGGACGGCGGTACAGATAGAGGCGGCGGCAGCCCGAAAAGCGGTGGTGGCAGCGCCACAAAAGCACCTTAAAAGCAGCAGCGTCGGCTCCGCAAAAAGGGCAGCGCAAGCCGGGCCAGGAGGCTGGCCGCCAGCGGGAACGCATCGCATCCCCAGTGACGGTGTTGAACTGCATGGACTAGGCTTAGAAAGTGAGGCGGAGCTTGGAGAATACAGTTTGGCTCGACCGCGGCACAGGGAGATCGGACTCAGAGAAGCGGCTTGCAACGCTTGGTTCTAGCAAAGCTTTGAAGCGGCGCCATACTTCTCCCCGCAACCACCAAGGCGGGGCCTCGGAGCCGCACAGAGAAGTTGTCTTTTTTTTTTCTTTCCTTTTTTCTTTGCTTCTCCTTCTTTTCTGCTGCCATCCAGATATATTTCCCTTCGCATATTCTTATCTCTCCTCTTGGCTGATTATATGCTTTTAGACTGACCACAGACTTTTACTGTCTCTGTCCCCACCTTGTTTTTCTTTTTTGTTTTGTTTTTGTTTCTTTTTCTTCTCTCTTTTCTTCTCTTCTTTCTGTCCTTTCCTTTCCTTTCCCTTACTTCTTTCCCCTTTTGGCTTGCTTGTTTGATTTCTCTGTGCGTTTGCGTGCTTTTGTTCCCTATATACTACTCTGTTTCCTTTTCAGGGATACCTCAAAAAACAAGCCAAAGTACACATGGTGGAGAGTCCCACATAACTGACTAGGGAAATAAAATAATCAGAGGCACAACAAGAGAAACCGAGGGACACCATTAAAAAAACACTTTATGAGACGACAGGCCCTGGACAGTCAATGAGCCTCCTTTAATAGATAAAGAATAACAGGTACACAGTACATAACGAGCTTTTAAAACTGACAAGAGACAGTAAGCTAGCCAAAATGATGAAACAAAAGAACTCTCCAATAAAGCAACTCCAGGAAGAAGTCACAGCCACAGAACTGCTCAAAACAGGCTTAAACAACATAACTGAACAAGAATTTAGAACAACTGTCATAAAATTAATTGCTGGACATGAAAAACACATCAAAGAATCTACTGATACACAAACTAGGGACCTTCAAAATAGCTGTGATGAGTTAAAAAAAAGGCTATAAATGAGGTGCATAACAAAATGGAGGCAGCCACTGCACGGATTGAAGAGGCAGAGAGGAGAATAAGTGAATTAGAAGACACAGTTATAGCAAAAGAGGAAGCCGAAAAAAAGAGAGAGAAATTGATACAGGAACACGAAAAGAGAATTCGAGACCTGCGTGATACAATAAAATGGAACAATATCCGTATCATAAGAATTCCCTAAGATGAGGAAAGAGAAAAAGGTCCTAAAGGGGTACTGGATCAAATTATAGCGGCAAACTTCCCGAATATGGGGAAAGAAATGGACATTGAAATCCAAGAGGCACAAAGAACCCCCTTAAGACTGAACTTGAATCGACCTTCGGAACGACATATCATACTGAAACGGACAAAATATAAAGACAAAGAGAGAATTCTGAAAGCAGCTAGGGAAAAAAGGGCCCTAACATACAAAGGGAAACCTATCAAAGTGGTTACAGACCTATCTACTGAAACTTGGCAGGCCAGAAAGGAATGGCAGGAAATTTTCAATGCGATGAACAGAAGAAATATGCAGCCAAGAATCCTTTATCCAGCGAGCCTGTCATTCAAAACACAAGGAGAGATAAAGGTGTTCCCAAATAAACAAAAATTGAGAGAATTCGTCACCACCAAACCAGCACTACAAGAAATCCTAAGAGGGATTCTATG
>CM053579.1:54444471-54460906 GCA_028646485.1 Cryptoprocta ferox
CTGATTGCCCAATCATTCGTTAGTAGGGTGGTTTTTAACCTCCACATTTTTGGAGGTTTTCCAGACGTATTCCTGAGATTGATTTCAAGTTTCATAGCATTGTGATCTGAAAGTGTGCATGGTATGATCTCAATTTGTTTATATTTATGGAGGGCTGCTTTATGACCCAGTATATGATCTATCTTGGAAAATGTGCCCTGCGCACTCGAGAAGCAGGTGAATTCCCTAGCTTCAGGATGTAGGATTCTAAATATATCTATCAATTCCATGTGTTCCAATGTTCCAATGTGTTGTTCAGGTCCACTGTTTCTTTAGTGATTTCTGTCCAGTTGATCTAACCATTGCTCTAAGCGGAGTATTAAACCCCCTGCAAATAGCACATTCTTATCAATAAGTTTGTTTCTGGTGTGATTGTTTCATGTATCTGGGTGCTCCCAAATTCGGCGCATAGATGTTTATAATTGTTAGCTCTTCCTGATGGAGAGACCCTGTAATTATTATATAATGTCCTTCTTCATCTTTTGTTAGTGCCTTTCCTTTGAAGTCCAGTTTGTCTGATAGAAGTATGGCTACTCCGCCTTTCTTTTTACTACCAGTTTGAATGATAGGTATTTCTCCATCCCCTTACTTTCAATCTGAAGGTGACTTCACGTCTCAAATGAGTCTCTTGTAGACAGCAAATGGATGGATTTTGTTTTTTTATCCATTCTGCTACCCTGTGTCGTTTGATTTGAGCATTTAGTCCATTTACATTCATTCTTATTATTGAAAAATATGGGTTTAGATTCATTGTGTTCTCTGTAGGGTTCATGCTTGTAGTGGTGTCTCTGGTAGCTTGTATTCCTTGCAACATTTCCCTCATCGAGTCCCTCTTAGGATTTCTTGTAGGGCTGGTCTGGTGGTGATGTATTCTCTCAATTTTTGTTTATTTGGGAAAACCTTTATCTCTCCTTGTATTCTGAATGACAGGCTCGCTGGATTAAAGATTCTTGCCTGCATGTTTTTTTTTCTGTTCATCACATTGAAGATTTCCTGCCATTGCTTTCTGGCCTGCCAAGTTTCAGTAGATAGGTCTGTAACCACTCTGATCGGTTTCCCTTTGTATGTTAGGGCCCTTTTATCCCTAGCTGCTTTCAGAATTCTTTTTCTTTATGTTTTTCCATTTTCCCTATGATATGTCGTACTGAAAGTCGATTCAAGTTACGTCGAAAGGTAGTTCTCTGTGCCTCTTTGATTTCAGTGTCTATTTCTTTCCCCAAATTGGGGAAGTTCTTGGCTATAATTTGATCAAGTACCCCTTCAGGACCTTTTTCTCTTTCTTCTTCTTCAGGAATTCCTATGATGCGGTTATTGTTGCCTTTGATTGTATTACTCAGGTCTCGAATTCTCCTTTCGTGCTCCTGGATCAATTTCTCTCTCTCTTTTTCTCGGCTTCTTCTTTTGCTATAACTGTGTGTTCTAATTCACTTATTCTCCTCTCTGCCTGTTCAATCCGTGCAGTGGCCTCCTCCATTTTATTATGCACCTCATTTATAGACTTTTTTTTTTACCTTGTCACTGCTGCTTTGAAGGTCCCTAGTGTGTGTATCAATAGCTTCTCTGATGCTTTTTCCAAGCCCAGCAAATAATTTTATGACAATTTTTCTAAATTCTTGTTCAGTTATGTTGCTTATGTCTGTTTTGAGCAGTTTTGTGTCTGTGACTTCTTCCTGGAATTTCTTTAGAGGAGAGTTCTTTCGTTTTGTCATTTTGGCTAGCTTTCTGTCTCTTGTCAGTTTTAAAAGCTCATTATGCACTGTGCACCTGATAGTATTGTTCTATTAAAGGAGGTGCATTGACTGTCCAGAGCCTGTCATTTCAGGAAGTGTTCTTTTAATGGTGTCTCTAGGTTTCTCTTATTGTGCCTTTCATTATTTTATTTCCCTATTCAGTGATATTTGGGACTCTCCACCATGTGTACTTTCGCTTGTTTCTTGAGGTAGCTCATGCATCTATGAGGGTGTCATCTATGCGGATTCTATGTGTTTTCCTCCCACTGTTGCAAATCAGCATATTGTGGCTTTAGTCCTTCGCCGTTTGATAGTTGCAGGCAGGCGGAGATTACAGAGCTCCCTACTTCTCTGCCATCTTGCCCCCCTCCCCAACCAATGCTATTTTAAATAAAGAAATAAAATGTTTTGGTTGATAACTTTTTTCTTTTTTTAGTGAATCACGAAATTTTTTGTTTTAAGCCCAAGAAAGTCTCAGCCATATAACCATGGTCAATTCATGATGTTTTGCATTAGAAGACCTGTGGTTATAAGAGTCAATCAATGTATTCTGGAAGATAATAATCTTGAATGTGTGTGTGTGTGTGTGCACGCGCATGCGCATTCTATGCAAGTACAATATGTATAAGAATTTTTAGTTACTTATTATTCGCTCTTACCCCTTCTTTAGGGTCTGTGTGGAGTCCTCCTCCTGCATGACCATGCCAACATGTCCTCTTTTCTATCAGTGGCCATGCCTGGAGAGCCTAGTTGAAGATGATACCAAGTGGTCCATTAGCTATTACAGAATTTCCGATCTTTAAAACTCTGACTTAGCCTAATCTAATGAATGTATCACATACAAATTCATAGGCATAGCTTTTAGCCTAGTATAACAAAGCAAAACACCTTCACAATTAGCTTACAGATACACTTACACAAAGAATATTGAAATATCACTAATATTCATACAGAAGTTACCTTCTTAAAGACCTTTTGAAATTAATGTTTAAAACCTTTGACATATATTACACTTCCATTTGATTTATACCAGCTTTCTTATTGTAAATTGCTACTATAGTACTATGTAATCTGTTACTTAATCATTGGCAAAGGATATCCTATGGTTAACTAATTATATCCCACTTGCTTTCCACATGTATACAGTTTTGCTTTAAATTTAACATAGTTCATTTTGTATAACTGATTCTTCTCCTTATTCATGCTCATATGAGTATTTTTAATGCTTACTGTCTATCTTATGTTATAGTAATATGTATGCATGTTTTGTCTTTCCTATTACATGGTAAGTTTCTTGAAATTAAGACAGTCTCCTTTATCCTTGTATCTCCCATGGCTTATATCACAGTGTCTTGCACATGGGCAGAGTAGATTTCAATGCTTAATGGATTAGCTTATAAAACAGAGCTATCTATAAATCTCTCAACTAGCCTTGAAAACATGCAAACATCTTGCCTAGAGCAAAATTTTAAAAAAGGTCTTAAGACTGATTCTTAGGTTAGAGAAATATAAAAGTTAAATAATTTGAAAAAATGTAATAGTTAATAAGACAGTAAAGATTAGGCTCAAAATTTAAGCTTGCTAATATTTCGTTTTTCCTCAATTAAAATATACTTAATGAAACAAATACATATAATAATGCTTCTTCAGTAGCTATAATAATCAATAATTAATGAAGTAATGAAGGACACAGTTCTTTACAAACACAAATGTGTATCAGTGCGAAATCATAATAGTATAAGCTTTGGGTCAAGCTATGACAATGAATCACAAAAACCAAAAGTGCCTTCTTATTTGCACCAGTTGAGAACAAAAAATAATTGCCATAAATGGGTTGATTCTTGGATCAACAATCTTTAAAGCATTTTTATAGGGAAAACATCAAAATATAAATTTCAGTGTATAATGTCTCTGTGACATTTTTTTCCATCTAAAAGACAAGCAACAAATTATATCAAGGTGTCTGATTAATACCACACAAGATAATAAGGTCTTCATCAAAGCAAAAGATTGAAATGTTATTCACTTTTAGAGCCTCTGTATAAATTAGAACAATGCCTTGTACCTTAAAGGCAAATAATTGTTAATCAGAAATAATAAAGGTAGTACTCAGGGTTTAGACTGTCTTCCAATTTTCCATCCTTTTTCTATCTTGGAGAATTGCCTGTATAGTTTTAGATGACTGAGACATTTTGACATTGTCTTTCACTTACATTAACAATAAAAAATAACTTTTATCAACAAGTAAACTAAGCATCAGGCTCTAATAAGCACACAGTCCCTTGATACTCTGCCATTTGAACATCTTCGAAGGTAAAAGACTTTCACTCATTTGAAAACCTTACAGCATTCCATATATCAGATACAAATTACCAGGATAATTTTAAGTGTCAACAAGCTGATATTACATTTATAAAAGCATTCTGAAAATGTTACTGTAGCTGGCACTGATCTCAAGAGATTCTGACAGATTTCTCCAGGAGTGAAACATAATCAAGATATCTATCCCTGTTTCTATGACCAGAAACATAATTTCTTATTCATCTCTCAGTATTTAGGAAAAAAAATGAAAAAAGGAATTATTTGAGAAATACAAAATATGTAGTATAAATTTGAAAATGCTTGAAGGATTTACCCATTTTTCCAAGTTATATATAGAAGTATCTGCTTAATCTTACCCTGGTAACATGTAATATCTGTTTTAAGTTGCCTTTTCCCAGTCTCTGCCATGTAGTATGTTTTAATGACTCTGGGATCTGCAGAAAAGGAAAAAAGGAAGAACTCTCAGAATAAATAATTAATATTAAGAGATTTCCTCTATTCTCCTGTATACATCTGTTGGGTTCATCTAGTCTAAAATGTCACTGAAATCTACTATTTCCTTGTTGATTTTCTGACTGGATGATTTAAGTTGGGTGTTAATGCTCCCTACTATTATTATATTATTAATTTATTCCTTTATGTCTTTTAATAGTTGCTTTATATACTGAGGTGCTTCCATATTGGTTGCATATTTATAATTGTTATATTCTCATTCTGGATTATTCCTTTTATTATTATGTAGTGTCCTACTTGGTATCTTGTTACCCTCTTTGTTTTAAATTGTATTTTGTCTGACATAACTACTGCTACCCCAGCTTTCTTTTTACTCCATTTGCATGATAAATCTTTTTCCATACCGTCACTATCAATCTGCATATATTTAGGTCTGAATGGAGTCTCTTATAAGAAGCATACAGATGGGTCTTACAATTTTGTCAATTCAGTCACCTTCAGTCTTTTAATTGAAGCATTCGGTCCATTTACATTTAAATTATTGACAGGTATGTACTCACTGCTATTTTGTTATTTGTTTTACAGTTGTTTTTGCAGTTCTTCTCTCTTTCTTCTCTTGCTATCTTAAATTGTGGTTTGATGGCTTTCTTTAGTGTTATGCTTGGATTCCTGTCTCTTTATTTTTTGTGTATTTACTATAGGTTTGGGGTTTGTGGTTACCATTAGGTTCACTGTATAACATCTAAAGGGTGTAACAGTCTACATTCAATTGGTAGTCACTGAAGACGGAATCCATTCTAAAAGCACTCAATTTTTTTTTTACCACCCCCATGTTTTATGTGTATACTTTAGTATGGTATAATTTTAGTTATATTTTGTAATATTTTAGTTATATTTTGTGAATATATGTATATGATACCATATATGTATATGTATATAATGCCATACTAAAATATGGTATTCTTATATTTTGTGAATCTCTTGACTGATTTTTGAATATATAATTGATTTTAATGTTTTTGTGCTTTAACCTCCATACTGGTTTTATAAGTTATTAATCTACTATTTCTGTTTTACATTTGCATTTACCTGTGAAATTTTTTCCTTCATAATTTTCTTACTCCTAATTGTGGCCTTTTCTTTCTATTCAAAGAATTTCCTTTAATTTTTCTTGAAGGCCGCTGTAAAGGTTATGAACGCCTTTAATTTTTGCTTATCTGGAAAACACTGTATCTCTCCTTCTATTCTGAATGATAACCTTCCTGGGTATTCTTGGTTGCAGATTTTTTTCCTTTCAGCACATAAAATACATGCTACTTCCGTCCAGACTGTAACATTTCTGCTGAAAAATCAGTTGGTAGCCTTATGGGGTTTCCCACATGATATGTATAATATATATTCCAAAAAAAATCCCTCCAAAAGGAGGACAAGACACATTCTCTTAAAGTACACATGGAACATTTTCCAGGACAGATCACATATTAGGCAACGAAACAAGTCTCAATAAATCTGAAAAGAAAGTCATATCATGTATGTTTTCTGACCACAATAGTATGAACCTAGAAATCAGTAGCAAGGACAATCTGGAAAGAACACAAATACATGAAGGCTAAATAACATGCTACTAAACAATGAATGGCTCAATCAAGAAATCAAAGAGGAAATCAAAAAATATATGGAGATAAATGAAAAAGAAAACACAACAGTAAAAAATCTTTGGGATGTAGAAAAGCTGTAAGGGAGAAGTTCCTAGCAATAGAGGCCTACTTCAAGAAATGAGAAATATCTCAAATAAACCACCTAACTTTATATCTAAAGCTACAAAAAGAAGAACATGCAGAGCCCAATGCAAGTAGAAAGAAGTACATAATAAAAAAAATTACACAAGAAATAAAGGAAAGAGAGACTAAACAAACAATAGAACAGAATCCAGGAGTTGGTTCTTTGAGAAAATAAATAAAATTGATAAATCTTGACAAAGACTCATCAAGAAAAATTAGAGATAACTCAAATAAATAAAATCTGAAGGAGGAGAAATAACAACCAACATCACAGAAATACAAATGATAACAAGAGAAAGGATGAAAAATTACATGCCAAAAACTTAGCAAAGTGGAAAAAATGGGTAAGTTCCTAGAAACATATAGCCTTCCAAAACTGCATCAGGAAGAAATAAAAAGTTTAAACAGACTAATTACATGCTAGTAAATTTTATCACTAATCCAGAAACTCCCAACAAGTAAAAGCCCAGGACCAGACGGCTTCACAGTCAAGTTTTACCAAACATTTAAAGCAGAGTTATTACCTATTCTTCTCAAACTGTTAGTAAAAATAGAAGAGAAAGGAAAGCTTTCAAATTTATTCTATGAGACCAGCATTATCCTGATACCAAAACAAGATAAAGTCAAACACAAAAAAGAAAACTACAGGCCAATATCCCAGAAGAACATAGATGCAAAAATCCTGTAAGCAGAGTAAATGCAATAATACATTAAAAGTATTGTTCACCATGATCAAGTGCGATTTATTGCAGGGATGCAAGGGTGGTTTAATAGTCATAAATCAATCAATAAGATATATCACATTAACAAGAAAAAGGATAAAAAACCATTATGATCATCTCAATAGATGCAGAAAAAGCATGTGACAAAGGATAACATCCATTCATGATAAAAACTCTCAACTAAGAAAGTTGAAAGAAAACTTACCTCAACATGATAAAGGACATATATGAAAAACCCAGAGCTAATATCATACTCAGTGGTGAAAAACTGAGAGCTTTTCCCCTAAAATGAGGAAAAAGAAAAGGGTATCTACTCTCACCACTTTTATGCAACATAGTTTAAGAAGTCCGAGCCACAGCAATCAAACAACAAAAAGAATGTAAATAAGGCATCCATATCAGTAAGGAAGAAAAAAACCTTTTACTATCTGCAGATGACAGGATATTATATATTAAAAACTCCGACGGGGCGCCTGGGTGGCTCAGTTGGTTAAGCGTCTGACTTCGGCTCAGGTCATGATCTCACGGTTCATGGGTTCGAGACCAGCATCGGGCTCTGTGCTGACAGCTCAGAGCCTGGAGTCAGCTTCGGATTCTGTGTCTCCCTCTCTCTGTGTCCCTACCCTACTCATGCTGTTTCTGTCTCAATAAAAAAATTTAAAAAAAAAAAAAACTTCCGAAACATCAAAAAATAACTAGAACTGATGAATTCAGTTAAGTCACAGAATACAAAATTAATACACAGAAATCTGTTGCATTTCTATGCACTAATAATGAAGTAACAGAAAGAGAAATTAAGAATACAATCCAATTTACAACTGCACCATAAAGATAACTACAAATAAACTTAAAAATAAATTTCTTTTATTGCCCACAAATACACATAAATCCAAAACCATGGCCAATGTTAGAGAGATGATTATGCTTGTATACATGTCTAAAAAGGTAAAATATAAAATGTGTGAAAGTAAATTATATTACTTATTAAATGTATCAAACTGTATTTTCTTTTTTCCCTCTTTTTAATCTATGTTTATCTTTTCTTTCCTAAAGCCTTCAAAGCCTTCAACCCCAATTCTTTCTTAAATGGCTTTTATGCACTCTTCAAACACACCTCCCATTACTAACCCCCTTTACTATATTTTATTATGTTCTACCTTGCATATAATCCCTCTTTAGTCTTAATCACCAAGCTAAATTTAGACAGTGGTCCAAGATCAGTTTTGCCAAATACTTCTATGTAACAAGCAGATGAACTCCAATGAAAGATTCCTTGGGCCAACAAGTTTTTGTTTTGATAATGCTCAACAAGTAGAGTTGAAAGCAGGCAGAATAAAGAACCTCTCCATGATAATTCCAGAGACATCTATAAAATGAACACATGTCCTTCTGAAATGCAAGATCAATTTGGTGAGGAAAAAATGTGGTTCTTAGGTCAAATCTCTCCCAAATGGCATGTAATACTTAGGATTTCCCTAAGCAATAAATACGCTGAACAAATAAATTCAGGTCTTAATATGAATGTTAATGTTGTACACTGCAAAACACAAAAAAGTCAAATAAACCAAATACTAACTTCCATATACAAAAAAACAAACCAAATAACTGAGAAAATTAACTCAGTTGTTTTCCAAAATGTGTTGAACAGTAGTACACTCCTGCTTATGGATACCTGAATTACAATGATTTCAAATATCTTTGTTGGACGGGAAGGGGGAGGCAAGATGGCGGAGAAGTAGGGAGCTCTGTAATTTTCACCCGACCTCATCTATCAAACTAAGAAGGACTGAAGCCACAATACGCTGATCCACAAGAGTCTGGGAGGAAAAGAGACAGAGTTTGCAAAGAAGACAGTGTCGTGGTGAGTGTGTGCGAACTGGGGAAAATAAAAACGGTCCGGGACCGGAGGCTTGGAGGGGAGGGAGCTCCCTCCGAGCAGAGCATCGGGGAGCCCGCAGAGCATTGGAGAGAGGAGGGGAAGAGAAAGAGAGGCTGAAAACGCTCATAGAGCTGCCTCTAGAGAAGAGAAAAACCTGAGCCCGGGACAGAGAGGGATCCTACCATACCATCTATAACTGCAGGGCACAGGGAGAGAGATCCGATCCCTTTAGCTGGCGCATTTTCCTGGGTTTCGGGTGCCCTGATCCCTGGCGGCGGCGCCCGGCCTGCGGGAGTACATCAGGCGGTATCATTAAAGTGCCTGGACTAGGATTTGGACACGAGGCGGGGCTTGGAAAATACAATTTGGCCCACCCTCGGCACAAGGAGATCAGACACAAGAGAGTTGGTTGCAACACTTGGTTCAAGAAGGGATTGGGGCGCCGCCATTCTTCTCCCCACAACCACCAAGGCCGGGCCTCTGAGAGCAGCCCACTACACCTACCTACACTAAACCACGCCCATCTGCTCTGGAGAGCTGCCTTTTTATTCTTTTTCTCCTTTTCCCCCCTGGAGCACAGGAAAGACCAACATTGATGCATTGCTATGATTAGAACAAGTCTTGCCATTCAGATATATTTTCCCTTATCTCATTCTTATCTCTCCCCTCCTCTGGTTGCACTCTTTTAGAGTGTCATTTGTCTTTTGTTGTTTTTGACTCACCCCCTTTTTTTTTCTTTCTTTTTTATTCCTTTCCCCTATTGGTTTCCTTGTTTGTTTGAATTGTATGTGCTTTTGCGTGCTTTTCTTCCCTGTGTGTTTGTCTGTCTCTCTTTTTTTTTTAATGTTTTATTATATTTTTGGGAGACGGAGAGCCAGAGTGGGGTGGGGGGAGCAGAGAGAGAGGGAGACACAGAATCTGAAGCAGGCTCCAGGCTCTGAGCCATCAGCACAGAGCCCAACGCGGGGCTCAAACCCATGAAGCCCAGAATCTTGACCTGGACTGAAGTCGAACTGTCAACCGACTGGGCCATCCAGGAACCCCTGTTTGTCTGTCTCTTTTGCTTTTGAGGGCTACCTCAAGAAACAAGCCAAAGTACACATGGTGGGGAGTCTCTACTCAGTACTCATCACTGAGTAGAGAAGTAAAATAACCAAAGGCACAACAACAGAAACGGAGACACACCATTAAAAGAACACTTCCTGAACGGACAGGCGCGGGCCAGTCAATGAGCCTCCTTTAATACAGAAATACTAGCAGGTCCAGAGTGCATAACGACTTTTAAAACTGACGAGAGACAGAAAGCTAGCCAAAAATGACGGAACAGAAGAAATCCCCTCTAAAGAAATTCCAGGAAGAAATCACAGCCAAAGAACGGATCAAAACAGATATAAGCAACATAAAGGAGCAAGAATTTAGAATAAGTGTCATAAAATTAATCGCTAGGCTTGAAAAAACCATGGAAATGATCAGAGAAACGACTGATGCAAAGACTAGGGACCTTCAAATTAGCTATGATGAGTTAAAAAATGCTATGAAGAAGGTGCATGATAAAATGGAGGAGTCCACTACACGAATTGAGGAGGCAGAGAGGAGAATAGGTGAATTAGAAGACACAGTTATGGAAAAAGAAGAAGCCAACAAAGAGAGAAATAAACTGATCCAGGAGCACGAAAGGAGAATTCGAGACCTGAGTAATAAAATCAAACAGAACAATATACGAATCATAGACATTCCTGAAGAAAAAGAAAGAGAAAAAAGGTCCAGAAGGGGTGCATGATCAAATTACAGCCGAGAACTTCCCCAATGTGGGGAAGAAAATAAACATTGAAATCCAAGAGGCACAGAGAACTCCCCTCAGATGTAACCTGAATCAACCTTCGGAACGACATATCATAGTGGAACTGGCAAAATATAAGGATACAGAGAAAATTCTCAAAGGAGCTAGGGATAAAAGGGCCCTAGCATACAAGGGGAAACCCATCAAAATGGTTACAGGCCTATCTACTGAAACTTGGCAAGCCAGAAAGAAATACCAGGAAATCTCCAATGTGATGAACAGAAAAAATAGGGAGCCAAGAATCCTTTACCCAGCGAGCCTGTCATTCAAAATAGAAGGAGAGATAAAGGTGTTCCCAAATAAACAAAAATTGAGAGAATTCATCACCACCAAACCACCGCTACAAGAAATCCTAAGAGGGACACGATGAGGGAAATGTTGCAAGGAATAAAAGGTACCAGAGACACCGGTACAAGCATGAGCCCTAGAGAGAAAACAATGAACCTAAACCCATATTTTTCAATAACAACACTGAATGTAAATGGACGGAATGCTCCAATCAAACGACATAGGGTAGCAGAATGGATAAAAAAACAAAATCCACCTATTTGCTGTCTACAAGAGACTCATTTGAGACGTAAGACACCTTCAGATTGAAAGTAAGAGGATGGAGACATATCTATCATGCGAACGGAAGGGAAAAGAAAGCCAGAGTAGCCATACTTATATCGGACACACTGGACATTAAAGTAAAGGCAGTAACAAAAGATGAAGAAGGACATTATATAATAATTACAGGGTCTCTCCATCAGGAAGAGCTAAAAATTATAAACATCTATGCGCTGAATTCGGGAGCACCCAGATACATAAAACAAGTAAACACAAACAGAAACAATCTTATTGATAAGAATGTGCTAATTTTAGGAGACATTAATACTCCACTTACAGCAATGGATAGAACAGCCAGACAAAAAAATCACTAAAGAAACAATGGATTGAATGACACATTGGAACAGATGGAATTGACAGACATATTTAGAATTCTACATCCTGAGTCTAGGAAATTCACCTTCTTCGCGAGTGCACATGGCACATTTTCCAAGATAGATCACAGCCCTCAATAAGTATAAAGGAATTGAGATCATACCATGCACACTTTCAGATCACAATGCTATGAAACTTGAAATCAATCACAGAAAAACGTCTGGAAAACCTCCAAAAATGTGGAGGTTAAAAACCACCCAACTAAAGAATGATTGGGCCAATCAGGCAATTAGAGAAGAAGTTTAAAAATATATGGAGACAAGTGAAAACGAAAATACAACAATCCAAACTCTCTGGGATGCAGCAAAGGCAGTCCTAAGAGGAAAGTATACTGCAATCCAGGCCTATTTCAACAAACTAGAAAAAGCGCAAATTGAAAATCTAACAGAGCCCCTAAAGGAACTAGAAGGAGAGCAGCAAGAGTACCCCAAACCCAGCAGAAGAAGAGAAATAATAAATATCAGGGCAGAAATAAACAATATAAAATCCAAAACAAACAGTTGAGCAGATCCATGAAACCAAGAGTTGGTTTTTTGAAAACATAAACAAAATTGATAAAACTCTACCAAGGCTCCTCAGAAAAAGAGAGAACACCCAAACAGACAAAATCATGAATGAAACTGGATCTATTACAACCAATCCCGCAGAAATACAAGCAATCATCACAGATTACTATGAAAATTATATGCCAACAAACTGGACAACCTAGAAGAAATGGAGAAATTGCTAACCACACACTCACTACCAAAATTCAAACGAGAAGAGTTACAAAATATGAACAGACCCATAACCAATGAAGAAATCAAATCAGTTGTCAAAAATCTCCCAACGAATAAGAGCCCAGGGCCAGATGGCTTCCCTGGGGAATGCTACAAGACATTTGAAGCAGAGTTAATACCCATTCTTCTCAAGCTATTCCAAAAAATAGAAAAAGAAAGAAAACTTCCGGACTCATTCTATGAAGCCAGCATCACTTTGATTCCCAAACCAGACAGAGACTCAACAAAAAAAAAGAGAACTACAGGCCAATATCCTTCATGAAGACACATGCAAATATAACCAACAAGATACTAGCAAATCGAATTCAAGAGCATATAAAAGGAATTATCCACCATGATAAAGTGGGATTCATTCCTGGGTTACAGGGCTGGTTCAATATTCGCAAACCCATCAATGTGATACATCATGTTAACAAAAAAAAGATAAAAACCATATGATCCTGTTGATAGATGCAGAAAAAACATTTGACAAAATAGAGCATCCTTTCTTAATAAAAACCCTCAAGAAAGTCGGGATAGAAGGAACTTACTTAAACATTATAAAAGCCATCTATGAAAAGCCCACAGCTAATATCATCCTCAATGGGGAAACACTGAGACCTTTCCCCCTGAGATCAGGAACACAACATGGATGGCCACTCTCACCACTGTTGTTTAACATAGTGCTGGAAGTTCTAGCATCAGCAATCAGACAACAAAAGGAAATAAAAGGCTTCAGAATTGTCAAAGATGAAGTTAAACTTTCACTTTTTGCAGGTGACATGATACTCTACAAGGAAAACCCAACAGACTCCACCAGAAGCCAACGAGAACTTATCCATGAATTCAGCAAAGTCGCAGGGTACAAAATCAACTTCCAGAAATCAGTTGCATTTTTATACACCAATAATGAAGCAACAGAAAGAAAAATCAAGAAACTAATCCCATTCACCATTGCATGATAAACCATAAAAACCTAGGAATAAACCTAACCAAACATGTAAAAGATCTGTATGATGAAAACTATAGAAAACTTATGTAAGAAATTGAAGAAGACACAAAGAAATGGAAAAATATCACATGCTCATGGATCAGAAGAATATACATTGTTAAAATGTCATTATTACCCAAAGCAATCTACACATTCAATGCAATCCCAATCAAAATTGCACGAGCATTCTTTGCAAAGCTAGAACAAACTATCCTAAAATTCATAGGGAACCACAAAGAACCCCGAATAGCCAATGTAATATTGAAGAAGAAAACCAAAACGGGAGGCATCACAATCCCAGACTTTAGACTCTACTACAAACCTGTAATCATCAAGACAGTATGGTACTAGCACAAAAACAGACACATAGACCAATGGAATACATTAGAGAGCCCAGAACTGGACCCACAAATGTATGGCCAATGAATCTTTGACAAAGCTGGTAGAGTATCCAGTGGAAAAAAGACAGCCTCTTTAAAAGGTGGTGCTGGGAGAACTGGACAGCATCATGCAAAATAATGAAACTAGATAACTTTCTTACACCATACACAAAAATAAACTCCAAATGGATGAAGGACCTGAATGTGACACAGGAAACCATAAAAACCCTAGTGAAGAAAACAGGAAACAGCCTCCTTGACTTCAACCGCAGCAATTTCCTACTCAACACATCACCAAAGGCAAGGGAATCAAGAGCAAAAGTGAACTATTGAAACCTCATCAAGACAAAAAGCTTCTGCACGGCAAAGGCAACAATCAAGAAAACTGATATGCAACTGACAGATGGGAAAGGGTAGTTGCAAATGACATATCGGATAAAGGGCTAGTATCCAAAATCTACAAAGAACTCACCAAACTCCACACCCAAAAAACAAACAATCCAGTGAAGAAATGGGCAGAAGACATGAACATACAGTTCTCCAAAGAGGACATCCAGATGGCCAACAGACACATGAAACGATGCTCAGCATCACTCATCATCAGGGAAATACAAATCAAAACCACACTGAGATACCATCTCTCGCTGGTCACAGTGGCTAAAATGAAAAAATCAGGAGACTATAGATGCTGGAGAAGATGTGGAGAAACGGGCACCCTCCTACACTGTTGGCAGGAATGTAAACTGGTACAGCCGCTCTGGAAAACAGTGTGGAGGTTCCTCAAAAAATTAATAATAGAACTCCCCTATGACCCAACAATGGCAGTGCTGGGGATTTACCCAAGGGATACAGAAGTGCTGATGCATAGGGGCACATGGACCCCAATGTGCATAGCAGCACTTTCAACAATAGCCAAATCATGGAAAGAGCCTAAATGTCCATCAACTAATGAATGGATCAAGAAGATGTGGCTTATCTATACAATGGAATACTACATAGCAATGAGAAAAGAATGAAATCTAGCCATTCATAGCAACGTGGATGGAACTCGAGGGTGTTATGTTAAGTGAAATAAGTCAGGCAGAGAAGGACAGATACCATATGTTTGCACTCATAAGTCTATCAGAAGAAACTTATCAAAGGACCATGGGGAGAGGAAGGGGGAAAAAGTTAGGGAGAGGGAGGGAGGCAAATCATGAGAGACTCTTGAATACTGAAAACAAATTGGGGGCTGAAGGGGGAGGGCAAAAGGGGAAGGAGGGTGATGGACATGGAGGAGGGGACTTGTGGGGAAGAGCACTGGGTGTTATATGGAAACCAAACTGACATTAAACTATAAAAATAAAAAGTAAAAAAAAAAATAAAGATTTCAAAAATAGTGATGGCTGTTTGCACAGTGACTTGACAAACCCGAGCTCCTACATGATTCCACGTATCTTCAAACTCTACAAGGCATCTACTGTCATACTGCCTTTCTGGGGCTTAACTCAATTGTTTCCCTCACTGACTTTTTCCATACTTGTAGCTCACACAATCTTTACTTCTAAATTTCCTGTTTTACATAAGCTCCCAGTTCAAGTACTAGACATGAAGGAACATCTTGCACATGTTTGCACATTCATATGCAACTTAATCTTCTTTGACTTTGAAAATTTGCCCAGTTATCTCAAATAAATGACTACTATCCACCTTCTTTCCTCACCCAAAGTGATGGCTTAAATATGACCAACAGCTAACAGATGAATGCTGGTAATACACTTAACAGCAATCCATATGTTTTGAAGTGATGTTGGTCAAAATTAAAACAACTTACCTTAAAATATAAGCCATTGAAAGTATCTATAAACCTCTTCAGAATTTCCAGTTTTTTCTTTCAACTTTTATTATTATTATTTTTTCTTTTTAGAGAGATTGAGAGAGAAAGAGAGAGAGCATAAGAGAGCAAGCGAGCATAAGTGAAGGAGGGTCACAGGGAGAGACTCTTGAGCAGGCTCCATGCCCAGTGTGGAGCCCAATGTAGGGCTCAACGTCACTGAGAGATCATGACCTGAGCCAAAATCGACAGTCGGGCACTTTACCAACTGGGGCACCCAGGCACCCCTAAACTTTTTTTTTAATAAAATCTTTTTTTTTCATGTTTATTTATTATTGAGAGACAGAGACAGAGTATCAGCCTGGGAGGGGGCAGAGAGAGGGGGAGACATAGAATCCAAAGCAGACTCAAGACTTTGAGTTGTCAGCACAGAGCCTGACGCAGGGCTCAAACTCACAGACAGGGAGATCATGACCTGAGCTGAAGTCGGAAGCTTAACAGACTGAGTCACCCAGGTGCCCCGCCCCTAAACTTTTTCAATCAAACCATTTTGTCCCATAAGCATCAGGATTCAAGGTGAATAATTTAAAATGTTCATATTCAGGAGGAGGACAAGATGGCAGAAGAGCAGGGAGCTCTGTAATCCGCGCACGCCCATATGGATTGAACTGAGAAGGACTGAAGGGATAAAACTTGGATTTGCAAGTGGGGGAAAGAAGAAACAGATGCCAGAAAGAAGACAA
>CM053579.1:54461406-54478428 GCA_028646485.1 Cryptoprocta ferox
GCCAGATGGGACGGATTTCTCTCCCGGCGCTCGGCAGATATATATGGGGAGACAGGCGAGTTTTTCCTCCCTTAGAGATGGTTCTAGGTGTGTTTTCCATCTCTCTTTCTCTTCCCCTGGTCTCTCCGGGGCACAGCGCGCTCTCCCTGTGTTGGGCTCGGGGGCTCCTTTCCCCTTTACCACCGGGACCCGCCCATCCCCTAATTTCCCAGATCACAGTCACTCATCCGGGCATCTTTGAGGTTGTCTTCTTTCTGGCGTCTGTTTCTTCTTTCCCCCACTTGCAAATCCAAGTTTTATCCCTTCAGTCCTTCTCAGTTCAATCCATACGGGCGTGCGCAGATTACAGAGCTCCCTGCTCTTCCGCCATCTTGTCCTCCTCCCCTAGTTTTGTTGAGTCTTAAAAATTTATCCTTTTAATAATCATTTGAATGAACTTTGTTAAAAATGTCCTACTTTGTGCTAAATATATGACCAGATGATGTCTTCTTTTTAATAATACACCTGCCTACAGATAGATACTCTTTTCCTTTCCTTTCCAGTTAAAAAATCCTGGTTAAGAATGATTCATAAGAGTATCTTTTTTCTTCTTTTCCATTTCTGACTCTAGGAGCTCATGAAAAATTTATATAACTAACTGACCACAAGTTTAAGAAACAAAGACTTTAAAGACCACATATAAAAAAAGAATACATTCTTTAATATGGAAAAATCACTACAGAAGCTAACAAAACCAACTCACAACAGGCAGCAAAAACAAACCCTAGGGAGGTCGAGAATCTAATTTCTAGATTTCTACTTTATTATATTCTAAATGTATATTTTCAACAACAAAATTTATAGGGCATGCAAAGAAACAAAACAGTATAGCCTATTAACAGGAAAAAAGGAATTAATAGAAACTGTCCAGGAAGCCTAGGCATTGACTTGCTAGACAAAGACTTTAAATTCACTATCTTAAATATGCTCAAAGAGATAAACCATGTATAAAGAACTAAAAGAGATCCAAAGAATAAAAATAGAGTGTGTATATAAATGAAGAGATAAAAGAAATAAAGAAAGGAACCAAGTAAGAGATACTGGAGATGAAAATGACTATCATAAAATGAAAACTTTAATAAAGGAACCCAAACAGATTTAAGCAGCAAGAGAAACAATCAGTTAACATGAAGACAGGTTGATTTAAATTATCCAGTCTCAAGAGCAAAATGAGAAAGAAATGAAAGAAAAATGAAGAAAGTCCAAGACTTGTAGGACACCATCAAATGTACTATCTTATGCATAATGGGAGTTTCAGAGAAAGGGGGAGCTTTGAATATTTGAAGAAATGATGACTGAAAAACTGCTCAAATTTGGTAAAAGACATGAATCTAAACACCCAAGAATCTCAACAAACTCCACATTGGAGAAATTAAAGGATATTCACAATCAGACACATAATCAAACCAACAAAACCAAAGACAAAGAGAACATCTTGAAAGCAGGAAAAGATAAGCAATTTCACATACCAAAACATAATAAGATTAACATCTTATTTCTCTTTGGAAACCATAGAGGCCAGAAGGCAGTGAGATGCCATATTTAAAGTGTTGAAAGAAAAAGATCTGTCAATCAAGAATTATATAACTAGTAATAATATCCTTTAAAAAATGAAGGATAAAATAAGACATTCATAGATAAACAAAAAATGAGGGAGTTCATCATTGGTAGAAGTGTCCTTCAAGAAATGACAGCGTGTTCTCCAGTAAGAAATAAAAGGGCACTAACTATAATTCAAATCATTAAAAGAAATCAAGAATATTGGTAAAGGTGACTATATAGGTAACTATAGAAACCATTAGAATTGCATGTTTGGTTTATACTTCTTTTTTTAGTATAGGATTTAAAAGATAAATCCATAAGACAATAATGAGAAATCTATGTTAAGAGGCATACAATTTATGAAGATGCAATTTTGGAAAGTTACCAACATAAAGTGGGGAATGGAGCTGAAAAGGAGTAGACTTTTGTACAGTATTATACT
This sequence comes from Cryptoprocta ferox, assembly GCA_028646485.1. NCBI lineage: Eukaryota > Metazoa > Chordata > Mammalia > Carnivora > Eupleridae > Cryptoprocta > Cryptoprocta ferox. The sequence continues at coordinate 54,463,430 of CM053579.1, forward strand.
AAGTTGGTATTGATTAAAATAAATTATTTGAACTTAATTATTATAAAGTTAACATGTTAGCTGCAATATTGAGGGTAATCAGTATTAACAAGCTAAAAAATACAGAAAATGAAATTACAGGAAATTAAAAATTAGTACAGCAGAAAAAATTAATTAAAAATAAGAATGAAAAAATAAACATAAAGAATAAGAATGAAGTAAAACAATAAGCCATCACTACACATATATTAGAATTAGAAAACTAAAATATAATACTAAATGCAGACAAGGATGTGAGGAAACAGGAAATCTCATTCATTGCTTGTGGGAATGCAAAATGGTACAGCCAATTTGGAAGAATTTTTCAAAGATATCCTTGTAAAAAATAACCAAAAAAGAGCTAGGGTAGATAAACTAATATCAGACAAATAGATTTTAAATTAAAAATGGATACAAAAGGTGGAGGACAGAGAAAAGACGGCAGTGGAATAAGAGAACCTTAGGCTTGTCTCATCTCATGAACAAAACTAATCCTAAATACCCCAGAAATAGACCTGAAGACTGAAAGAACTACACAACTAAAGGGATAGAGGAGGCCATGTTGAAGAAGGTAGGGCGTATGGATAAGTGATATAGAGAAGAAAGGGACTGCAGATGCTGCAGAGGGGAGGGAGCTCTGGCTGCAGAGAAGAGAGAGAGAGAGAGAGCAAGAGAGCAAGAACAAGAGAGAGCGAGAAAGGAGCAGCTAGGGGAATGCACAAGGAGATTTCCATAAAAGCCATTGTCTTGGAAAAGGAGAGGCTGAATTTTGTGAGTTCTTGCAACTAGCAGGGCTTAAAGCCTGGAGTTTTATTTATTAAAAAATTTTTAAACGTTTATATATTTACTTTGAGAGAGAGAGATGGAGTGCGAGCAGGGGAGGGGCAGAGAGAGAGGGAGAAACAGAATCTGAAGCAGGCTCCAAGCTCTGAGCTGTCAGTACAGAGCCCAAAGTGGGGCTCAAACTCACAAACCATGAGATCATGACCTGAGCTGGACGCTTAACTGACTGGGTCACCCAGGCACCCCAAAGCCTGGAGTTTTAAAGGTCAGCAGGCTTAGCTGGAATAGAGTGAAGAGGGCACTGTGCTACTCTTGTAGAGAAGGCAGACAGCATGGAAACAGAGATTTCAAGAATGACTGGGGCACACAGGGGAAGGTTATTTGCTCTTCTTGGAGGGCATCTCTAAGAGGTAGCATTCATAGAGACACCTCTCTGGGGATAAAGGAGCTGACCAGCACCATTTCCCTATCCCATTCTTCAGCAAAACACAGAGACACCCATGGAAAGCAGTGCAGCACAACATTGGCTGCCTAACTTGCTTACATGAAAGCCTCTGCTCCCTGCACTCTGGCTGGACTGTCCATCAGTCCCAGTGTGACAGGTGCTTCCCCCATAAGATAGTACAAACCCCACATCACACCACAAACCTAAAATCTCCCAGCCAGAGAGCTCTGCAGGACCACAGTCCTCACAGAAATTCTGTCAGGTCTTATTTCAAAAGCAGAGCAGAGCACACCTGGCTATAATTTGTCACATTCAGGTCAGGGACAAAACACTTCACACAGCAAGCAAGGAGAAACTCTCCAGGCCACTGGTGTGAAGGATAGAGCAGAGAAAACACAACAGCAGAGTCCAAGCAGCAAACACCACAGATACTCCCTGAAGCACCAGGCCCTGGAAACTACATGACCTCTTCTTCACAGGGCTATTACTTTCAGGAGCAGGAGATATAATGTTTTTTTTTTCTAACACAGAAGAAGGCAGAGATTTAGACAAAATGCCAACACAGAAGAATTTATCCCAAATGAAAGAACAAGATAAGGCCATGGCCAGAGATGTAAGTGAAACAGATAAAAGTAACATGCCTGATGGAGAATTTAAAGCAACAAACATAAAGATACTCATGGGTCTTAAGACAATAGAAGACATCAGTGAGACCCTTACCACAGAGGTAAAAGAGTTAAAAAAGAATCAGTCAAAAATGAAGAATGTAATAAATAAGATTGGTAACAAGCTTGATGTAATGAATGACAGGCTGGAAGAAGCAGAAGAACAAGTTATTGACAAGAAGACAAAATAATGGAAAATAATGAAGCTGAACAAAAGAGAAAAAGAGTTATGCAACATGAGAATAGACTTAGGAAACTCAGTGACTCCATCAAATGTAATAACATTTATATTATAGGAGTCAGAAGAAGAAGAAAAAGAAAAAGTTGGCAGAAAATTTATTTGGGGAAATAATAGTTGACAACTTCCCTAATCTGGGGAAGGAAACAGATATCCAGATCAAGGAGACACAGAGAACTCCCATTAAAATTAATAAAAGTAGGCCAACATTGAGACATATTGTAATTAAATTTGCAAAATATAGTGATAAAGAAAACATCTTAAAAGTAGCAAGACGAAAAGAGTCCTCAACTTCAAAAAGAAGACCTATAAAGCTAGCTGGAGATTTTTCAACAAAAACTTTGCATGCCAAAAGGGAGTGGCATGATATATTCAAAATGTCAAATGGGAAAAATCTGCAGCCAAGCATACTCTTTCCAGCAAGACTACCTGTCAGAATAGAAGGAGATGATAAAGCGTTTCCCAGACAAACATAAACTAAAGGACATTATGACCACTAAACCATCCCTGCAAGAGATATTAAAGGGCACTATTTGAGGGCAAAGGAGAGACCAAAAGTGACACAGACAAGAAAGGATCAGAGAAAATCTCCAGAAACAATGATAAAACAAGTAACAAAATGGTAAAAAAAAATACATATCTATCAATAATTACTTTGAATGCTCTAATCAAAAGACATACAGTGTCAGAATGGATAAAAAAACAAGACCTATCTATATGTTGCCTATAAGAGACTAATTTTAGACTTAAAATCACCGGCAGATTGAAAATGAGGGGATGGAGAAACATTTATCATGCAAATGGACATCAAAAGAAAGCCGGGGTAGCAGTACTTATATCAGAAAAAACTAGATTTTAAATAAAGACTGAAATGAGATAAGGAAGCTGAGGGCAGAAACAACACGGAGGAGAAGGCACTGATTTGGGAGTGCAGCCTCTAACAATATGAGCCTCCTCAAAAAGCCCAGGAGTAACATGACCCCGGAGGAACTGGAGAAGTGGGAGGAGAAAGAATTTAACATTCTGTGCTCATGCAGTAAATGAAGAATAACACCCAAGTGCTCATCAGATGGTACAACAGCAAGAAGCTCCTGAGCCATGTGAAGCCCAATGACAGGCACTCAAACATGGTGCTGTAGAATATGAAGGAAATGTAGAACAAGGTCCCCAAGTGGAGCAAGGGCAGAAATCCAAGCCAGTCAACGAGCACTACTACATCTCCAAGATGTTCCTGCTTGGACACTCAGTCTTCATGGTCCTGTGAAACCATCCTCACAGGCAAGTAGAAGCCTCCTCCCCACCTACAGAAAATAAACAATGAAACAATGGCTTTGAATGACACACTGGAGGGGCGCTTGGGTGGCTCAGTTGGTTAAGCGTCCGACTTCAGCTCAGGTCATGATCTCATGGTTCATGGGTTCGAGCCCCGCATCAGGCTCTGTGCTGGCAGCTCAGAGCCTGCAGCCTGTTTCCGATTCTGTGTGTCTCTCTCTCTCTCTCTGCTCCTCCCTTGCTCATGCTCTGTTTCTCTCTGTCTCTCAAAAAATAAATAAAAGTTAAAAAAAATTTTTTTTAAATGAATGACACACTGGACCAGATGGAATTAACAGATATATTAACAACATTTCATCTAAAACAGCAGAATACACATTCTTTTAAAGGTTACATGGGACATTCTACAGCATAGATCACATATTAGGTCACAAATAAGACCTCAACAAATACAAAGATTGAAATCATACTATGCACGTTTTCTGACCACAATGCTATGAAACTATAAGTCAATTATGAAAAAAATATGGAAAGACCACAAATACATGGAGGTAAAAACAACATGATAGTAAACAACGAATGGGTCAACCAGAAAATCAAAGATGAAATTAAAAATTCATGGAAACAAATGAAAATGAAAATGATAACATAATGACCAAAAAGTGGTCCTAAGACGGTAGTAGCTAGCAATATAGGCCTACCTCAAGAAGCAAGAAAAATCCCAAATAAACAGCCTAACCATGCACATAAAGGAGAATAATAAATGAAGCCTAAAGCCAGCAGAAGAAGGGAAATAATAAAGATTAGAGCAGAAATAAGTGATATTAAATCTAAACAAATAAAGCAAACCAATGAAACTAGGAGCTGGTTCTTTGAAAAAAAATTATAAAACTGATAACCATCTAGCCAGATTTATCAAAAAGAGGAGAGAACGAACCCAAATAAATAAAATCTCAAATAAGAGAGGAGAAAGAACCAATACCACAGTAATACAAATAATTATATGAAAATAGTATGAAAAACTATATGCCAACTAATTAGGACAACTTGGAAGAAATGGATAGACTCCTAGAAACATATAAACTACCAAATTGGAACAGGAAGAAATAGAAAACTTGAACAGAGTGATAACCAATAAAGAAATTGAATCAGTAATCAGAAAACTCCTTACAAACAAAAGGCCAAGACTAAATGACTTCACGTGCAAAGAAGAGTTAGTACCTCTATTTCTCAAAGTATTTCAAAAAATAGAAGGAAGGAATACTTCCAAACATATTCCATGAGGTCAACATTACCCTTATACCAAAACCAGATAAATATTCCACCAAAGAAGTCAACTATAGGCCAATATCCAACATGAACATGGATGCAAAACTTCTCAATAAAATACTAGCAAATAGGGGTGCCTGAGTGGCTTAGTCAGTTGAATGTACAACTCTTGATTTAGGCACAGATCATGATCCCAGGTTCATACGACTGAGCCCTACGTTGGGCTCCACACTGAGTGTGGAGCCTGCTTAGCTTAAGATTCTCTCTCTCTCTCTCTCTCTCTCTCTCTCTCCCTCTCTGTCCCTCTCCCCTACTCATGCTCTCTCTCTCTCTCTCTCTCAAAACAAAACAAAACAAAACAAAACAAACTAGCAAATAGAATCCAACAGTACATTAAATTGGGATTTATTCCTGGGCTACAAGTGTAGTTCAACATTAGCAAATCAATCAAAGTGATACACCACATTAATAAAAGGACAAGAACCATAAGATCATTTCAATAGATGCATAAAATACATTTGACAAAGTACTACATCCATTCATGATAAAAACCCTCAACAAAGTAGGGATACAGAAAAACCTACAGTTAATGCCACCCTCGATGGGGAAAAACTAAGAGCTTTTCCTCTATGGCCAGGAACAAGGAAAGGATGACCATTTACAGTACTTTTATTCAATGTAGTACTGGGAGTTCTAGCCACAGAATCACACAACAAGAAGAAAGAGACATCCAAACCAGCAGGGAAGAAGTAAAATATTCACTATTTGCAGATAATATGACACAAAAATCCTCAATGACTCCACCAAAAAACTTCTAGAAATAATAAACGGATTCAGTAAACTTACAGGATATATAATAAATGTACAGAAATCTTGCATTTCTATACAGCAATAATGAAGCAGCAGAAAGAGAAATTCTGGAATCAATTTCATTTACAATTGCACCAAAACCAATAAGATACCTAGGAAAAACCATAACCAAAGAGGTGAAAGAGCTGTACTCTGAAAACTATAAAACACTGATGAAAGAAATGGAAGAAGACACAAATAAATGGAAAAACATTCCATACTTATGCATTGGAAGAACAAATATTATTAAAATGTCTATACTACCCAAAGCAATCTACACATTCAATGCAATCCCTATCAAAAAACCACCAGCATTTTTCATAGGGCTAGAACAAGCAATCCTGAAATTTGTATGGAAAAGACCCTGAATAGCCAAAGCAACCTTGAAAAAGGAAGGCAACGCTGGAAGCATCACAATTCTGGACATAAAGTTATATTACAAATGTGTAGTGATCAATATAGTATGGTACTGGCACAAAAACAGACACGTAGATCAATGAAACAGAATAAAAAATTCAGAAATTAACCCACGTCTAGATGGTTAGTATTTGACCAAGCAGCAATGGATATCCAATGGGAAAACGTGTCTTCAACAAAGGGTGTGGAAAAACTGGACAGCAACATGCAAAAGAATGCAACTGCACTACTTTCTCACACCATGTACAAAAATAAATTCAAAATACATTAAAGGTCTAAATGTAAGACCTGAAACCATAAAAATCCTAGAGGAGAACACAGGTAATAACCTCTTTGACATTGGCCATAGCAACTTCTTTCTAGCTATGTCTCACAACGTAAGGGAAACAAAAGCACAAACTATTGGGGCTTCGTCAGGATAAAAAGCTTCTGCACAGAGAAGGAAACAATCAATAAAACTAAAAGGCAAGAATGGGAGAAGACATTTGCAAATGACATATCTTGTAAAGGGTTAGTATCCAAAATCTATAAAGAACTCATAAAAGTAAACACCCAAAAAATGAATAATCCAATTAGAAAATGGGCAGAAGACATGAATAGACACTTTCTAAAGAAGACATCCAGATGGTCAATAGACACATGAAAAGATGCTCAACATAACTGATCATCAGGAAAGTGCAAATCAAAACTACGATGAGAGGGGCACCTGGGTGCCTCAGTCGGTTAAGCATCCAACTCGAGCTCAGGTCATGATTTCATAGTTCGGGGGTTCGAACCCTGCACCAGGCTCTGTGCTGACAGCTTAGAGCCTAGAGCCTGTTTCGGATTCTCTGTCTCTCTGCCCCTACCCTACTCACACAATGTCTCTCTTTCAAAAATAAATAAACATTAAAAAAACATAAGGAGATATCACCTCACACCTATCAGAATGGCTAAAATCAACAACACAAGAAATAACAGTTTATTTCAGTTTACTCCAGGATATGGAGTAAGGGGAACCCTCTTGCACTGTTGGTGGGATTGCAAACTACTGCAACCACATTCTGGAAAACAGAATAATTATTTAATTTCAAATAATTAAAAACAGAACTACCCCAGGATCCAGCAATTGCACTACTAGGTGTTGACCCAAATAGTACAAGACTACTAATTCAAAGTGATATATGCACCCCAATCTTTATAGCAGCCTTATCTGCAATAGCTCAATTAAAGAAAGAGCCCAAGTGTCCAGCAACTCATGAGTGGATAAAAAAGATGTGTTATATATGTACAAGGGAATATTATTCAGCCATAAAATTGAATGAAATCATGCCATTATCAATGATGTGGATGGAGGAAGAGTATTATGCTAAGTGAAATAAGTCAGAGAAAGACAAAAACCATATGATCTCACTAATATGTGGAATTTAAGACACAAAACAAATGATTAAAGGAAAAAAAGAGAGGAGCAAACCAATAAATAGACTTTTTTCATTTGAGAGAGAGAAAGAGAGAGAGAGAGAGAATTGGTGAGGGGGGCAGAGGGAGAGAGAGAGAGGATCTTAAGCAGGCTCTTCACTCAGCATGGAGCCCAAAATGGGGGGCTCGATTCCATGACCCTGGGATCATCACCTGAGCTGAAATCAAGAGTCAGGTAGTAACTGACTGAGCTACCCAGGCGCCCCCAGACTCTTACTATAGAGGAGAAACTGATGGTTACCAGAGGGAAGTGGGGGAATGGGTTATATAGGTGATTGGGATTAAGGAGTGCACTTGTTGCAATGAGCACCAAATGTTCTATGGAAGTGTTTATTCTCCATACTGCACACCAGAAACTAATATTAGACTATGTATTAACTAACTGGAATTTGAATAAAACCTTAAAAAATTCATATGAGGCAATAAATAATATTATATATTGATAAAAGGGATAATCCATCCAGATGATGTAACAATTATAAACATATACACAACTAGGGTACCTGGGTAGTTAAGTCAGTCAACCGTCCAACTTCTGGTTTCAGCTCAGGTCATGATCTCACAGTTTGTGAGTTTGAGCCCCACATCGGGCTCATGCTGACATTGAGCCTGCTTGGGATCTCTCTCTCTCTCTCTCTCTCTCTCTCTCTCAATAAATAAATAAATACATAAACAAACAACATTAAATACACACACGCACACACACACACACACACCTAACAACATGGCCCCCAAATATAAGAAGCTAACATTAACAGAATTGAAGGGAAAAGTAGACAGTATTAAAATGTTAGCTTGAGACTTCAATAACCAATAGAGAAACTAGACAGAAGATCGCTAAGAAAATAGAGGACTTGAACAACACTATAAACCAATTAGTCTAACAGACATATGTAGAACATTGAACCCAACAACAGAATACACATTCTTCTCAAATGTACATGGAACATTATCCAGTATAAACCATGTTAGACCACAAAACAAATCCCAATAAATTTAAAAGATTGAAATCATACAAAGTATCTTTTCTTACAATAAAAACTATAAAATATGGGGATATTAAACAATACACCATTTTTCTGAATTTGTAACTAATCATCTTTATGAAGGTCTTAAGATTTTGTTTATTTACTTCAGGCACTCTGAAAAAAAATTTTAGTATAAATGACACACAATGTTACATTAGTTTCAGGTGTACAACATTATGATTCAATAAGTTTATGTTTGCGGGGCACCTGGGTGGCTCAGTCGGTTAAGTGAATATTATTTAGCCATAAATGAGAATTAAATCTTTCCATCTGCAACAAAATATATGGAGGTAGAGTGTATAATGCTAAGTGAAATAAACAAATCAGAGATAGACAAATACCATATGATTCCACTCATATGTAGAATTTAAGAAACAAAACAAATAAGCAAAGGAAAAGAGAGAGACAAACCAAGAAGCAGACTTCAAATTTTTTTAATGTTTGTTTACTTTTGAGAGAGGTAGAGTGTGAGATGGGGGGGGGGGGCAGAGAGAGGGAGACATAGAATCCGAAGCAGGCTCCAGGCTGTCATCACAGAGCATGATGTGGAACTCGAACTCACAAACCATGAGATCATGACCTGAACTGAAGTCAGATGCTTAGCTGACTGAGCCACCCAGGTGCCCCAAGCAGACTCTTAACTATAGAGAACAAACTGATGGTTATCAGAGGGGAGGTTGGTGGTGGGACAGGTGAAACAGGTGATGAGGATTAAAGAGTACACTCATCATGATGAACACTGAATAATGTATAGAATTGATGAATCACTATATTGTACACCTGAAACTAATATAACACTGTATGTTTTTAAAATTTTTTAATGTTTATTTATTCTTGAGGGAGAGAGAGAGAGAGAGAGCAAGTGGAGGAGGGGCAGAGAGAGAGGGAGGCAAAATCCAAAGCAGGCTCCAAGCTGTCAGCAAAGAGCCCAACACAGGGCTGCAACTCACGAACCATGAGATCATGACCTGAGCCAAAGTCAGACACTTAACCAACTGAGCCACCCAGGTGCCCCAACACTGTATGTTAACTGTACTAGAATTAAAATTAGAAAAAAAAAGAAAAGAAACTAGGAATAGAAGTGAAGTTTCTCAACTTGATAAAGAGCATTTATGGAAAACTCACAGCTAACAGTATTCTCAATGACAAAAGACTAAAAGCCTTTTACTTCAGAAAAGAAACAAAGACGGGATGCCTGTTTTTACCATTTCTATTCAGTGTTGTACTGAAAGTTCTAGGCAGTGCAATTAGGCACGAAAAAGAAAAAAAGCATCAAAATTGGAAAGAAGGAATAAAATTATCTTTATTTACAGATGATGTGTCTTATTGTAAAATTATTCTAAAGAATCCACGAAAAAATCTCTTAGAACTAATAAATTCAGCAAAATTACAGAATACATGATCAACACTTCATATCAGTTTCATTTCTATGCACTAGCAATGAACAATCAGAAAAGGAAATTTAAAAAAGATTCCATTTATACTAGCACCAAAAGTTTTTGAAATACTTAGGAATAGATTTAACCAAAGAGGTTCAAGACTTATATACTTAAAAACTAAATAAATGAAAAGACATTCCATGTTCATGGATTAGAAAACTTGATATTGTTAAGACGGTAATTCTCTCCACAACATTATACAGACTCAGTGCAATCCTTATCAAAACTCAAATGACCATTTTGTAGAAGTGGAAAAGATGATCCTAAAATTCATAAAGAATTGCAAAAGATCCTCGCCAAAACAGTCTTTAAAAAGAAAAGAATAAAGTTGGAAAACTAACACTTCTTGATTTCAAAATTTATGACAAAGGTACAATAATCAACACAGTGTAGTACTGGCAGAAGGACAGACAATGGAACAGAATTAAGAGTCCAGAAAGAAATGCATGAATCTCTGGTCAGTTGAATTTGACAATAATGTCAAGACTATTCAGTGGGGAAAAAAGCAGTCATTTCTACTAATGGTGCTGGGACAACTGCACAACCACATGTTAAAGAATGAAGCTGGACTCCTAACTCACACTATATACAAAATATTAACTCAAAATGAATAAAAGACCTAACTGTAAAAGCTAAAACTATAAAACTTCTAGAAGAAAACACAGGGGTAAATATTTATGACCTTGCATTTAACAATGGATTCTTATATATGATATCAAAAGCACAGGCAACAAAAGAAAATATAAATAAATTGAACTTTATGAAACTTAAAAGCTTTGTGCATCAAATGATGCTATCAAGAAAACGAGAAGAGAACTCATGGAATGGAAGAAAATATGTGCAGATCATTAATCTGATAAGGATTGAGTATTTGGAATATATAAAGAAATTTTACAATTCAATAACAAAAGACAACTTAATTCAAAAATGGGCAAAAAACTTAAATAGAAGTTTATTTTAAAAAGATATACAAATGGCCAACAAGCACATGAAAAGATGCTCAACATCACTGATCATCAGAGAAATGCAAATCAATATCATGAGATACCACTTTGTACCCACTATGATGGTTAAAGTTAAAAAAAAAAAGGAATGAGATGAGGATGAGGAGAAATTGGAACTTTCCTATATTACTTGTAGGAATGTAAAATTGTGGAAAATGGTTTGGAGGCTTGTTCAAAAATTAAACATAGATTTAACACACATTCCAGCAATTTCCACCCCTCTCTCTGGTATTTACTCAAAAGAATGGAAAACAAGTATTCAAATAAGTCTTGTACATGAATGTTTACAGCACCAATATTCAGACTGGACAAAAGATAGAAACAACCCAAATGTCCATCAACGGATGAATGGATAAAGTATGGCATATACATAAAATTGCATTATTATTCAACAAGAAAAAGGAATGAGGTACTGTTACATACTACAACATGGATGAACCTCAAAAACATTATGCTAATTGAAAGAAACCAGACACAAAAGGCCACATATTGAAATGAGGGGGAGGGGCCAACATGGCGGAGAAGTGGAAGGATCCGTACTTCTCGCACCTCTCAAATAAAGAAGGTCTGAAGCCAAAGGATTTTGAACCCCAAGAGTCTGGGAGGAAAAGAGACTGAGTCTACCATAGAGACACCGGGAAAATCTGATGGGGCATAGGTGGGTGATTGCAAACTGGGGGAGATAAAACAGGCTGCGTAGGCACAGAGGGGAGGGATCCCCTTCTGCGGAGAGACAAAGGGAAGAGAAAGAGCAGTTAGGGAAGCGTAGGACTGTATCTGGACAAGAGAAAAACCTCTGCCAGGGTCGCAGAGGGATCCCATCTCTAACTGTGGGGCTTTCTCTGGACTGGGGCCGGCTACACTGTTTGGCACCTGGGGAGAAGGGGAGCCACCCCGGGGTTGAGTAGAAAGTCAGGGGTGCAGTCCGCATTAGGAGAAACTGGTCCCCTCCTTGAAGTGCTGTGACACAGGACAAAACCAGCTGGGACCACGTATTGGGCATCATAGAGAGGCACTTCCCCAGGGCTGGGCTGCATGGAGGGGGAGTTTAAGTCCCAGCCAAGCGCTGGGACACGGAAGTCGGTGGAGTGAGACAGACTGCTTCCTCTGCTCCCGTGGCACAGTGAGGATGGCTTGAACTGAGTAATTTGGGACACCAGGTCCATGGAGAAGAGACTGGTGGGTGGCCATTTTTCTCCCCACCACCACCAAGGTGGGGCCTCAGGGATTGGTCTGAGGGGCTCAAGGTGGAAGTGGAACTTGCCTACACCAAACTAGTCCCCTCCACACCCAGTAACTGCTTATCTACTGGAGCTGGATAGACTCTGAGGAACCAGAAGGCCCCCTCCTCCAGACCAGCACTGCTGCATTGCCTGGATTAATTCTAGGACAATTCTTTTTACGTAGACATATTCCTCCTTCCTTTTCTCCTTCTTATCTCTTCCCTTCTCTAGGTGGTTACTCTGGTTGTTGGTTTGTTTAAGCAAACATATTTAATCCATTCTCTTGATATATATTCTACACCTCCTTCTTTACTTTCCTTTCTCTGTCTCTGGAATAATCAAGCTGCATAGTTTCTCTGTTTGAGTAACTTTATCTTCATTTATTTTTCCCCTGCCTCCTTCTTTATTTTCCTTTCTCTCTTTATGGATTAAGCCATTTAATCTCTGTGCCTCGTCAATGTTTATTTTTTCTTTTTTCCTACCCCTTTCATTTCTCGCTTTGTATGTGCTCTTCCATCAGGACTGCCTCCACCCAGTTCTTTACTGTAAGTGGTGTTTCTGGTTTTTTGCTTTTAGATTGTTTTTTTTTTGTTTGCTTGTTTGTTTTATTTGTTTGTGCGTTTGCCTGATTTTGTTTACTGTTTGTCTGATTGTTTTCCTTTCCAGGGCTGTTCAAGGAAAAAATCAAAGCACATCTGGTGGAGCTTCCAAAACATTACTATGAGTAGGGAAATAAAATAACCAAAATCACAACAACAGAGGGCAAGTAACACTCTCTAAAAAACACCTCCTGAAGGGCCAGGCCCTGGACACTGTATGACTCCCCACCCCCCGTGAATATAGCAGTGCTCACAGGTGCAGAGCACATAACAAGCTGTTAAAACTCACAAGGGACAGAAAACTAGTGAAAATGACAAAACAAAAGAATTCTCCTCAAAAGAAATTCCAGGAAGAAGTGACAGCTAAAGAATTGATCAAAAGAGACATAAGCAATATAACTAAAAAAGGATTTAGAATAATTGTCTTAAGATTAATCACAGGGCTTGAAAAAAAGCACAGAAGACAGCAGTAAATCTATTGCTACAGAGTTCAAGGGTCTTAAAAATAGTCATGATGAATTTAAAAATGCAATAAATGAGGTGCAAAATAAAATGGAGGTGGCCACAGAGTGGATTGAAGAGGCAGAGGGGAGAATAGTTGAAATAGAAGATAAAATTATGGAAAAAGAGGAAGCCAAGAAAAAGAGAGATAAAATGATCCAGAATCAAGAATGAAGAATTAGAGAGCTAAGTGACTCAGTGAAATGGGAAAAATTCCATATCATAGGAATTCCATAAGAAGAAGAAGAGAGAGAAAGGGGCTGAAGGGGTATTTGAACAAATCATAGCTGAGAATTTCCCAAGCCTGGGGAAGGAAACAGACATTGAAATCCAAGAGGCACACAGAACTCCCCTCAGACAAAACCTGAATTGATCTTCTGTATGACATATCATGGTGAAACTAGCAAAATACAAGGATAAAGAGAGAATTCTGATAAATGGCCCTAACATAAAAAAGTAGACATATAAGGGTAGTAGCAGACCTATCTACTGAAACTTGGCAGGCCAGAAAGGAGTGGCAGGAAATCTTCAATGTGATGAACAGGAAAAATATGCAGCCAGGAAGCCATTATCCAGCAAGCCTGTCATTCAAAATAGAAGGAGAGATAAAGGTTTTCCCAACAAACAAAAACTGAAGGAATTCATCACCACTAAACCAGCCCTACAAGAGATCCTGAGGGGGACTCTGTGAGGGAAATGCTGCAAGGACCACAAAATACCAGAGACATCACTACAAGCATGAAACCTACAGATAACACAATGACTCTAAACCCATACTTTTCAATAATAACACTGAATATAAATGGACTAAATGCTCCAATCAAAAGACATAAGTTATCAGAATGGATAAAGAAAACAAGATCCATCTATTTGCTGTCTACAAGAGACCCATTTTAGACCTGAGGACATCTTCACATTGAAAGTGAGGGGATGGAGAACTATCTATCAACCTACTGGAAGTCAAAAGAAAGCTGGAGTAGCCGTACTTATATTAGACATACTAATCTTTAAAGTAAAGGCTGTAACAAGAAATGAAAGAAGGGCATTATAATTACAGGGTCTACCCATCAGAAAGAGCTAACAATTATAAATGTCTACACACAGAATTCGGAAGCACCCAAATGTATAAAAGAATTAATCACAAACATAAGCAATCTTATTGGTAAGAATGTGGTAATTGCAGGGGACATTAATACTCCACTTACAGCAATGGACAGATCATCTAGACAGAAAATCAATAAAGAAACAACCGCTCTGAATGATACACAGGACCAGATTGACTTGACAGATATATTTAAAACTCTACATCCTAAAGCAGCAGAATATACTTTCTTCTTGAGTGCACATGGAACATTCTCCAAGGTAGATCACATACTGGGTCACAAAACAGCCCTCAATAAATATAAAAGAATTGAGATCATACATGCACCCTTTCAGATTACAATGCTATGAAATCTGAAATCAGCCACAGGAAAAAGTCTGGAAAACCTCCAAAAGCATGGATGTTAAAGAACATCCTACTAAAGAATGAATGGGTCAACCAGGCAATTAGAGGAGACATTTAAAAATATATGAAAATATGAAAGTAAGGAGATGGAGAAATATCTATCATGCGACCGATAGTCAAAAGAAAGCCGGAGTAGCCATACTTATATCAGACAAACTGGACTTTAAAGTAAAGGCAGTCACAAAAGATGAAGAAGGACATTATATAATAATTACAGGGTCTCTCCATCAGGAAGAGCTGACAGTTATAAACATCTATGCGCCAAATTTGGGAGCACCCAAATA
>CM053579.1:54478928-54497556 GCA_028646485.1 Cryptoprocta ferox
TACTAATGTCTAATCCAAGGTCATGTTAGTGGTGACTGAAGGATAGTAAAGTATCCTTTAGACCCTAAAGTCACTTTATAACAGAAGGGCAGAAGGGGGAGGGGGAAGGGGAAGGGGCTTGATGGTTATGGTGGAGGGCACTTGTGGGGAAGAGCACTGGGTTTTATATGGAAACCAACTTGACAATAAACTATAAATAAAAAGAAAAAGAAAAATAAACTTATTATTAAAAAAAGAAGTTTTCAGCTATGATTTCCTTAAATACATTTTCTGCTCCCCTTTCTCCCTCTTCTCCTAAGAACCCTATAATGCAAGTGTCATTATGCTTGATTGAGTCACTGAGTTCCCTAAGAGTATTCTCACTATGTCTATTTGTCTGTCTCCTGTTCTGCTTGATTATTTTTCAATACTCTATCCTCAAGATCAGATATGTTCCTCTGCTTTCTGTAACCTACTATTTATACCATCTATTGTATTTTTAATTTTTTATTGAGTTCTTCATCTCTCATTTGTTATTTTTTTATATCTTTGCCATGTATCTCATCAACATCTTTCACCCTTTTCTGAAGTCCAGTGAGTATCTTCATGATCATTACTTTAAATTCTCTATCAAGTATACTACTTTCTGTTAGGCCCAGATCTTCTGCTGTGATTTTATGTTCTTTTATTTGAGACAAATTCTTCTGTCTCCTCATTTTGTCTACCTCTCTTTGTCTGTTTCTGTGTTTTAGGAAAGTCAGCTATGTCTTTTGCTCTTGAAAAGCAAAGAGCCCTGTAGTGCCCTGCAATGTGGTGTCCCCTGTTCACCAGAAACTGGCACTTCAGGAGAGTCTCCTATGTGTGTTGCCTATGTCCTTCTATTTTGTCTGAGTCACTTTTCCTTTCAGTCCAGATGTCTGCACTGATTCTCTGACTGTTGTGGGCTGTACTTTCTCTCTGTGGTGTTAGTGAGGCCAAAGCAGACCTGCTCTGAGTTGGCATGACAGTTGGAGGGTTCAAGGGTGGTGCGGAGGTGTTAGCAAAATTTGCACTAAGCTAGTCCTAGCTGGATCCCTGAAAGCATGGCCATGGCCAGGGGTGTAGTGTACATTAGCTTCAGTGGCTGAGGGCAAGGAGGGAGGCTGCCATAGTAGCCAGGGTCACACAGTGACTAGGTGTGGCACAAGGTGTCTGTGAGTGCAGAGGCTTGGTGCAGAGTGAGGTGGCAACTAGGGACTTGTTGTGGTTGGGCAGGGCATGTTAGCAAAATTCACACTGAGCTGCTAGTCCTAGATCAGATATCCCCAAAGCATGGCAGTAGCTGGTGGCATGGCACGGCATGAGTTAGCAGCAGTGGCCAGGGAGAAGGCCCAGGCCGCAGAGAATAACACAGGTTGTCTCTGCTTGTGGTGGCTGAGTGTGGAGCGCAAAGGAGGCTGGAGGTGTGCAGCATTTGTGTGCAAGGTGAGTGTATGGGGTCCACATGGTATTAGCAAAATTTGAGCTGGGTCATTAGTCCTAGGTTGGATCCCCTGAAGTGTGATGGCTACTGGGGCACAGTACAGGGGCGGCAGCTGTGTGAGGCCTGCTCAGGGTTAAATTGGTGCTGAGCTCTGGGCCAAGGTCAGAAGGCTTAGAGTGGGCAAGTCCTTGGGATAACTCATGGTCTGTGCACACTGCTATCAGGTTAGGTAGCAAGTGTCTGTGCAGTGCCACCTTCCCACAGGTGACTCTTTGTATATGTTGGGAGGTGGCAGGGGAAGGAAAATAGTGCCTGCCAGCTCCTTGCTCATGAAGAAGTCCCCCAACAGGCTCTGAAATCCTCATAAACAGATCTTCCCATTTGCCCCAGGCATTGTGCAAACTGTCTTTATTGTATGTTTCCTCTCTATGGGCTGTTCTGTCTTTAAGGGCAGGGACCCCACTATCACTCACTTAATGCTGAGTTAGCCGACTCTTAAAGCTACAGGCTCCAAATACCGCTATTGCTTATACAAACTCACGGAATTGAGCCCCTCTGGTTTTCAAGGCCAGTTGTTATGGGGATTCATTTCCCTGTGTGGGCTCCCTGGTGATTTTCCCTGTCCGTGGCCACAGCTCCCTTCCTCCTGTGGGCAGCTCCCGACCACAGTTTATGCCCTTCCTAACCTCTCTGATATGGCTTCTTCTTTACATTTAGTTGTGGAGTTTATTCTGCCAGTCTTCAGATTGCTTTCAAGTTTATTGACTCAGATATGAGTGATAATTCGTTATTTTTTAAGTCAACTTTTTATTATTATTGTATCATTTATATGGTTGGGTATTAATTATCCCTGCACATATCTTTTTAACAATTAGCATGTACATACTGATAACTAGTTGTTAATATGGGACGAGGTGAACTTAGGGGTCCTCTTACTCCACCATCTTTCTGGCACCAGATATTGTAACTTTTAAAGATCACAAGTGTTGGCTAATGAATGTTGCTAGTGATTTTAACTGTTCACTTAGATTTACAAACTTAATTTTACTCTATGATTTTTCATTATGGGAGGAGACAAGATAGTCTTTTCGTTTCACTTCACAAAAAGAAGTAACAGGATGAGAACCATTGGCTTAAGTTATAACCAATGAAAGAACTGATTGATTCACTGAACAAGTATTTATTTAGTGTCTATAATATGCAAAGTCCAAGACAAATTCGTACTACAAGGACCCAGATAAGAAAGATGCAGTCTTTGCTCATGAGGAGCAACTGTTCAGTAGATGAGATAAGAAAACACAACTTTAATGCAAATCCCATGTGCTTAGTGCAAATAGATTAACACAAAGTGTGGTCAATTTCTCTTAATATCTTAAAACATCATCTCTTGATATAGCAGATTCTTTATTCATTTAAATCATTAATCCATGTATCTTAACTGAAGATCCAGAATCTTGTTATCATCTACTTGTTCTCAATGAAAACAAAGCTTAGGCCCACCATCAGTTTTCCATAAAGATGAGGAAGGGCAGAAATTTCTCATATAGGTCAAAGATCTCATTTTTCTTTTGTAATTGTTTCAATTGCTTTCCCACAAAGTTCTGTTGTTACATATTGTTACTGGTATTTCCACGGAGAGCCCATTGGCTGCCATTTTCTCTGGCAGGCTCAGTCCACCTCTTTGAATGAAATTGGGCAAATTAACAGGTTGCTAGATCTCTAATTGATGTAGTGGAGTTGGTGATCTGTGGCGGTAAGGACAAGCACAATATCATAGACCTGAGTTTGAGTGCTGACTCTATCACCTACTACCTTGGGAGAGCCATTCCTTTCTCCATACCTTTATTTTCTCATAGTCTAGAAATAAAGATAGTAATATTAATCTCACAGAGTTGATGTGAGCCTCAAATGTGAAAGTGCATAATAATCTACACAATTGTGTGCCTGTGGGTTGGGTAGTTGTTTTGTTTTTGAGAAGAAGCTGGTCTTCTTCAACCCAGCGCATCTAATGATTATTAGGACTTCTCATCCAAACTGATTATATTTTTTATCACAGAGGGGTTGTGATTATCTCAAAGGAAGCCTGCAGGTTCTCTCCTAACCCCTTGCTGTGTACTCATCTGGATGAAATATGTAAGGGCTTCATGGTCACTTCTAACCTCTTTTTATAAAAAGCTTAAATTCTCAGCATCCCAGAGGTGGGGTTTTTGGATATCGAGTATAGGAGGAAGCAAGAAGATGATGATAATAGTGTTGAAGATGTCAATGGGCTTTAGAAATTAAACAGTCCAATTATCTCATTTTACAGTTGAGGAAACAGAGCCTGATTATGAAGATGAATTATTATAATAATAACATCTAGAATTTACAGAATGCTTCCTTTGTTCCAGGCACTGTCCTAAGTGCTTTACATGCATTATCTCTCTTATTCTTTACAGTTATTCTCTGGACTAGGAATTATTATTATACCAATTTTACAAATGAGGAAACTGAAGCACAGAGAGGTTAACTTGCCCAAGATCACTTGATTAGAGAGCAACAGAAACTAAATAATACAAGGAATATTTGGCATGCTTTATCTTCAAAAAACCATTTTGTCTACTGAAAATAAATGAAACTTTTAAATATGGCATTCAAGGCC
Organism: Cryptoprocta ferox; assembly: GCA_028646485.1. Lineage (NCBI taxonomy): Eukaryota > Metazoa > Chordata > Mammalia > Carnivora > Eupleridae > Cryptoprocta > Cryptoprocta ferox. The sequence continues at coordinate 54,483,011 of CM053579.1, forward strand.
CTCCGTAATTTGACTGTAGTCTATCTCTTCAGTCTTGTTTCCTATGATTTGTCTTCATGTATTTTGTACTCCAGCAAACACCTTGCTGAATATGTCAAATGCTTTCCTAATTTGTTGTTTTGGCTGTGTTTCCTTCTTTTCTCTCCTTTGGCCTCTCTCCAGATACAAATGTTACCCGCCTTTTAATACTCTGCTCAAATGTCATTTGCTTCGCTTAGAAATGACCTCAACCTCCTCTATGCTTCTGAAGCTCTTTGCACTGGCTTGCCTGGGAAGCTTGTATTCTGGTTTAGTCAGGAAGAAGGAATGACAAGAGAACCTCTACCTTTTGTCAGTTCCTAGAGTCCTGCATGCCTTGCAAGCTTGTCATAAGGATGTAATGAGGCAATGGATATGAAAGGGCTTCTTGAACCAATAAGTACTGTAAAGGTCATTGTTGCATTTTGGGTATCCCTTTATTGTCCAGTTTTGGGAAAGCAGAGCCCTTCCAGTGTGTGCCTATTTTTAGGAGGGAAAGTTTTCATTTTTAGTCTATATTAAGGAAAACTGAAAATGTCAAAATTGGATAAACAAAATGGCAAGGAGTGAAAGATAATATGGGAAAATGAAAATACTGACTTTTATTAGGTGATGACAATATGGACAAGTAGTTTCATATTTCTGTTGTCTTTACAATAGAGGAACATGAAAAGATAAGAAAAGTGAAGACATTTGCTTGGATTAATTGTGTATGTTCATAGCTTCTGTTTGATTTGCAAAATCTGTGTTCATTTAAAATTTCTAAAAGAGAGCTAATGCTTTTTGCTGATAGAATGGTAGGGCCATAGTGCAATAAAATGGAGAGTAGCTACAGGCCAACGTTTTATTTATGTCTATGTGTACACATAAAAACCCACCTCCATGTTAAAAGATGACACTCAAAAGCCTTCAGAGAGACAGTGGCATCTGCTATGGGGGAGTCACACTTGGGACAACTTGATTGACCATTTTTGGCATATGCTGGTCTAAATTAGTTTGTCTATTGACTAACAATCTTTTCTGAATTAGGTCCAACTCTCAGCAGGCACATTTCCATCTGGTTAAGTTTAGAACTCAAGCTATTTTTTTTAAAACTACCTTACACCAATACTAGTCTAGACAAAAGGTTCTTATATATTATATAATTTCTGTCCTCCTTTAAAAAATTGGCATTTCCCTTTGCTTTAAGCCACGGGTGAATGATGTGGTCATTGAGGCACGTTGAGCCTGGATTTTGAAGAGCAAGGATGGATTTTTATAAAAAGATATAAAGGTAGGTAGAGAAGAAGGAAGAAAATGAAGACATCTGCAAAAACTGGTGTGTTCTTATGATAAAACAGGAAGCTAACATGTTAGGAGCCTGAATTCTCTCAGGAGGGATGTAGCTCTGATGAACAGCTGCTTAGTGCAGACAGAGCCTTTTGCTCCTTGAGTCTCTCATTGTTTCTCTGTCAAGCACTAGCCTTTGGAACAGTGCCTCATATTATTGTCACATTGATGATTAGAAAAGAGGTGACAATAAGCAAAGTCGTGTGGTGCATGGCATGTAAATCAGAGGCCTGAGGGCTTTTCTTGCAATCAGCTCAGTAACAATATTGTCGACCTTTCCTTAACATCCTCTGCTCCTCCCTTCTGGGTACTTATTCCTATAGGAGAGTTGGCTGGCTTAGGGATGGAAGGTGAAGAGTGAGTTACAGGATTGAGAAACATGGTTGGTATTTCTGCAGAATGTGTTTACAGCCCTGATATTGACAGAGCAGCCTGAGGCAGAGCCTCTCATTTCCAGGTGTTTTGTGATTCTGTTGTGGGGCCAGGGTTTAGCAGATGTCTCATGGTTGTTAACACTTCATAAAAACCCTTTCCCTTGATCCATAGTCTGCATCAGGATAGCAATTTCAGGAAGTAATTTCTGGCATGGTGCCAGAAATCTAAGGGCATTCAGTTCTGTTTTTCAACAAAACAGTTTTAAATTTGAAATAAGTGAAGGTTCATGAGAAATTGGAAAAATAATAGAGTTCCCATGTACTCTTTACCCAGCTTTCCCCAATGATATTATTTTATATAACCATAGTACATTATAAAAACCATGAAACTGACGTTGGTAATATACTATTATGTAAACCATAGACCTTATTCAGATTTCATATTCATTCATCCATTCATTTGTTTGGGTATTTTTTGATGATGTTTTATCACATGTAACTACCACCCCCATCACAATACAAAACTGTACTATCACAAGAAAGAAGCTCCCTTATACTACCATTTTATAGTCAAGCATACCAGAAGTGTTCAATTTTTAATCAATCAATTAATTAATTAATTTTAGTAATCTCTACACCCAATATGGGGCTTAAACCCATGACCCTGACATCAAGACTCTCATGATCTTTTGACTGAGCCAGTTAGGCATCCCCAAGGAACAATTTGAACTAAATTTTAATCTCTCTGAAGTAGCTTCTGTCAGCTACTGAAACTTCTCTTCCAGCTCCAGCCACCATGCTTGGCTTCCAGAGCAACACTATTTTCTCATTAAATGTCTGGCAAAAGTATGAACAACTTCTTCCTTCCTTGGTTTCTTTTAGCACAGTTGCAAAAGGCTGAAATTTTTAAAAGACTTGAAGATATGTGAAGGAAGAACACAAGGAAAATAAAGAAGCACAACACACACACACACACACACACAATCAAGATTTTTAAGAACTATTTTCTAATTCCACACTAGTTAATCTGCTTACAAGACACTTAAGCCATATATTTTGCTTTATTCTGTTTCCTTAAATACTTGTGCTTCATCCTCAAGGTATTGGCTAATACAACTTCCCAGACCCCTTGACTCACCCTCCAAGTCTACATGTGGCAGGTATCAATGTATTTCCTGTTACTCACAGGACGGCTACTGCATTCTTTCCTTTCTTCCACCAATTATTCACACCCCCAACCCTATATAGTCATCCACTTAGTTACAGTTTTCCTTCTAACATTTTACCCACAATTGATTGGTAAATGATTCAATAATATTCTTATCCTTCACATGAGACTCTGATAGCAGTAATATAATAGTAGCATAAAGCCTTGTTAAATTCTTCTTACAAACTCCCAGAAAGTAACTACAGCAGCACACAGAGTTATAGTGCATGATATCACACATTTGTCTCTAAGAAGATCTTCTCTGTAGATCTGAATTCATCAGGGAAAAGAAATATATGAGTTTTCTATGGCTGTGTAACAAATTGCCACAAACTTGGCTGCTGAAAACAATATCCATTTATTAACTCACAGTTCTATCGAAGTTCAGACATGGTTTAGCAGTGTTCTCTGCTCAGAGTCTCACAAAGCTAAAATTGTGGTGTTGGCTGGACTTCATTCTTTTTTGGAGACTCTAGTGAAGAATTTGCTTACAAGCTCATTCAGGTTGTTGGAGAATTCATTTCCTTGCAGCTGTAGAACAGAAGTCTCTATTTTCCTGCTAGCCATTGGCTGGAGAATGCTCTGCTACTGGAGGCTGTCCCTCTCCAATGGCAGCTCACAAAGTTGGTGCTTGCTTTATTCAAGACCACCTGGAACTTATCTTTATGACTTCCTCTTTGGAGACAACTCTTTTAAAGTATTCATGTGATTAGGATAAACCCACTGCATAATCTCCCTATCTTAAGATCAACTGTGCCACAGGACATAACCTAATCATAGGCATAAAATGCATCATCTTCACAGGCCTGGAGATTATGCAGGGCATACACACCAGTGAGAAGGAAATCTTGGGGGACATTTTGTAATCTTACCTACAACATGATACACTACTTTTTAAAAATCTCCAGGGGCGCCTAGGTGGCTCAGTCGGTTGAGCCGCCGATTTCGGCTCAGGTCATGATCTTGCAGTTCGAGGGTTCAGGCCCCGCGTCAGGCTCTGTACTGACAGCTTGCTCAGAGCCTGGAGCTTGCTTCAGATTCTGGGTCTCCTTCTGTCTCTGCCCTTACCCCATTCGTGCTCTGTCTCTGTCTCTCAATAATAAATAAATGTAAAAAAAATAAATAAAATCTCCCTTGAGTGAGTGATTCTCCATCCAGAATGAAGGCTGAATGAAGCATAGCCTAACTTCTCAATTGATGTGCCACGAACACATAACAAGTAAGGCCAGATATTGATTCCTTCAGCCTTTGGAAAGATGATTCAGAATCTGGGATGACATGAGCCCCTAAGCTCAGTGCACTCAAACTATGTTGGATATGTTGGTCACATATCCCAAGAAGCTATACAAATATAATTTTCTATGACAGATAGAAAGGTCAGGAACACAACCTTGGTACTTTCAGAAAATCTAAACAAGCTATTCAGACCAATATGAAATGTGCTAAGAACTTAGATCTGACATCTCTCTATTCTAGATGAGAACACTATGATATTTAACAGTGCCTTGAATGTGCAAGCTGCTATTTAGGATATAGACATGCTATCCAAGATTTGAGTGTGGGCATTATACTTCAGTTAAAACTGAACTTTTTGGGGTGCCTGGATGGCTCAGTCGGTTGAGTAGCCGACTTCGGCTCAGGTCATGATCTCGCCATTCATGAGTTCGAGTCCCGCGTCAGGCTCTGTGCTGACGTCTCAGAGCTTGGAGCCTGCTTCGGATTCTGTGTCACCTCTCTCTATCTCTGTCTCTCAAAATTGAATAAAAGTTATAATTTTTTAAACTGATTTTTTCTCTATATGATTGAAAATAAAATGCTTAAAACAATAAATATAAATCACAGTTAATTAAGACAACATAATGTATAAAGTATAATTTATCACAATAACAACATAATTGGAGAGGGAAAACGCTGTATAGAAGGAGAGTTTTGTATAAGACTGTATAAAGTTGGTATTAATTCAAAGTAGATTGCTATAAATTTAAGAAATTAATTGGAATCCTCATGGTAACCATTAAGAAAATAACTTTAAAAGTACAGAAAAAGAAAAAAGAAGGGAATAAAACATTACAACATAAAATTAATTGAACACAAAATAAGTCAGTAATGTTGAAATTAAGGGGAAAAAGTATTAACACACAGAAAACAAATAGAAATATGGCTGAAGTAAGCCTTTCCTTATCAGTAACTACTTTAAATATAAATAAATTAAATTTTCCAGTAAAAAGCAGAGATTGGCAGAATGAATGAAGAAACATGAGCCAAATATATGCTGCCTACAAGAAACTCACTTTAGGTCCAAAGACACAAATAGGTTTAAAGTGAAAAAAAAACAACAACAACAACAACAGAAAAAGATATCTTAGGCAATAATAACCAAAAGAGATCTGAGGTGGCCTTAGTGATATCAGATAAAATAGACTCTAATTGAAAAACTGTTACAGGAGACAAGGATAATATATGATGATGAAAAGATCAATCAATTAATCAAGTAGATACAACAATTATAAACATACATACATATAACAAAAGAGACCTTAAATATATAAACCAAAAATTGCCAGAATTGAAGTGAAAAATAGACATTTCTACAATAGTTGTTGAGTCTTTAATACTCCACGTACAACAATGGATAGAACAACTAGACATAGCAGAATAAGTAAATACAGGCATACTTTGGAAATATTGTGAGTCTGCCTCCAGACCACCACAATAAAGTGAATATCACAATAAAGTGACTCAAGTTTATTTTTTGGTTTCCCAGTGCATATAAAAGTTATGTTTACACTATACTGTGGTCTATTAACTGTGCAATAGCATTATTTCTAAAATATGTACATATCTTAATGAAAAAATACTTCATTGCTTAAAAATGCTAATCATTATCTGAGCTTTCAGCAAGTCAATCACTAACCACAGACCACCATAACAATATAATAATAATGAAAAAAATTGAAATATTGTGAGAATTACCAAAATGTGACACAGAGACACAAAGTGAGAAAATGTTGTTAGAAAAATGGTGCTGATAGATTTGCTCGATGCAGGATTGCCACAAACTTTCAATTTGTAAGAAAACCTCAATATATGTGAAACACAATAAAGCAAAGTACAATAAAACAAGGCATGCTTATAGAGGATTTAAGCAACACTATAAACCAACTAGACCTAACAGACACAGACACATATGGAACACTTCATAAAACAGCAGAATATAGTAGTGTGCCCTTATCCATGGGGGATATGTGGTAAAAACCCCAGTGGATGCCTAAAACTGCACATAGTACTGAACTCTATATATACTATTTTTTTCTTATACATACGTACCTATGATAAAGTATAATTTATAAGTTAGACACAATAAGAAATTGTCAACAATAATTAATAATAAAATGGAACAATTATAACAATATACTATAAAAAAGCTGTGTGAATGTGATCTCTCAAAATATTGTACTGTATTCCTTCTTGTGATGATGTGAGATGATTAAATACCTATGTGGTGAGATGAAGTGAATATGTAGACATTGTGACAAAGTGCATTAGACAACTACTGACTTTCTGATGGTGTGTCAGAAGTGGGATCATCTGTTTCCAGACCACAGTTGACTAAGTGTAACTGAAACCACCAAAAGTGAAACTGCAAGAGGAGTTAAGATGGCGGAGTAGTATGGGGACCTTGAGCTTGTCTCATCCCTGAAACACAGCTAGATCTACATCAAACCATTTTGAACTCCTAGGAAATTAATCTGAGGATTAACACAACAATATGCATAATTTGAGAGAGATCTTGGCAAGTACATGGTGCGGACAGGTGAATTGGGGGACAAAAAAGCCATGGTGCCGCAGAGGGTATGGAGCTGTTTTTCATGGAGAGGACAGAGAGAAAGAGAAAGGGGGAGAGAGTGCAGTGTTTTGGGATCACACAAGAAAAGCATTCCCTTTGAAAGTAGCTGGAGAGAAAGAGAGAGAAAGTGAAAGCACTCACAGGGGAATGGACAAGAAATCTATTCCCCAAAACCATTGATGGGGAAAAAGGAGAGGGTTTCAGTAACACCAGTTTGCTTTTTTTTTTTTTTTTAATAAACACTGGAACACAGAGTCTGAAGTTTTGGAGCTCAGTGCCTGGTGGTTTTCCAGTGAGAAAGCAGGGCAAATCCCCAGGAGTAGGCAGCACAGTCTGAGGGGCCCCTGTGCTGCATGGCAAGAAGTGGTTCTCCTGCTTGGAGTGCATTTGGTAGAGGTGATAGGACCTCTCCACTGACAAAAGTCCTGGCAGGCCCCAGAGAGCTACCATGTTTACTGGTATAGGAACAAATATGCCAGCTAGGGCCGGCAAAACCTGGCACTGGCTGTGTGTTGCAATTTACCATAAACTCTGAGCCTCTACTGCTTCGAGGTTGCATGAACATTTTCTGGGACAAGTTGGTACCTGGACGTTGCTCAGCGAGACCCTCCCCCAGAGGATCAGTATGGGTCCCAGCTGTGGGGGTTTCTGAAATATAGGTTTTGAAACACATCCCCATCAAGATAAAAGCCTGGAGGAATCACCACCTGGCAAGCAGACAGCTTGAACATAGAGTAAATGCAGGGAGCAGAGGAAATCTGAGGCAAAGGAGGAGTGATTCATCACGAGTCTGTGAGGGCACAAAATGCCTTCTCTGAAGACTAGAGAGCAGAGTGAAGTAATTTTCACCTTTAGCAGACCTGACTGATTGACCAAAGTGAGCTAAGCAGCGCCACTAAGTGGAAAAAAAGAGCCTTTACACAAAGCCCCACCCACCTGGGCAAATTGGCCTGAGAACCAGAGCAACAGGTTTCTTCCCCAGAGGACCAGCACAAATCCCTTCCACCTGCTTAGTCTGTGGATCACAGTCTGCTACAAACGTTCAGCTCTAGGGCAACCTGGATCTAGCTTCATTTGGGTTTCTTTTTGTTTGGTTGTTCCTTTGTTCATTTTCTTTCCTTCTGTTTTTGTTTATGTTGTTTTCTTCTTTTTATTTCTTGATAAAGAAAGATATATTTTTAAATTCTATTTTATTTTGTTTAATTTATTCTATTTCATTATTTAATTTTTAAAATTTTTAAATTTCTTTTTTTGAATTTTGTTTCTTTTGTTTCTTTTTTCTCTTCTATCAAGCTTCTCTTAACAAGCAGATCAAAACAAACCTATGATCTAGCTTCCTTTATTTGGTTTTTGTTTTATTTTGTTTTGTTTAAAAAATTTTTAATTAAAATTTTTAAAATTGTGTTAATTGTTTTCTTCCTTCAAAATGACAAAAGGGAGGAATTCACCCAAAAAGAAAGAACAGGAAGGAATGATGGCCAGGGATTTTAATCAACACAAATATAAGTAAGATGTCTCAACTAGAATTTAAAACCACAATTATAAGAATACTAGCTGGGGTTGAAAAAAAGATAGATGACACCAGAGAATCCCCTTCAGCAGAGATAAAAGAACTAAAATCTAGTCAGGCCAAAATTTTAAAATGCTATAACAAAGATGTAATCTCAAATGGATGTCATGATGGTGAGAGTGGATGAAGCAGGGTGAAATCAGTAATACAGAATATAGAATAGTAATATCAAAGATAAAATTATGGAAAATAATGAATCTGAAAAGAAGAAGGAAACAAAGGCAAAATATCATGATACAAGGGTTAGAGAATTCAGAGACTTACTAAAGAGGAATAGCATTCGCATCATAGGGGCCCTAGAAGATGAAAAGTGAGAAAAAGAGACAACATTTTTGTGAGCAAATTATAGCAGAGGACTTCCCTAATCTGGGGAAGGACACAGACATCAAAATTTAAGAAGTACACAGAACTCCCATTAAATTCAACAAAAGCTGACCATCACCAAGGCATACCATGATAAAAATCCCAAAATACACAGACAGGGAAAGAATCATGAAAGCAGCAAAGGGTAAAAAGTCATTAACTTACAAGAGAAGACAGATTAGGTTCCCAGTAGATGTGTCCACAGAAACTTGGCAGGCCAGAAAGGAGTGCAGGATATATTCAATGTACTGAATCAGAAAAATATGCATCCAGGAATTTTTTATCAAGCAATACTGTCATTCAGAATAGGAGAACTAAAGAGTTTCCCAGACAAACAAGAACTAAAGGAGTTCATGACCACTAAACCTTCCCTACAAGAAATTTTAAGGGGAACACTTTGAGTGGAGAAAAAACCATCAAAAAACCAAAGCAACAAAGACTAGAAAGGACCAGAGAACATCACCAGAAACACCAACTCTAAAGGCAACACAATGGCATGAAATTCAAACCTTTCAATAATCAGTCTAAATGTAAATGGACTAAATGCTCCAATCAAAAGACATAGAATATCAGAATGAATAAGAAACCAAGATCCATCTAGATCTAAAACTGGTAAACTGGGGAAGGGCAAGATGTCGGAGAAGTAAGGAGCTCTGTAATCTTCACCCGCCCTCATCTATTAAACTGAGAAGGACTGAAGAGAAAATACTCTGATCTGCCAGAGGGGGAAGAGAACATACAGACTCCAGAAAGAAGACAACCTCAAAGATGCCAGAGTGAGTGATTGTGAACTGGGGAAATTGGAGGACAGGCTGGGTCCCCGAGATGCGGAGGGGTGGGAGCCCCAGCCCAACACAGGGAGAGTGCGCTGTGCCCCAGAGAGACAAGGGGAAGAGAAAGAGAGACTGAAAACGTTCATAGAACTGTCTCTGAAGAAGAGATAAAAAAAAAACCCACCCCAGGATGGAGAGAGATATTTTAACCCCATATATAACAGCTGGGCACGGGGAGAGAAATCTGTCCCATCTAGCTGGCGAATTCTTCCTTGGGCTCAGCAGCAGTGGTGCCCATTCCAGGCGGTACCAGGAAAAACAGCCCCCTCCTTCTACGTGATCCCGGCTAGGAATCCGGCCGCCAGAGCGAGTCTGTCTCACCTCCGGCTGCAGCAGCCCTGGGAGAAACAGCCCCTGCCCCCTGCGCAATCGTGGCTGGGAGGCCGGCCAGCAGCGGGAGCACATCTCATCTCTGGTGGTAGCATTAAAGTGCATGAACTAGGATTTGGAAGCGAGGTGGAGCTTGGAAAATACAATTTGGCTCGCCCTCGACACAGGGAGATCAGACTCAAAAGAGAGGTTTGCAGTGCTTGGTTCGAGGACAGCTTGGGGCGCTGCCATTCTTCTTCCCACAGCCACCAAGGCGGGGCCTTGGTGAGCAGCCCTACAGACCTGACTTACCTAAACCAAACCACGCCCATCTGCATGGGAGAGCAGCCCCTCTTTTTTCTCTTTTTTCTTTTCTCCTCCTTTTATTCTCTTGCCATCCAGATATATTTTCCCTTATCTCATTCTTATCTCTCTCTTGGCTGGTTATACGCTTTTAGACTATCAATAGTCTTTTTCTGTCTCTGTCACCTCCCTGTGTTTTTCTTTTCTTTTCTGTTCTTTTCTTATCCTTTTCTTTTCTTTCCTTTCCTTTCCTTCCTTTCCCCTTTTGGTTTGCTTGTTTATTTGATTTGTCTGTGCGTTTGAATGCTTTGTTCCCTGTGTGTTTGTCTGTTTTCCTTTTCAGGGCCACCTCAAGAAACAAGCCAAAGTACACATAGTGGAGAGTCCGAAATATCACTGACTAGGGAAGTAAAATAATCAAAGGCACAACACGAGAAACCGAGAGACACCATTAAAGAACACTTCTTGAAATGACAGGCCCTGGACAGTCACTGAGCCTCCTTTAATAGAACAATACTAACAGGAACACAGTACATAATGAACTTTTAAAACTGAAAAGAGACAGAAAGCTAGCCAATACTACAAAACGAAAGAACTCTCCTCTAAAGAAACTCCAGGAAGAGGTCACAGACACAGAACTGCTCAAAACAGATTTAAGCAACGTAACTGAACAGGAATTTAGAACAATCTTCATAAAATTAATCGCTGGACTTGAAAAAAGCATCAGAAAAACTATTAATACACAGACTAGGGACCTTCAAAATAGCTGTAACGAGTTAAAAAAGGCTATAAATGAGGTGCATAATAGAATGGAGGCGGCGACTTCACGGATTGAAGAGGCAGAAAGGAGAATAGGTAAATTGGACGACACAATTATAGCAAAAGAGGAAGCCAAGAAAAAGAGAGAGAAATTGACACAGGAGCATGAAAAGAGAATTCGAGGCCTGAGTGATACAAACAAATGGAACAATATCGATATAGGAATTCCTGAAGATGAAGAAAGAGAAAAAGGTCCGAAAGGGTGCTTGATCAAATTATAGCCGAGAACTTCCCGAATATGGGGAAAGAAATGGACATTGAAATCCAAGAGGCGAAAAGAACCCCCTTAAGATGTAACTTGAATCGACCTTCGTCACGACATAACATAGTGAAACTGACAAAATATAAAGAAAAAGAGAGAATTCTGAAAGCAGCTAGGGATAAAAGGGCCCTAACATACAAAGGGAAACCTATCAGAGTGGTTAAAAACCTATTGACTGAAACTTGGCAGGCAAGAAAGGAATGGCAGGAAATCTTCAATGTGATGAACAGGAGAAGAAATATGCAGCCAAGAATCCTTTATCGAGAGAGCCTGTCATTCGAAATAGAAGGAGAGATAAAGGTGTTCCCAAATAAACAAAAATTGTGAGAATCATCACCACCAAACCAGCCCTACAAGAAATCCTAAGAGAGACTCTATGAAGAAATGTTGCAAAGAACAAAAGGTACCAGAGACGCCACTATAAACATGAACTCTACAGAAAACACAATGAATCAAAACCCACATTTTTGAATAATGGACTAAATGGTCCAATCAAATGACACAGGGTAGCAGAATGGATAAAAAAAAAAAAACAAAATCCAACCATTTGATGTCTATAAAAAAACTCATTTGAGACCTGAAGACACCTTCAGATTGAAAGTAAGGGGATGGAGAAATATCTATCATGCGACTGGTAGTCAAAAGAAAGCCGGAGTAGCCATACTTATATCAGACTAACTGGACATTAAAGGAAAGGCAGTAACAAAAGATGAAGAAGGACATTATATAATAATTACAGGGTCTCTCCATCAGGAAGAGCTAACAATTATAAATATCTATGCGCTGAATTTGGCAGCACCCAAATACATGAAACAATTAATCACAAACAGAAACAATCATTGATAAGAGTGTGTAAATTGCAGGGGACGTTAACATTCCACTTACAGCAATGGATAGATCAACCAGACAGAAAATCAATAAAGAAACAATGAACCTGAATGACACATTGGAACAGATGGAATTGATAGATATATTTAGAACTCTGCATCCTGAAGCTAGGAAATTCACCTTCTTCTTGAGTAAGAATGGCGCATTCCCCAAGATAGACCAGATCCTGGGTCATAAAGCAGCCCCCCATAAATATAAACGAATTGAGATCATACCATGCACACTTTCTGATCACAATGCTATAAAACTGGAAATCAATCCCAGGGAAAAGTCTGGAAAACCTCCAAAAATGTGGAAGTTAAAAACCACCCAACTAAAGAATGATTGGGCCAACCAGGCAATTAGAGAAGAAATTAAAAAATATATGGAAACAAATGAAAACGAAAATACAACAATCCAAACTCTCTGGGATGCAGCAATGGCAGTCCTAAGAGGAAAGTATATTGCAATCCAGGCCTATTTCAACAAACTAGAAAAAGCACAAACTCAAAATCTAACACAGCACCTAAAGGAACTAGAAGGGGAGCAGCAAGAGAACCCAAAACCCAGCAGAAAGAGAAATAGTAAAGATCAGGGCAGAATTAAATAATATAGAATCCAGAAAAACAGTTGAGCAGATCAATGAAACCAAGAGTTGGTTTTCTGAAAAATAAACAAAATTGATAAACCTCTAGCCAGGCTCCTCAGAAAAAAAAGAGAAAACACCCAAAAAGGCAAAATCATTAATGAAAATGGATCTGTTACAACCAATCCCTCAGAAATTCAAGCAATCAAAAGAGATTACTATGAAAAATTATATGCCAACAAACTGGACAATCTAGAAGAAATGGACAAATTCCTAAACACACGTGCACTACCAAAATTCAATCGGGAAGAGATATAAAATCTCAACAGACCCATAACCAGTGAAGAAATCGAATCAGTGACCAAAAACCTTCCAATGACTAAGAGCCCAGGGCCAGATGACTTCCCAGGGGAATTCTACCAGACATTTAAAGCAGAGTTAATACCCATTCTTCTCAAGCTATTCCAAAAAATTGAAATAGAAGGAAAATTTCCAAAGTCATTCTACGAAGCCAGCATCACTTTGATTCCCAAACCAGACAGAGACCCAGAAAAAAAAGAAAACTACTGGCCAATATCCTTAATGAATACAGCTGCAAAAATACTCAACAAGACACTAGCAAATCGAATTCAACAACATATAAAAAGCATTATCCACCATGATCATGTGGGATTCATTCCTGGGTTACAGGGCTGGTTCAATATTCACAAATCCATCAATGTGATACATCACGTTAACAAAAGAAAAGATAAAAACCATATGATCCTGTCGATAGATGCAGAAAAAGCATTTGACAAAATACAGCATCCTTTCTTAATAAAAACCATCGAGAAAGTCGGGATAGAAGGAATGTACTTAAACATTATAAAAGCAATTTATGAAAAACCCACAGCTAATATCATCCTCAATGGGGGAAAACTGAGAACTTTTCCTCGAGTTGAGGAACACGACAGGGATGTCCACTCTCACCACTGTTGTTTCACATAGTGCTGGAGGTCCTAGCATCAGCATAAAACAATAAAAGGAAATAATAGGTATCAGAATTGGAAAAGATGTAGTTAAACTTTCGCTTTTCACAGATGACATGATACTCTACATGGAAACCCCGACCGACTCCACCAGAAGCCTTCTAGAACTGATTCAGGAATTCAGCAATATCGCAGGGTACGAAATCAACATAAAGAAATCGGTTGCATTTTTATAGACCAATAATGAAGCAACTGAAAGAGAAATCAAGAAACTGATCCCATTCACAATTGCACGAAAAACCATAAAAACCTAGGAATAAACCTAACCAAAGATGTAAAAGACCTTGACGATGAAAACTATAGAAAACTTATGAAAGAAATTGAAGAAGACACAAAGAAATGGAAAAGCATTCCATGTTCATGGATTGGAAGAATAAACATCGTTAAAATGTCATTATTACCCAATGTAATCTACACATTCAATGCAATACCAATTAAAATTGCACCAGCATTCTTCTCAAAGCTAGAACAAACTATCCTAAAATTTGTAGGGAACCACACACACACACAAAAAAAAAACAGAGTAGCCAATGTAATATTGAAGAAGAAAACCAAAACGGGAGGCATCACAATCCCAGACTTTAGACTCTACTACAAAGCTGTCATCACCAAGACAGTATGGTATTGGCACAAAAACAGACCCATAGACCAATGGAATAGATGAGAGAACCCAGAACTGGACCCACAAATGTACGGCCAATTAATCTTTGACAGAGCAGGAACGAGTATCCAATGGAAAAAAGATAGCCTCTTTAGCAGGTGGTGCTGGGAGAACTGGACAGCAACATGCAGAAGAATGAAACTAGACCACTCTCTTACACCATACACAAA
>CM053579.1:54498056-54528600 GCA_028646485.1 Cryptoprocta ferox
TGAGGGCGGAAGGGGAAGGGGGAAAGGTAAAGGGGGCTGATGGTCATGGTGGAGGTCACCATGGGGGGGTTCACTTGTGGGGAAGAGCACTGGGTGTTATATGGAAACCAACCTGACAATAAACTATAAAGTTAAAAAAAAAAAGAAAGTGAGGATAGAAGGAACATACCTCAACATCATAAAGCCTATATATGAAAACCCACAACTAATATCATCCACATGGGGAAAAACTGAGAGCTTTCCCTCTAAGATCAGGAACATGACAGGGATGTCCACCCTCATCATTGTTGTTCAATATATTCCTGGAAGTCCTAGCGTCAGCAGTCAGACAACAAAAAGAAATAAAATGCATACAATTTGGCAAGGAAGAAGTCAAACTTTTACTCTTCGCAGATGACATGATACTCTACTTGGAAAACCTGAAAGACTCCATCAAAAAACTGCTAGAACTGATACATGAATTCAGCAAATTCCCATGATATAAAATCAACATACAGAAATCTGTTGCATTACTATACACCAATAATAAAACAGCAAAAAAGATATCGAGGAATCAATCTCATTTACAACTGCACCCAAACCTAACTAAAGGAGGTAAAAGATCTGTATGCTGAAAACTATACAATGTTTATGAAAGAAATTGAAGAAGACACAAAGATATGGAAAAACATTCCATGCTCATGGATTAAAAAAAAACAAATATTGTTAAAATGTTGATACTACCGAAAGCAATCTACATTTTTAATGCAATTCCTATCAAAATAAAATGAGCATTCTTCACAGAGCTAGACGAAACAATGCTAAAATTTGTGTGGAACCAGAAAAGACCACAAATAGCCAAAGTAATGTTGAAAAAGAAAACCAAAGCTGGAGGCATCACAATTCCGGACTTCAAGCTGTATTACAAATCTGTAATCATGAAGATAGTATGGTGCTCGCACAAAAACAGACACATGTATCATTACAGTAGAATAGAGAACCCAAAAATGGACCCAAAAATGTGTGGTCAACTAATCTTCTACAAACCAGGAAAGACTATTCAATGGAAATAAGACTGTCTCTTTAGCAAACGGTATTGTGAAAAATGGACAGCAACATGCAAAAGAATGAACCTGCAACCCTTTCTTATACCATACACAAAAATAAACTCAAAATGGATGAAAGACCTAAATGTAATATTGGAAACCATCAAAATCCTACAGGTCAAAACAGGCAGCAACCTCTTTGACCTTGGCTGCAGCAACTTCTTCCTTGACATGTCTACAGAGGCTAGGGAAACAAAAGCAAAAATGAACATTGGGACCTCATGAAGATAAAAAGCTTCTGCACAGCAAAGGAAACAATCAACAAAAATAAACAGCAACCAACGGAATGGGAGAAGATATTTGCAAATGACCCATTGGGTAAAGGGTTAGCATCCAAAATCTATAAAGAAGTTATCAAAATCAACACCCAAAAAACAAATAATACCGTGAAGAAATGGACAGAAGACATGAAGAGACACTTCCATGAAGACATCCAGATGGCTAACAGACACATGAAAAGATGCTCAAAATCACTCATCACCATAGAAATCCAAATCAAAACCACAATGGAATACCACCTCATACCTCTCAGAATGGCTAAAATTAACAACTCAGCAGCAAACAACAGATGTTGGCAAGGATGTGGAGAAAGGGGAACCCTCTTACACTGTTGGTGGGAATGCAAAATGGTGCAGCCACTCTGGAAAACAGTATGGAGGTTACTCAAAAAATGAAAAGTGGGACTATCCTATGACCCGGCAATTGCACCACTAGGTATTTATCCAAAGGATATTAAAACAAAACAAAACAAAACAAAACAAAACAAAACAAAACAAAACACCCCATGGTTTATAGCAGTGCTATCACCAATAGCCAAATTATGGAATGAGCCCAAATGTCCATCAATGATGAATGGATAAAGAAGATGTGTTATAGGTTCTAGCACAGGGCAGTGGGCACAGCTAGTGGGTCCTGAGGTAGAAAGGGGGTGCAGCTCTGTTGACCCCCATACCCTTCCTCCTCAGGCATGAACCCCACCCCTTTGCCCGCCAGGCCAATCTGGCTGAACTATCCACTGCGGTGCAAGGGGGAAGGGGGAAAGGGGGGTGGCTCCAGGCGACCCCCAGCAGATCCCCCCATCATAGGTAGCCAGAGCTCCAAGACTCCCTGGGGCCAAGTGACCACCAAGGAGGTAGCTGGGGCTTCCCTGCTAAGGTAAAAGGACAGGAGAATGGTCATGTGAAAAGCAATGGAAACTTACCCCCAAGGGTGAGGGGAATCGCCCTCTATGAACAGAACAGAGGAGGCAGCAGGGACCACTGGCGATGCCATTGAGCCAGCACCCCCTAGCCAGGGCGCTGAGGTCAAGGGGGATGCCTCCACCAAGGAGACTCCCAAGAAGAAGAAAGTCTCTTTTAAGAAGGCTTTCAAATTGAGTGGTCTGTCCTTCAAGAGAAATCGGAATGAGGATGGGGGTGACACATGCCTCCTCAACCAAAGAGGAAGAGCAAGAGCAAGGGGAGATCAGTGCTGTGGCTAGGAAGGCACAGCTCAGGAAGGAAAGGCTGTTGCCACCCATGAGAGCCAGGAGCCTCAGGCCAAAGGGACAGAGGCTAGTGCTGCCTCCAAGGGAGGAGACACAGAAGAAGAGGCAGGGCCCACAGAGCCATCCACTCCCTCAGGGCCGGATAGTGGCCCTACACCGGCCAGAGAACAGAATGAGTAGCTGGGTGGGGGCAGGTAGGTGAGCTCTAAGCTGCAAAAACTGTGCTGTCCTTGTGAGGTCACTGCTTGGACCTGGTGCCCTGGCTGCCTTCCTGTGCCCAGAAAAGAAGGGGATGTTGCCCCTCCCAGCCACCTTCCCTCTCCTTTTCCCTCTTGTGGATTCTCCCATCCTCCCTTTGGCCTTTCTTTTAAGGCCAGTTGAAGATGGTCCCTTGCAGTTTCCCACATTAGGTTAGTGATGTGAAAGGCTCCTGCCCTTGGCCTTACCTCTCCTGTCCCCACCCCTGCAGAAGACAATTGCTGGTTTTCTTCCCCAATTTTTTCCAAGTAGGTTTTTTTTTACTCTATTCCCCAAATCCCTGAGCCAGATGTGGGGTGCCTACACTCCCAAACCCTGAGTGTCCAGCCACCCTCTCCCACACCCTTTGAGATTTTTGTGTCTTGTGCTATGCCTAGTGGCACCTAGGCTGAAGAGGACACCACCCCTGTCTAGGTTTTTATAAATGTCTTACTGAAATTCAAACCTCCAGCTTGTGAATGGACTGTGTCTCGTTTTTGACTTGGTAAGCAAGTATTAGGCTTTGGGGTCGGGGTGAGGTCTGTAATGTGAAACAACTTCTTGTTGTCTTCTTTTCTCCTCCAAACACCAGTATTGTACTTTTTTCCTAACTGCTAAAACCATTCTTTTCCACGTGGTTTTAGTGTAATATTTGGAAAAGGAATAAATGTCGTCCCTTTAAAAGAAAAAGAAGTGGTATACACACACACACACACACACACACACACACACACACACTGGAATATTACTTGGCCATCTAAAAGAATAAATTCCTGCAATTTGCAACAACGTGGATGGAACTAGAATGTATTATGCTAAGTGACATAAGTAAGTCAGAGAAAGTCAAATATCACATGATTTCACTCATATGTGGAGTTTAAGAAACAAAACAGATGAACATAGGGGAAGGGAAGGAAAAATAAAATAAGGTAAAAACAGAAGGAGGCAAACCATAAAAGAGTCTAAAATACAGAGAACAAACTAAGGGTTGTTGGACAGAAGGTGGGTGGGAGGATGGGCCCGTTGGGTAATGGACATTAAGAACGGCACTGGGTGTTACATGTAAGTGATGAATCACTAAATTCTCAATTCTACTCCTGAAACCAATACTACACTATATCTTAACTAACTTGAATTTAAATAAAAAATAAAATAAAATTTTTATTTCAAATACTAAAACTATGCAGATATCTCAAACTTTGATACTCTGATTAGAAGGACCTGCTGGTTTAATAAGGCTGGTCATTGTAAAGGAAATAAAACTGGTTAGTTTTTTGGTTTGATGCACATATTCGTGAAGACTGCAGAAATCCAGATTGCTTTTTCTAAGGGAGAAAAGCCATGGTCAAAGTGCATACATCCCACTTCACCACTCCCTCCTCCTACTCTTTATTTGAAGACCTAATTCAAATCTTTTAGGAGGTATCAATAGGGGCTGCTGAGCAGAATCAAAAAACAAAAAGAATGGCATGGATAACTAACTGAATTATCATTTCTCAGTCAGGAAAAGGAAGTAGAGGAATTGAGTGCTGGAGCTTGTAGCTTTGACTTAGCTAATGGGTGGGTAGTTGCAGAGAATAAGAGGAGTGAACTGAACTATCCACAGTGTAATGCTTTGATAGGCAGCCAGTTCACAATATTCAGAACATGTAAATGCTTCTGTGTTCTACTAGAGTGATGAAAGGGGAGGTCAGAAAAGTGTTTTGATTAGGAAAAGGCATTATGTGTTCTTTTAAAATTTTTTTTTAAATGTTTATTCATTTTTATTTTTTTCTTTTATACTTTATTGTCGTTAGTTTCCATGTAACACCCAGTGCTCATCCCGACAAGTGCCCTCCTCCATGACCATCACCCCCTTCCCCTCCCCCATCCGCCCTCATTTTGTTCTTAGTATTCAAGAGTCTCTCATAATTTGCCTCCTTCCCTCTCCCTAGCTCTTTTACCCCCCTTTCCCCTCCCCATGGTCTTCTGTTGAGTTTCTCCTGTTAGACCTATGAGTGCAACCTATGGTATCTGTCCTTCTCTGCCTGATTTATTTCACTTAGCATGACACCCTCGAGTTCCATCCACGTTGCTACACATGGCCAGATTTTATTCTTTCTCATTGCCATGTAGTATTGCATTGTATATATAAACCACATCTTCTTGATCCATTCATCAGTTGATGGACATTTAGGCTCTTTCCATGATTTAGCTATTGTTGAAAGTGCCGCTATGAACATTGGGGTACATGTGCCCCTTTGCATCAGCATTTCTGTATCGCTTGGGTGAATCCCTAGCAGTGCTATTGCTGGGTCATAGGGGAGTTCTACTGTTAATTTTTTGAGGAACCTCCACACTGTTTTCCAGAGCGGCTGCACCAGTTTACATTCCCACCAACAGTGTAGGAGGGTGCCCGTTTCTCCACCTCCTCGCCAGCATCTATACTCTCCTGATTTGTTCATTTTAGCCACTCTGACTGATGTGAGGTGGTGTCTCAGTGTGGTTTGGATCTGTATTTCCCTGGTGATGAGTGACGCTGAGCATCAGTTCATGTGTCTGTTGGCCATCTGGATGTCCTCTTTGGAGAAGTGTCTCTTCATGTCTTCTGCCCATTTCTTCACTGGATTGTTTGTTTTTTGGGTGTGGAGTTTGGTGAGTTCCTTATAGATTTTGGATACTAGCCCTTTATCCAGTATGTCATTTGCAACTATCTTTTCCCATTCCGTCAGTTGCCTATTAGTTTTATTGATTGTTTCCTTTGCCGTGCAGAAGCTTTTATATCTTGAGGAGGTCCCAGTAGTTCATTTTTGCTCTTGATTCTGTTGCCTTTGAGGATGTGTCAAGCAGGAAATTGCTGCGGTTGAGGTCAAGGAGGCTGTTTCCTGCTTTCTCCTCTAGGGTTTTGATGGTTGCCTGCCTCACATTCAGGTCCTTCATCCATTTTGAGTTTCTTTTGGTGTATGGTGTAAGAGAGTGGTCTAGTTTTATTCTTCTGCATGTTGCTGTACAGTTCTCCAAGCATCACCTGTTAAAGAGGCTTTTTTCCATTGGATACTCTTTCCTGCTTTGTCAAAGATTAATTGGCCATACATTTGTGGGTCAAATTCTGAGTTCTCTATTCTATTCCATTGGTCTATATGTCTGTTTTTGTGCCAATACCATACTGTCTTGATGATGACAGCTTTGTGGTAGAGGCTAAAGTCTGGGATTGTGATGCCTCCCGTTTTGGTTTTCTTCTTCAATATTACTTTGGCTATTCCTGGTCATTTGTGGTTCCATATGAATTTTAGGATAGTTTGTTCCAGCTTTGAGAAGAATGCTGGCGCCATTTTGATAGGGATTGCATTGAATGTCTAGATTGCTTTGGGTAATAATGACATTTTAACAATATTTATTCTTCCAATTCATGAGCATGGAATGTTTTTCCATTTCTTTGTGTCTTCTTCAATTTCCTTCATAAGCTTTCTATATTTTCATAATACAGATCTTTTATATCTTTGGTTAGGTTTATCCCTAGGTATTTTATGGTTTTTCGTGCAGTTGTGAATGAGATCCGTTTCTTGATTTCTCTTTCTGTTGCTTCATTATTGGTGTATAAAAATGCAACCGATTTCTGTACATTGATTTTGTACCCTGCGAGTTTGCTGAATTCATGGATCAGTTCTAGTAGGCTTCTGGTGGAGTCAGTCGGGGTTTCCATGTAGAGTATCATGTCATTTGTCAAAAGTGAAAGTTTACTTCATCTTTGCCAATTCTGATGTCTTTTATTTCTTTTTGTTGTCTGATTTTTGATGCTAGGACTTCCAGAACTATGTTAAACAACAGTGGTGAGGGTCGACATCCCTGTCATGTTCCTGATCTCAGGGGGAAAGCTCTCAGTTTTTCCCCAATGAAGATGATATTAGCTGTGGGCTTTTCATAAACGGCTTTTATGATGTTTAAGTAAGTTCCTTTTATCCTAACTTTTAGAGGGTTTTTATTAAGAAAGGATGCTGTATTTTTTCCAATGCTTTTTCCACATCTATCGACAGGATCATATGATTTTTATCTTTTCTTTTGTCAATGTGATGTATTACATTGATGGATTTGAGAATATTGAACCAGCCCTGTAACCCAGGAATGAATCCCACTTGATCATGATGGGTAATTCTTTTCATATGCTATTGAATTCGGTTTGCCAGTATCTTGTTGAGGATTTTTGCATCTGTATTCATCCAGGATATTGGCCTGTACTCTTTTTTGGCTGGGTCTCTGTCTGGTTTGGGAATCAAAGTGATGCTGTCTTCATAGCATGAGTCCGGAAGTTTTCCTTCCATTTCTATTTTTTGGAATAGCTTGAGAAGAATGGGTATTAACTCTGATTTAAATGTCTGGTAGAATTCCCTATGGAAGCAATCTGGCCCACGGCTCTTATTTGTTGGGACATTTTTGATAGCGATTCAATTTCTTCACTGGTTATGGGTCTGTTCAGGTTTTCATTCTCTTCTCGTTTGAATTTTGGTAGTGCGTGTGTGTTTAGGAATTTGTCCATTTCTTCTAAGTTGTCCAGTTTGTTGGCATATAATTTTTATAGTATTCCCTGATAATTGCTTGTATTTCTGAGGGATTGGTTGTAATAGTTCCATTTTCATTCATGATTTTGTCTATTTGGGTGGTCTCTCTTTTCTTTTTGAGAAGCCTGGCTAGGGGTTTATTAATTTTGTTAATTTTTTCAAAAAACCAACTCTTGGTTTCATTGATGCATTCAACTTTTTTTTTTTTGGATTCTATATTGTTTATTTCTGCCCTGATCTTTATTATTTCTCATCTTCTGCTGGGTTTGGGGTGCTCTTGCTCTGCTTCTAGTTCCTTTAGGTGTTCTGTTAGGTTTTGTATTTGAGCTTTTTCTAGTTTCTTGAAATTGGCCTGGAGTGCAATGTACTTTCCTCTTAGGACTGCCTTTGCTGCATCCCAAAGAGTTTGGAGTGTTGTATTTTCATTTTCATTTGTTTCTGTATATTTTTAATTTCTTCTCTAATTGCCTGATTGGCCCATTTATTCTTTAGTAGGGTGTTCTTTAACCTCCATGTTTTTGGAGATTTTCCAGACTTTTTCCTGTGCTTGATTTCAAGTTTTATAGCATTGTGATCTGAAAGTGTGCATGGTATGATCTCAATTCTTTTATATTTATTGAGGGCTTCTTTATGACCCAGTATTGATCTATCTTGGAGAATGTGCCATGCACACTCGAGAAGAAAGTGAATTCCATAGCCTCAGGATGTAGAGTTCTATATATATATCTGTCAAATCCATCTAGTCCAGTGTGTCGTTCAGGCCCATTGTTTATTTAGTGACTGTCTAGTTGATCTATCCATTGCTATAAGTGGAGTATTAATGTCCCCTGCTATTAGCTCATTCTTATCAATAAGATGGTTTCTGTTTGTGATTAACTGTTTTGTGTATTTGGTGCTCCCGAGTTCGGTTTTAAACATTTATAATTTTTAGCTCTTCCTGATTGATAGACCCTGTAATTATTATATAATGCCCTTCTTCATCTCTTGTTACTGCCTTTACTTTAAAGTTCAGTTTGTCCGTTATAAGTATGGCTACTCCAGCTTTCTTTTGACTTCCAGTAACATGATAGATATTTTTCCATCCCCTTACTTTCAATCTGAAGGTGTTCTCAGGTCTAAAATGAGTGTCTTGTAGACAGCACATAGATGGATTTTGTTTTTTTATCCATTCTGCTACCCTATGTCTTTTGATTGGACCATTCAGTCCATTTACATTCAGTGTTATTGTGGAAAAATATGGGTTAAGAGTTACTGTGTCCTCTGTAGGATTCATGCTTGTAGTGGTGTCTCTGGTACCTCTGTGTTCCTTGCAACATTTCCCTCATAGAGTCTCCCTAAGGATTTCTTGTAGGGCTGTTTAGGGTGATTAATTCTTTCAATTTTTGTTTGTTTGAGAAAACCTTTATCTCTCCTTATATTCTGAATGACAGGCTTGCTGGATAGAGGATTCTTGGCTCCTTATGTTTGTTGTTCATCACATTGAAGATTTCCTGCCATTCTTTTCTGGCTTGCCAAGTTTCAGTAGACAGGTCTGCTACTACCCTCATGTGTCTCCCTTTGTATGTTAGGGCCATTTTTATCCCTAGCTGCTTTCAGAATTCCCTCTGTATTCTTATTTTTTGCCAGTTTCACTATCTTATGTCGTGCAGAAAAATGATTCAAGTTATATCTGAGGGGAGTTCTCTGTGCCTCTTGGATTTCATTGTCTGTTTCCTTCCCCAGATTGGGGAAGTTCTCAGCTATAATTTCTTCAAGTACCCCTTTTGTCCCTGTTTCTCTCTCTTCTTCTTATAGAATTCCTATGATACGGATATTGTTCTGTTTGCATCACTCAGTTCTCGAATTCTCCTTTTGTGCTCCTGGATTAATTTCTCTCTCTTTTTCTTGGCTTCCTCTTTTTCTATAATTGTGTCTTCTAATTCACCTATTTTCCTTTCTGCCTCTTCATTCTGTGTAGTGGCCGCCTCCATTTATTATGCACCTCATTTATAGCATTTTTAATTCATCACAACTGTTTTCAAGGTCCATATTCTTTGTAGCAATAGCTTCTCTGGTGTCTTCCATGCCGTTTTCGAGCCCAGCGATTTATTTTATGACTATTGTTCTAAATTCTTGGTTGGTTATGTTGCTTATATCTGTTTTGACCAATCCTTTGCTGTCACTTCTTCCTGGAATTCCTTTTGAGGAGAGTTCTTCTGTTTCATTATTTTGGCTAGCTTTCTGTCTGTCAGTTTTAAAAGCTTGTTATGTGCTCTGCACCTGCGAGTTCTGATATATTAAAGGAGGCTCATTGTCCATGGCCTGTTTGTTGAGGATGTGTTCTTTTAATGGTGTCTTTTGTTCTCTCTTGTGCCTTTGGTTATTTTATTTCCCTACTGTTAGTGATATTTGGGACTCTCCACCATGTGTACTTTGGCTTGTTTCTTGAGGTAGCCCTATGAGGCTGTCTTTTTAGTGGACTCTGTCTCTTTCCCTCCCAGACTCTTGCGGTCCTTTGCCTTCAGCCCTTCTTTTTTTGAGAGATGCGGGTTGGAAGTATGGAACTTCCTATTTCTCCACCATCTTGCCTCCTCCGAAGAGGAGTCTTTTAAGGTCCTTTCCTTAAAGGAAAAGAGATAACAATGTTCAAGAAACTCTGGACCAGATGTTTCTAGGGCTAGTTGAGCTCTATCTGGCTGGGTCTCCTGACTCTAGGACTATTGTTCAAACACAAGGCTACATTGCAATTTCCAACAGTGTATATTTGATAGTTTCAATACATACCTCCCACACTGAATAAGACTTGTGAGTCTGCACCTAAGAAAGCTCACACTGCAGGGCATTTTGGGTGGTGCCTAACCCAGAAACCCAAAACCCACATTCAACACACTATCCTCCTAAATACAGTGCCACCTGGGCACACAGCTGGATGATGGAGAGGTGAATTTCACTGTGTGATATGGTTAAAGAAGTCTGCTGATCTCTGTCCAAGGTCCTGCCCTGAGTCTGGACACACTTCCTCACGGTCCACACCTCCACTCCTACCTTGCTCAGAACCTTCTCAATGTTGCCAGGCCACAAACATTTTGCCTGTGGCTTCATTTAGGGCTTCTCCAGTGGTCCTCAGCAACTGAGGATGGAAATTATTTTCTCCAGACCTCAATTCCCTAACTTTGAGTCACTCATCCTGTCTCAGCATGTTCAAAGGCTCACCCTGTGAGAGAAAGTGCTCAGTGACTGAAGCTGTTTCTGCCTCAGCTTTTTTTTAATAGTTTATCGTCAAGTTGGTTTCCTTATAACACCCAACGCTCTTCCCCACAAGTGCCCTCCTCCATGTCCATCACCCCCTTCCCCTTTCCCCCCTCCCCCTTCAGTTTGTTCTCAGTATTCAAGAGTCTCTCATGATTTGCCTCCCTCCCTCTCCCTAGCTCTTTTGCCCCCTTTTCCCTCCCCATGGTCCTCTGTTAAGTTTCTCCTGTTACACTTATGAGTGAAAACATATGGTATCTGTCCTTCTCTGCCTGCCTTATTTCATTTAACATGACACCCTCGAGTTCTATCCACGTTGCCACGAATGGCCAGATTTCATTCTTTCTCATTTTCATGTAGTACTCCATTGTATATATAAAGCACATCTTCTTGATCCATTCATCAGTTGATGGACATTTAGGCTCTTTCCATGATTTGGCTATTGTGGAAAGTGCTGCTATGAACATTGGGGTACATGTGCCCCTATGCATCAGCATTTCTGTATCCCTTGGGTAAATCCCTAGCAGTGCTATTGCTGGGTCATACGGGAGTTCTATTGTTAATTTTTTGTGTCTCGGCTCGTTTTAAACACAACAGCCAATGCACAAGAGCATTATGGTAAAATTGGATCAGGACACTCCAGACACTCTTGATTGGAACCAATGCTTTGCTCATCTTATCTCGATTTGTGGGCTCAGCTGTTGCAACACAGCTCTACCATCATAGGTAGTGAGTAGTCATGAGTTCAACCCACAAATTTTATTTGTTTGTTTTAAAGTTTAAGGAAGAAAACTTCAAGGAAGGGAATATTTGCAGTGGGGCATTGTTTTTAAATAGATTGCCGTGATAAAACAGCATGATGTATGTGAAAGTTCATCATATTTCATAAATGTTCCTCATTGCTATTATCTGAACCCAAAGATACAGTGCCTCATCTAGCTATCTATCTAGTATGTGGCCATGACCTGAATTTTTTACATTTACAAAGTTGAGAGCAAGAACTTAAAGGTAAAATATCCTAGAGTTCCAAAACTTCCCAGTCTGGCCCCATTCAAACCATCCAAATTTGGAAACTGGAGTGATCCCTGGCTCCAGCCACACTATATATGTCCCTAATTTCCAAACATATTGCTCACCATACTGTGTCAGCATTTCCTCAGCTCATACTCTTCCCCATGCTCAATATACTTTTCTCCTCACTGCCTATCATATTTATATTTCTCCCTCTGGGCCACCACACCTGGTGCATGCCAGGGGACCCCAAATTACCTTTGGTCTGCTGACCAAAGTGGCCCTGACTTATTCTCATCTGTCACTGAGCCCTAATTATGCACAGCCTGAGTATTGCTTTCCTGTGTTTTCATCCCTAGGCTAATAGACTATAGGCTCCTTTGAGGTAATAATATGCCTTTAGTTGTGTCTATTTCTCCCCCTGAGACCTAATACAGGGACCCAGCCAAACACTAGCTAAATAACTCATAGAATGAGGATTTCCCTTGCCCCTCCTAGGGGTGATAGAAAAATGAAACATCTGTCTATTGTCAAGAGGGAGAGAGCTATGGTTTTCTAATGCCATTTAGGACAAAGGAGGGTAACTATTTGGTTCCATTTTATTTAATGGGAGCCCTCAGTGTGCGGGTGCTGCCCCCGAAATAAGAGAAGCAGGCAATGCTGGTTTCAAATCTGTATCCCCTGAGTTCCTTTGGGCCATTCTTTGGAATTCACCAGGGAAAGGTGCCATAAAGTCCCAGCCAGGTGTGATTATTACCATTTTGTATAGTCTCCGGACACAATAGTGACACATATGAAGAAAAATATGGTAGTTTCTTTCTTTGTATACATTCATGATACTGTGGTAATGTTATCCTCTCTTTAACCTTGTTTCACCCCTTTGAAATAAGTAGAACATAAATTTGAGCTGAAAAACATGCTGTGTCTGTCCTCAGCATTATAAAAAGAAACTTTCTGTGTCCAGGTCCAGGATGGCAACATCTCATATGCCCTCCAAATTTCCAGACACTATAGCTCCCTTCATTGAAAATAGGATGAATTGTGAGACTATTAGGAAGTATGGCAGTCTTAAAATCACAATGCCCTTGACACTTGGTTGGTATCTGAAAGGCTGTGGCCATTTTGGATACCAGTTCCAGAGGCTAAGAATTATCCAGACATGTAACATGGTAGTAATGAAGGAGTCAAATGTTTTCTCCAAAAAGAAACTCCAGAAAATATTCTTTAAACTTTGTTATCAAGCTTTATTAGACTGTGAATAAAGAGATTATTCTCTCAATTTCCTCCATGGAAAAACTGAGGGTCAGGAAGTTTCAGTGGTTTGCTGAATATCACAAGTTTACCAATGGCAAAATTAAGATCAAAACCCAAGATTTTAGGTCTTAGTCTCATATGCTTTCATTACCCTAATTTGCCCCCAATGGACATGCTACAATGGACTGTTAAATAGCAGGGACCAATTGTTCCCAAATGGCACCTTCTTGCATTGAGGCCTCACGGTGATTCCCTAGATCTACCTTACAGGGAGAATAACAATAGAAAAGATCTTTTGTTACCATTTTAGTCAATAAAATCCCAGGGAAAGTGATGATGTTGGCCAAGACAGCTATCTTGACTTGAGTTTCACCCTAGACAACACAAAGAATGTAGTGAAAGTCTGATAACTGCCTTTATGTTGACTGCCTCTGTTGTGCTAGGTACTGTGCTTAGACATGGGCACCAAAGTTAAAAGTACCTGCTCTCCTCAACAAGATACTATCCAACTGGATCCAACAATAAATTAAAAGAATTATTATTCACCATGACCAAGTGGGATTTATACCTGGGATGCAGGGTTGGTTCAATATCCACAAAACAATCAATGTGATACATCACATCAATTAAAAAAAGGACAAGAACCACAAGATCCTCTCAATAAATGCAGAGAAAGCATTTGACAATATACAACATCCTTTATTGATAAAAATCCTAAAGAAAATAAGGATAGAAAGATCATATCTCAAAATCATAAAAGCCATATAAGAAAGACCCACCGTTTATATCATTCTCAATGGGGAAAGACTGAGAGCTTTCCTCCTAAGTTCAGGAACACGACAAGGATGTCCACTCTCGCTACTGTAATGGAAGTAATGCCTCAGCAATCAGACAACACAAAGGAATAAAAGGCATCCAAATCGATCAGGAGGAAGTTAAACTTTCACTCTTCACAGATGACATGATACTTACTCTATATGGAAAACCCAAACGATTCCATCAAAAAACTGCTAGAACTGATCCATGAATTCAGCAAAGTCTCAGGATGTAATATCAATGCACAGAAATCGGTTGCATTCCTACACACCAATAATGAAGCAACAGAAAGACAAATCAAGGAATTGATTCCCATTTACAATTGCACCAAAAACCATAAAATACCTAAGAATAAATCTAACCAAAGAGTTGAAAAATCAATACACTGAAAACTATAGAAAGCTATGAAAGAAATTGAAGAAGACACACATAAAAAATGGAAAAATATTCCATGCTCCTCGATAGGAAGAACAAATATTGTTAAAATGCCAATACTACCCAAAGCAATCTGCATATTTAGTGCAATCTGTATCAAAATAACACCAGCATTCTTCACAGAGCTAGAACAAACAATCCTAAAATTTGTGTGGAACGAGAAGCGACTCTGAATAGCCAAAGCAATTTTGAAAAAGAAAACCAAAGCTGGAGGCAACACAATCCCGGCCTTCAAGATGTATTACAAAGCTGTAATCATCAAGATGGTATGGTACTGGCACAAAAACAAACACTCAGATCAATGGAACAGAATACAGAACTCAGAAATAGACCCACAAATGTATGGTCAACTAATCTTTGACAAAGCAGGGAAGAATATCCAATGGAATAAAGACAGTCTCTTCAGCAAATGGTGCTGGGAAAACTGGACAGCAACATGCAGAAAAATGTACCCGGGTCACTTTCTTACATCATACGCAAAAATAAACTCAAAATGGATGAAAGACCTAAAGCTAAGACAGAAGCTATCAAAATCCTAGAGAAGAAAGCAGGTAAAAACCTCTTTGACCTCGGCTGCAGCAACTTCTTACTCAACACATCTCCGGAGACAAGGGAAAGAAAAGCAAAAATGAACTATTGGGACCTCATCAAAATAAAAAGCTTCTGCACAGCGAAGGAAACAATCAGCAAAACTAAAAGGAAACTGATGGAATTGGAGAAGATATTTGCAAATGACATATCAGATAAAGGGTGAGTATCCAAAATCTATAAAGAACGTATCAAATTCAACACCCAAAAAACAAATAATCCTGTGAAGCAATGGGCTAAAGACATGAATAGACACTTCTCCAAAGAAGACATCCAGATGGCCAACTGACACATGAAAAAAAAGCTCAACATCACTCATCATCAGGGAAACACAAATCAAAACCACAATGAGATACCACCTCACACATGTCAAAATGGCTAACATTAATAACTCAGGCAACAATAGATGTTGGAGAGGATGTGGAGAAAGAGGATCTCTTTTGCACTGCTGGTGGGAATGCAAACTGGTGCAGCCACTCTGGGAAACGGTATGGAGGTTCCTCAAAAAATTAAAAACAGAACTACCCTACAACCCAGCAATTGCACTACTAGGTATTTATCCAAGGGATGCAGGAGTGCTGTTTCAAAGGGGCACATGCACCCCAATGTTTATAGCAGCGCTATTGACAATAGCCAAAGTATGGAAAGAGCCCATGTCCATCGACAGATGAATGGATAAAAAAAGATGTGGTATATATACACAATGGAGAATATATTACTTGGCGATCAAAAAGAATGAAATCTTGCCATTTGCAACTACATGGATGTAACTAGAGTGTACTATGCTAAGCAAAATTAGTCAGAGAAAGACAAATATCATATGACTTCACTCATATGAGGAATTTAAGATACAGAACAGATGAACATAATGGAAGTGAAGCAAAAATAATATAAAAACGGGGGGGGGACATGGAAAACTCTTAAGTATAGAGAACAAATAGATGGTTGCTGGAGTGGTTGTGAGAGGGGGGATGGGCTACATGGGTAAAGGGCATTAAGGAATCTACTCCTGAAGTCATTGTTGCGCTATATGCTAACTTGGATGTAAATTAAGAAATAAATTAATTTTTAAAAGTTCCTGCTTTCAAGTGAAATCAATATCTTGAAGAGATATCTGCACTTCTGTGTTCATTGCAGCATTATTAATGATAACCAAGGCATGGAAACAACCTAAATGTCTGTAGATGGAAAATGGATAAATGAAATATTACACACACCCCCACACACCTGCCCCCACACACGCACAGAGAGAGAGAGAGAGAGAGAGAGAGAGAGAGAGAGAAATATTATCCAGCTTTTAAAAATAAGGAAATATTGCCATTTGTGACATGGATAAAGCTGGAAGATATTATAGTGAAATAAACCAGACATAGAAAGATGAATACTGCATGATCTCACTTATGTGGAATATGAAAAAGTTGAATTCATAAAAACAGAATAGAATGGTTTTTGTTGTGGGCTGGGGGTGGGGGGAAAGGGGGCGCTATTGGTCAAAGGGTATAAAGTTTCAGTTATGCAGGATGAATATGTTTTGAAGATCTAAAATAGAGTATGGTAACTATAGTTAACAGTACTATATTTTATGCTTGAAATTTGCTAAGAGAATTTATCTTAAGTGTTAACATAAAAAATATAACTATGTGAGGTCATGGACATGTTAATGGTAACCATTTCAAAATGTATACATATATCAAAACATCACAATGTACACCTTAAATACAAACAAATTTTATTTGTAAATTAAAAAGTACCTGCTCTCCTCTGTTTAAGTGAGTAGTCTAGTAGGAGGGGGGAGAGAATATATATAAGTAGACAGTGTTAGTATCATATGTTGAGTATAGTAATTAAGGTAAACCCAGGTGCAATAGGAGCATAGAAGAAGACACCTAGGCTAGACTACAGGTAAAGATATGGCCTGAAAAGTTTTCCTGAAGTAACTACAACTAACAACAGTGCTTTGGCCATTGAAAGCACTCAGTGAAAGTTATCTATTATTACTATGGAAGTAGACAATATTCCTCCCCTCAAGGAACTCACGGTCTAGCATGGAGAAAGTACCAATACATAACCATAATAATATGTAATTTGTGCTCAATAGCCTGTTGGAGAAAACAAAAACATATAATAGCTCACATCCAATGAATGTTGCCTATGTACCAAGTGCTGTTCAAAGGATATCATATATATTCCTTCATTTAGTTTCCACAACAACCCTATGTTTAATTCCATTTCCTCAATTATAGATGAGGAAACTGAAACACAGAGAAGTAAAGTTGTCTAAGGCCAAGTTAGTTATAACTAATAAAGGGTGCTAAGTAGTCACATGTGAGGGGAAAAAAATTCAGCTCCTGATACATGAAAGCTAGCTTGGCACTCACAGGTAGGCCATGTCGTTCCCCTATTGGACATAAACAATATCACAAAATACCAGCATCAGACAAGTTTACTCTGAGAACATGATAAAGAGAGACAAAACAAGGACACCTCATAATGTAATCTAAGCACAAACAAAAACAAGTTCACAATACCATGCACAGAAACTTTATCCTACTTGGGTACACCCTCCTTATAGGTAAGATTTATTAAGATGCTCAATCATAAACAGAAATCAAGAAATCAATCCCATTTACAATTGCACCAAAAACAATAAGATACCTAGGAATAATCCTAGTCAAAGAAGTAAAAGATATGTACTCTGAAAACTATAGAACACTTATGAAAGAAATTGAAGAGGACACAAATAAATGGAAAGACATTTCATGGTCATGGATTGGAACAACATATATTGTCAAAATGTCTATACTACCTAAAGTAATCTACACATTCAGTGCAATCCCTATCAAATTACCACCAGCATTTTTTCACAGAGCCAGAACAAACTATCTTAAAATTTGTATGGAACCACAATAGACCCCAAATAGCAAAACAATCCTGAAAAATAAGAGCAAAGCTGGAGACATCACGATTTTGGACTTCAAGCTATATTATAAAGCTGTTGTATCAAGACAGCATGGTACTGACACAAAAACAGACACATAAATCAATGGACCACAATCAAAAACCCAGAAAAGAACCCACAACTATTTGGTCAACTAATCTTCAACAAAGCAGGAAAGAATATCCAGTGGAAAAAGTGTCTTTAGCAAATGGTGCTGGGAAAACTGGACAGCAACATGCAGAAGAAGGAAACTGGACCAATTTATTACACCATACACAAAAATAAACTCAAAATGGATAAAAGACCTAAATGTGATTGAGGAAACCATCAAAATCCTAGAGTAGAAGAGCAGCCTCTTCAACCTCGGCTGTAGCAACTTCTTACTAGACGTGTCTCTGGAGGCAAGGGAAACAAAAGCAAAAATGAACTCTTGGGACTTCATCAAGATAAAATGCTTCTGCACCGCAGAGGAAACAATCAACAAAACTAAAAGGCAGCCTATGGAATGGGAGAAGATATTTGCAAATGACATATCTGATAAAGAATCTATACAGATATAAAAAGACATTATAAAACCGAACACCCAGAAAACAAATAATCCAGTTACAAAATGGGCAGAAGACATGAATAGACATTTTCCCAAAACCATCCAGATGGCTAACAGACACATGAAAAGATGCTCAGCATCACTTATCATGAGGGAAATACAAATTAAAACCACAATGAGATACCACCTCACATCTATCAGAATGGCGAAAAGTAGCAATACAGGAAACAACAGATGTTGCCAAGGATGTGGATAAAGGGGAGCCCTCTTACACTGTTGGTGGGAATGCAAACTGCTGCAGCCACTCTGGAAAACAGTATGGAGTTTCCTCAACAGGTTAGAAACAGAACTACCCTATGATCTGGCAGATGCACTACTTGGTATTTACCCAAAGGATACAAAAATACAGATTTGAAGGGGTACATGCACCCTGATGTTTATAGCAGTATAAGCAGCAATAGCCAAACTATAGAAAAAGTCCATGTCCATCGACTGATGAATGGATAAAGAAGATGTGTTATAGAGACAGTGGAATATTACTCAATCATCAAAAAGATTGAAATCTGGCCATTTGCAATGATGTGGTTGGAACTAGTGTATTATACTAACCAAAATAACTCATTCAGAGAAAGACAAATACCATATGATTTCACTCATATGTGGAATTTAAGAACCAAAACATATGAACATATGGGAAGAAAAAAAAAAGAAGGCAGCAAAGTAAAAGAGACTTAACTATAGAAGAGAAACAGAGGGTTTCTGGAAGGGAGGTAGTTGGGGAGGTGGGTTAAATGGGTGATGGGCATTAAGGAGGGCTCTTGTTATGATGAGCACTGGGTGTTATATGTAAGTGATGAATCACTCAATTCTACTCCTGAAACCAATATTCCATTATATGTTAACTAACTATAATTTAAATAAAAATTTGAAAAAAAGATGCCCAATCATAGAGTTGCCCTTGCTTGCTGACGACACTTAATACAGAATGAACCCCTAGTTTCTAAGAATTTCCCCCGAATAACTGAACCAAAACCCAAAGCCTACAAGTCCTTTCTACCACTCTTTTACTATGACACCCCATGATTCCTTATTGTATCTGTCTGCCAGTGCTGCCATAACAAAAAATACCACAGGCTGAGTGGCTTCAACAACAGAGATTTATTTATTTTCTCACATTTCTGGAGGCTAGAAGTCTAATATAAAGGTATCGGCACATTTGGTTTCTTCTCCAACTTCTCTCTTTGGCTTGCAGATGTCTGCCTTTTCGCTGTGTCCTCACATGGTCCTTTCTCTGTTTGCATATGCCCCTAATGTCTCTTTGTGAGTACACAGTTTCTCCTCTTATAAAAGAACACAAGTCAGATTGAATTTGGGCCCACTGTAATTGCCTCATTTTAACTTAATTACCTCTTTAAAAGTCCTACCTCCATATACAGTCGCATTCTGGGGTATTGGGGGTTAGCGCTTCAACATATGAATTTGTGAGAGGACACAGTCCAGCCCCTAACATCTCTGATGTACATTCTCCCTCACTGTAACAAGTAATAAACCTATCTTTTTCAACTATGGGTCTGTTCCTGGTAGTCTTTGGGTGGAGAGCATTGACACAAGTTATACCTGGTAACTAATAAGCAACTAACTTAAAATTTTTTAATGTTTATTTATTTTTGAAAGAGAGGAGAGAGAGAGAGCAGAGGAGGGACAGAGAGAGAGGGGGACAGAGGATCCAAAGCAGGCGCCCCTAAGTGACTAACTTTAAGAAGAATAGCGTGCGTGATTAATACAGGTGAAAACAATGCTTTCCAAGAATGGGAAAAGAGCAATTCATTGTGGCACTTGAGATCCATCCAATACATGGTGCAGCATTTCACATGTTTAATATTATTTGTTTGTTTTTGTTTTTGAGGGCAGAAGCCAAATGCGTTTTTTTCTTCACATTTACCCCAGTGCCTGAAATATGCAAATGTATTTGCATAGTGCTTGATAAAGACGATGCAAGATAAAGAAGTTTTGTTTCTTTTCACAAGATGTGTATATCTAACTTCTTTGTGACTCAATTTTGCCAATTGTAAAATGGGACTAATAAAATTGTAAGGATTAAGTAAATTAATTTGCACAGTATCTGGCACATAGTAAGGACTCAGTAAGTGTCAATTATTTAAGGATGAGCTATTTTTTATGGATGAGTTTCATAGATATGAAATGAGAGGTGATGGCGGGAGGATAAGAATGTTCCAAGGAGGTGGAATTGCAGAAACCAAGGCATGGAGATGACAAATTGTAAAAGGGCCCCCTATGCCCAAACAGACACTTTACCGCTCAACAATGAAAGACCTATGGAGAGTGCATGAAACTTGATAAAGAAACCCATATTTCGTTGACAGTGGGATACCTAAAACATTTGTCTCTTGTACTTTGTTAGGGAAAAAGAAACCTCCCCCCCAACTTCTGCTGTTTCTGAGGAGGGGTTGTGTGACAGGCCATAAAAGCCCTGTTGAGGGTGACAGTGAGAAGTTGCACACATCCAGTCTCAAAGTCCGAGGGGTGGCACCAAAATGATGCTGCAGCTGTGGCAGCAGAGAAACCTGAAATTGGGCCCTGACTGACTGGAGAAGCTGTGCTTTATAGCAATAGGCTGCTGAAGCAAGTGCACACAAAGTAGCTTAGTTTTACCCCTTCTGTTCTAGCATCAACATTTCTCTCTCTTGCCCTGGCTCCTAGTGGTGGTCGTTCAGAGGTTCAGGCCCCAACCTTACACCCAGGGTTCCAGGGTGCTAAATAGTCCCTTCTAGGTTTCTCTACAATCCTTTGCTATTTCCTGTTGGGTTCCCAGGAATTCTGAAGGGTAATGATCACCTAAGGGATTTCTCAATGACCGCAGTCAGGTAGATTCCTTTTCCTTCCCGGGGCGTATTCATGTTTCCTTCTCTCCTTCTGTATTCCAGAAAACTCCATTCTCCAATTCTCTGGGGAATGGCCCTTCATCTAATCCTTCAGGACACCCCCCCCCGGGGGGGCCTAGGCTCTGAAGTTAAGAGGAGGTAGAGATTGAATGGTTAGATGCTTGGTGGAGGAAGCCATTGGACTATTCTTCCCCAAACTTCAGAGCGCCCCTCTCTGTACACATAACTGCCCTAAAAGATGTGGGAGAGTGGTGTCCAGCTGCGGGTCTGCCTAGGGAAGAACGCGCCACTGGCGCAGTGCACTGGGCTAGCTGCAAGAATGCTAGTGGGGGGCGGGGTGGGGTGGGGAAGGGGAGTGCGCGCCCTTTATGACAGGTGGCCGCGCAGTGCGCGCTCCCGGGCGCCTGAGGGGAGGGAGGGACAGACGGACAGAGTGGGAGGGGGTACATGGGGAAGGGACTGTAGACAAGGTAGAGAGAGCAGGATGGAAAGGGAAGGCTGTGGTGGGGAAGGGAGATAGAGGGTAGAACGCAGCCAGCAAGAACAACCGTGTTGGAGGAAACAATAGCAGGGGCAATAGCGATGGTGGCAGCCGAGGCAGTCCCACTCTGGGCACCTTTCTGAATGGGCAGAGGCATCTCAGGGAGAAGAGACCAGGCAGCGCCCGCCGAGGCTCTGAGAAAAGCAGCGGAGGGAGGGGAGGGAGGAGGAGGAAGAGAAAGGGGGGGGAGGAGGGGGGACGAGGCAGGGGGAGAACCCGGGAAGGAAAACCAGTAGCATCAGCATCAGCATCCGCCACCGCCACACCAGTAGCAGTAGCGGCAGCGGCAGTAGCAGCATTTAGCAATAGCTTTAACGACTACAGCGACAGTAGCAGCCGCCCTCCTCTCTCCCTCCCGCGGACCGCCGCAGCCACCGCACTGAGAGGGCTCCAGCGCCGCGCGCGCAGCCCGCTGCTGAGATAGTCCCGGCCCGAGCAAGCGGTGTTGCACCCGAAGCACGGACCCCGGGAGCAGCCCATAGTCACTGAGGCGCTGAGTTTCAGGGCCAGAGCCCCAGAGCTCTGACTCCATCTAGCACGGCGGCGGCGGCGGCGGCGTCGGCGGCGGCTGCGGCGGCGCCTGAGGGACCCAGGCGCGTCCACCTGGCGGGCCTGGCGCATGGAGCTGAGGCAGAGGCGGCGGCGGCTGCGGCAGCAGTAGCAGCGGCGGCGGCGGCGGCAGCGAGAGCAGCTGCGGCGACGGCGGCAGCCCAGCCTTGACTGCAACCGCGCTAGTTCCAGCGCCCGCTGCCTGAGCCCGCCAGCGACTTGCGCCTCCTGAGTCGGCCTGTGAGGTGAGTATCAGCTTTGCCATCCAGCTCCCTGGCCTTCTCTCAGGCTCCCCGGCTGTCTTGAGGTGGAGGTGGGAAGGGGTGGAACGAATTGGGGGGAGCCAAGCTAAAAGAGGAGGAAGGGAAAACGGAAGGGAGGACCTCTGTGTGAGAATGGCGTACATGTGTGAGTCTGTATACGAGGGAGCGCGGCAGCAAGGGCGAGAGATCTCGGCAAACCCTGACAGGCACTGCAATCTAGGAAAGGCCTCTGTGCTCGCGCCAGGAGAGGGGGGAGGGGAAGCGAGCGGGCCGGAGCCGTGGCGCTCGCACGCACGCAGCCAAGCATCGAAGACGGCAATGTGCCGTCTTCTTTCGGGCTGGTGCCGGAGAGATCCTGGCCAGGGAACTGGCACCAAGACCGCAGGCTTCCGTGCGAGCGGGAAAACCCACGCGGCGGCCGCGACTGGGAGCTAGAGCCAAAGCGGCAGAGGTGCGAAGTACGGTCGCCAGCGCCCCCTACGCGCTTGGGGCAGCCCTGCCAACCACAGAGCGCCCCACCGCACACACCGCCAGACCAAGGGCCGCGGGCGGGTTTATGTTGGGGGTCCTAAAGAGCCTCGCCCAGCTTGTCACCTTCGCGAAAATTGGTCCTCGGCCCCTTCCCGCTTTCGCTGGCAATCAAATCGACACTGTCCTGCACGGCTTCTGGTGCTTCGCTCTGCCGCGCCCCGCTACACACGTACGCTCGGTTCTCGCACACCCAGTGGGGCGGGAGGCCGCGAGCCGGCATGGGGAGCCGGGCCCGCTCCGGGAAAGTATGGAAAACGCGCCGCTGAGTTGGCGCCGTTCTGCTGAGGAATCCAGTGGTTTCAGCATGACTGCTTCTCTGTCTGATTCGTGAGGGACTGAATCACCCCAGCAAGGTTTCCTATCTTTTTCGAAGTTAAAAAAAATTTGGCCTCTCCATCTGAACATCGACATTCTTGATTTTTTTGTCGAGCTTCTGGTTGCATTTTGGAATCAGTAGGTTTCATATTTTGCTTTTGGGTTCTGGTTCCCAGCATATTGTTGAATTCTGTGCACAGCAGTGTACTTAGCTATGTGGCCTTTTCCTAATGTTCCATTTTCTAGACTCTTATCTGAAGAGGCATGATTTGTGTGTAGGGCTGCTAGGGCTGTTTTTTGAAAGCATCAAAAGCCTGTCAACCAGTCATTTGAGTATCTCGACGGTTGTTTTTGGTGGAGGAGCAGTGTGTGCTGACAGTTCCTGAAATATTTTGCTTGGTGAGAAAAGGTGTTCCAGTAGTCTTCTCTGAACTATAGAGACCATTTAGGTTTCAGAGGACAAATATGCCTTACATCTTTTACACATAGGGTGCCATAACCAAACATTTTATTTACATCAGTGACGTTCTTGTGGTTGAGGAGAATTTACCTTTATTTAAAATATATTTTTAGAAGGGAACAGAAAAGCCCTAAGTAACTGTCATTTTACATATTAACAGGGAAACTGGCTAATCAAACAAAACTGGCTGAGTGTCTGAAACTATCCCAGTGAAATATGTGGCTGTGAATATAATTAACCATCTGTCTAGTGAGCAATTTAAATTTGGGCTGGTACATTTTTATTACAGTGTCTAATTTCTGGAAGACCTGTACATTTTACCGAGCAATAACAACAAAAACGTATTTGCTTACTAGGTCAAAGATTTACTTGTGTGGTGGTAGGATTTCCCTTCCTCCCCACCTCCCCTCATCTTTCCTATAGTTCTCACACTCCTTGACCTGGGAGGTCAAAATGAGCCTTTTGCTTTTTCAAATGGCATGTATCAAAAGAAGAACTCAAACTGGTAACTAGTGATTAGACATTTTTGTTTCTCAGAAACACCTTCCAATATTTTACCTTCCACAGAATCTAGATAGATTGCATGCATTTGAGTTGAACAAAATATAATTTTTAGGTACATGTGTTCAGATGGAGTAGGGTGATTCAACAAATTTAAGACTTGAAATTTGACTCCATTTACTTTCTTTTATTCTAATTATACACTTGCTGTCCCCTAGCTGTCCCAGCCACCTTCCACACTCCACAAATACACACACGCACACACACACAAACAAAATCATGTCTTTTCGTAGCCAGTTTCTTAGGTTAACAACATTCAGATCTGTGATTAACAATATGTTGAGAAACTGGTTTTTTTTGGAAATCAAGAGTGTAAAATAGAATAACATGAAAGGACATTGTACATATTTTAAAAAATTTCCCTATGATGTGATTTTAATCAGAAATTTGTTATTAGGAAAAAAGGAATAGATTTTGGGTAGAGATGAAATGGCCCTAGGAAGATTAAATTTAAAATAACTGTTGTTAACAGAACAGAATAAAAATGAACCACTGATTGATTGTGCAGTGGACTAGAGAAAGTCATTTAAAGGAAAATACTTTTAAAACAAATATTTGGCTAAATAATAGCCTTGATTAATGGGTAACAATTATGTAAGCACATGGTAGAATTTGACATCTGTCAAGTCTGTTAAATAAATCAACCTGTTCAGTGAATAAATATTTTATGCATCAATGCTTTTTAAAACACACAGGCGCGCGCACACACACGCACACACATGCACATGCGAACCTGTAACACCCTGTTGTCAAAGTCAAACAAGAACAGAACACTGTCACTTTCTCTCTGTTTTCTTTCTGCCTCTTTTCTCTCTTTTTCGTTTATTCACAATCCTCTGATTACCTGTAAACTACCCAGTGAGCAGAGAACTAAAGATATGGTGGTGTTGCCTCTGTTTAAGGAGTGCGAGGAAAGAGATGAGGAAAGGGATAGTGCTGGATTTTAAACACTCAAAGACAAGCTCATGGATGTCTGACGCAATCACTGTGGAGGTCTCGGTTTCACCAGAGTATTTACTTAACCAAGAGGGACTAGCCTAATCAAAAAGCATTCACTAATTGCAGTTTCTCTGCTCCTAAATCCAGTTCTAGTGAACACTTTTTTTGTCTAAATCCCTTTGTAAGGGGAGAGAAGGAGATTCTAACTGGCCTTTGTGACCTTATCTTTAAACTTATTTATCTGGTGACACATACATGGTTAAGTGTTCCTGCTTGTAGTTGACAAAAGGAAAGAAGAACCAAAGTGGATGATAGGGAAGAAAAACGATAAAAATAAGGAATAGGTTATCTGGCTTTCCTGCTTTTCCCATCTTAAAGATTTCAGTGACAATAGCCAGACTTTCAGGATTGTGTTAAGTCTTCTTTAACATATGAAAATCGTTTTAGAAAACTTCCTTTATCTCTATCCCCCAACTTAAAAGTATATAATCAATCACTCCTCACAATCACAATGCAACTCTTTCTGCCCATGGGCCCTGTCCCCTTAACTTTAATAAAAACACCTTTTTGCATAGGAAAAAGAAAGATTTCAAGTTTGGACATTTTAATTTTTTTCTTTATTTTTCCCCTTTACCTTCTATGAAAAGTTACCCATTGACCAGCTCCCCCACTAACAGTTTCTCCACCAGAAAGTACCCTTTCAAACCAGAGCCGTAGGGGTTGGACATAAAGGACTTATCCTGCTCTTTATGCTACTTCTCCAGGGCTGCTTGAAAACAAAACAAAGGGCACTGGATGAGACTGCATCACTTGGGCCTACCTTTAACTTCAGACCTTTTCTCTCACAAAGAAAATTTGGTTTTAGGAAGAGGGCAATATTCCTTTCTTCTCAAGCAACACTGGCCTTGTGCATCAGTAAGCATATCACACAACCTTGGAGAAATCTGGTCTGGGATGGGGTCAGCCTGGAGAATGGAGGGTGGAGGGGAGAAGCTGCCTTATACTGATGGTAGTGCATTTCCCAGGCAAGCTACAGGTAAGGGGTGCGGGTGCTCTTTGTCTCTCTTCCCTTCAGTCCTTCATTGCCCACAGGTTATTCACAGGCCTCTGCTAGGGAGTGTGCTCTTTTGGGCCTCTTTTTCTGTAGACAAACACTATGACCCGATGTCTTTCCCTCCCTTGTTCTCTGGTTGTAAACGGACTGAAGTCTTCAAGACTAACTACTATGCACATATTTTTTACTTTTCTAAAAGGGACTTCAATGGGTTATCTTACCCAGTAAGATTATTTTGATATAAACAATTACCTACTCTTTTGTCACACACCCCCAAACCTCATTTAAAAAGTTACATCTTTCTCCTTTAGTAGCCCATTTCAAGTATTACACAACTAGCCTAAGCAAGGAGCTACTCCTAATATTTAACCTCAGAGGGTTTAGAGGTTAGAGACCAAGATTATACTGTGGGCGTGACTACTAGAGTAATGCGAAGCCATCCTCCATTGAGAAAAGGCACAAAGATTCATTTTCTTTGGAGCAAGTTACACCATTTCCTCTATGGAGGACTATAAGCAGGGTGGCTGTATGTTGTAGTTTATACCTCTTGTCCCAGCATACTTATTTTACCTGCAAAAGCATCCCAGTTTGAACAGAAAATTCTGTGGTCATCCTAACTATAAGCCACCTTTAAATCAAGCATACTCACAAAGAGGTGCTATCTGCATGATGGAACATGCCTATTCTTACTTTCATGAAAGACTGGTGATAGGTAATAAGCTTAAAGCATATCAGGAGGCATTTGGATTTAGAAAGATCATCCTTACCAGGTCTGTTGTAAGACAAAAGAGGATGGTACCAATGGAAGTGTGAATTCATCTTTTTCAAATATGTTTTGAGAAGTGCACATGTAGCTAGCTATCTCTCTTTCCCAAATAGTTTGCATGTGGTCTTGCCAAATACAAATATATAAATATATCTGTATGTATATGTCATATATAGATATTACATATATTTTCATTTGTTTTTCTGTAATGGACAAGATGGCCTTTTAAACTACTTTCCAGTTCTAAGTATCTGTGATTGGCTTTCATTGATCTATGGCATGGGTCAAAAGAAACTATGGTCTATAGGCCAAATCTGACCCACTATGGAAAAAGAAATAATGCAAACAAGAAGAAAATATGGAGCTATTTAGAGTTGCTTTTGAAAATGTTTTGAAACTTCCCGTCAGTAATTGAGCTTTACTTGGGTCCACATTTCCTGAACATGTACCTATCAGCTGATATTTAGCGTTTGGGAGATTGTCCAGAACCTGGTGGAGTGTCTGGGTGATGACTCCAAAAGTAAAATCCACATGTGAATTTGTTTGTTTGAGTCAAAACGTTAATAGTATCTTTTCTTTCCTGCCTATTTCAGTAACCTAAATTTAGTGGTGCTACTAAATTCTTTCTGGCCTCCTTTCCAATATTTGCCATGTTATTCCAAATATGCATGTGATTTATTAACCCAGAGACCAGGTCTGAGTAACCTGCTTGAACACAGACCTTCTGTCTCTTTAGTTACTAAGTAACTGGAACACATTCTGAAGACATGCCTTACTGAGTAAAGGAACAGAAAAAGTGGGCCATCACCATCTAGTTAAGTGGTTCCTGACCCTTATTTTTGGCATGAACCCTTGTGAAACTTCAATGAATATCAAGGAAACTATCTTCAGAAAAGTGCACATTTACTTATATGATACTTGCATACATTTTAGGAAGTCCAACCATACATTTTGAGTTAAAAACCTCTACACTAGCCTTTTCTTAGTTGTTACAAGAATTCCTCAAGAATTCCTGTTGCATGGCTGTCATGGTCATGGTAGCTTGAAATGGAATGTATGAAAATGATTCTTTCAAGAATTTTATTAATATACTTATGGTCCACAGCTCTCAGCTACTGTTATAAGCATCTTTCTGATTAGCCTTCACAGATATTTTTATTATGAAAAAGAATTACTTAGCACTCACTTTGACTTACTATTCTCACCAAAAACAAGTCAAGGATAGTGTCTCCAAATCCTTGATTTGTCAACTTTCAGAATCTTAAGAATGTCTGTTCAACACTCTCCACAAATTCATTATTAATATATAAAATATATTCCATAAAAGCTCATATGTATTTGCCTACCCCCATCTCTCTTTCATCTGTCTCTCTTTCTGTTCTATATTTATCTTAGCCAATGGCCTTGCATACAATAGGGAACTCTTGCTAGCCTAGATTGAATCAGAGAGGAAGGAGGTATACAGATATCCTCCTGTGGATCCCTGGTACTTATGGGTCTTTTGGATTATTAACCCTACTGGAGATCTAACATATATTAAAGTCAAAGCTCCTTAAGCTCTCCAAACAAGAATATATGCCGCATCTGTGTCTTGCAGTCAGGGTGGTATTCCTCTCCAGAAATGAATGTTTATTGGTTGTCTCTGATTCTTATCTTAGCAGTTTAGAGTATGACAGAGTATGAGGGCTAATAGAATACTGAAATTGGGTCATTAATCATCATATTTATTTCAATTCAGCAAGCATTTATTGAGCACCTACTATGTGCTAATAAGCACTGGGATACTGGGGACAGAGAAAATAATAAAACAGATTCTCCTGTCTTGTAGGAAATTAGTTTTGTTCCTAGCTGAGTCTTTTTGTCATCTGTATTAGTTTATCCTATCCTTTTTCTAATTTAGTGCATTTTCTATTGTTTCTATATTCTTTCTATTAGAAAATAAGTGTAGATGCCCTGTTTTTTTTAACACAGCAAAAAAAATTCATTGCAAACAGATATTATCTGTAGCTAAGTTGAGGTAAGATTTCCAGTCTTCATGGCACAAATACTTCTGTTCTTATTCCTCATTGACTTAGTAGGCCCTATTTAATAGGGAGTAACATGCCTCTTTTCCCTGCAATTTTGAGGCAAGATTTCTATCATTGCTATCATCAGTGATGTGGAATTGCAAATAGCATTAGCCATGATGTATAAACTATTGAGTTAAGGTTATAGTAAAAAGTTATTGACTTTTGAATCATGAATTGAGTGTACTCTGCAAAAAGCCCGTTGTCCATCTTTGAGTGAGTGAGTTTTTAACCACTAGTTGGTGGCTGTATTAATTTGCTACAGCTGCTGTAACAAATTACCAAAAACTTAGTAGTTTATAAACAACATCAATTTATTTTCCCATAGTTACAGAGGTCAGGAGTCTGAAAAAGGTCTCACTGGGCTAACATCAGTGTGTGGGCAGGGCTGCATTTTTTTCTGGAAGCTCTAGGAGAGACTTTTTCCCTTGATTTTTCCAGCTTCTAGAGTGTGCCTAAATTTCTTGGCTCATGGGCCCCCTCCATCCTCAGAGACAACAATGGTAGATTGACTCCTTACATTGCATTCCTTCAATCTTGCTTTCATTGTTACATGTTCCTCTCTGACCATCATGCTTCTGTCTCCCTCTTCCACTTTTAGAGACCTCTGTAATTACATTAGGGCTACCTGGATGGTAGAATGATTTCCTCATCTCAGGGTTGGTTGATATTCAAACTTAATTCCATCTGCAACCTTAATTCCTCTTGTGACATATAACAACATATTTACAGGTTCTAGAAGTAGGATATTGACTAATTTGGAGGGTCATTACACTGCTTACCACAGTGATTTTTTTTCTTTTCCTTTCGAAATGTAGATTCACAGGATGTCATAAGGACAGAGAAGTCTTTTTTTTTTGTTAACTTTATAGTTTATTGTCAGGTTGGTTTCCATATAACACCCAGTGCTCTTCCCCACAAGTGACCTCCACCATGACCATCACCCTGCTTCCCCTTTCCTCCTCCCCCTTCCACCCTGAGATTGTTTTCAGTATTCAAGAGTCTCTCCTGCTTTGTCTCCCTAACTCTCCCTCTTTTTCCTACTTCCCCTCCCCATGGTCCTCTGTTAGGTTTCTCCTGTTAGACTTATGAGTGAAAACATACGGTATCTGTCCTTTTCTGCCTGACTTATTTCACTTAGCATGACACCCTCGAGGTCCATCCACTTGCTACGAATGGCCAGATTTCATTT
This sequence comes from Cryptoprocta ferox, assembly GCA_028646485.1. Lineage (NCBI taxonomy): Eukaryota > Metazoa > Chordata > Mammalia > Carnivora > Eupleridae > Cryptoprocta > Cryptoprocta ferox. The sequence goes on from CM053579.1 coordinate 54,528,357, forward strand.
TTTCTCATTGCAGTAGTATTCCATTGTATAGATAAACCACATCTTCCTAATCCATTCATCAGTTCATGGACATTAAAGCTCTTTCCATGATTTGGCTATTGTTGAAAGTGCCGCTACAAACATTGGGGTACATGTGCCCCTATGCATCAGCACTTCTGTATCCCTTGGGTAAATCCCCAGCAGTGCTATTGCTGGGTCATAGGGGAGTTCTACTGATAGTTTTTTGAGGAACCTCCACACTGTT
>CM053579.1:54529100-54561257 GCA_028646485.1 Cryptoprocta ferox
ACTCTTGAATACTGAAAAAAAACTGAGGGGGGAAGGGGAAGGGGGAAAGGTAAAGGGGGTGATGGTCTTGGTGGAGGTCACTTGTGGGGAAGAGCACTGGGTGTTATATGGAAACCAACCTGACAATAAACTATAAAGGTAAAAAAAAATAAAATGAAAAAATAAAAAAAAATAAAAAAAAATAAAAATAAAAAAAATAAAATATTAATAAAAAAAAGACCAAAAAAGACCTATTTTCAATAAATTTTTACTAATTAAAATAATGTAAGAATAAGAAAAATATTTCTAGCATTTTTCACAAAATCAGAACAAGCAATACTAAAATTTGTCTGGAATCACTCAGGACCTCAAACAGCCAAGTAATTGAGAAGGAAGAACAATGTTGGAGGACTCACAAACTCAGAATTGAAGATATTCTACAAATTTATAGTAACCAAAATAGTGTGGTAGGGGCACAAAATTAGACACAAAGATCAATGGAACAGAATAGAGAACCCAGAAATAAATCTGCATCCATATGGTCAATTAATCTATGACAAAGGAGGCAAGAATATACAATGAGGAAAAGACAGTTTCTTCAATAAATAGTGTTGAGAAGACTGGACAGCTACATGAAAAAGAATGGAACTGGACCACTTTCTTAGCCATAAAAAAAATATAAAAATCAATTAAAGCCCTAAATGTGAGACCTGAAACCTTAAAAATCCTAGAAGAAAACATAGGCAGTAATGTCTTTGACATTGCATTAGCAACATTTTTATAGACATGTCTCATAAAGTAAGGAAACAAAAGCATAAATAAAATATTGGGAATATACCAAAATAAAAAGCTTTTGCATAGTGAAAGAAACCATCAACAAATCAAAACGCAACCTCCTTAATGGGGTGAAGATATTCACAAATGATGTATCTGATAAGGAGTTAATATCCAAAACATATAAAGTATACAACTCGATGCCAACATAATCCAATTAAAAATGGGCTGGGGATCTGAATAGATATTTTTCTAAAGAAGACATACAGATGACACACAGACACATGAAAAGATGCTCAACATCACCAATCAGCAGGTAAATTCAAATCAAATCCACAATGAGATATCACCATTCACCTGTCAGAATGGCTAAAATTAAAAATACATGAAATAACAAATGTTGTCAAAGATGTGGAAAGGAACCCTTGTGCACTACTGGTGGGAATGTAAATTGGTGCAACCACTGTAGAAAACAGTATGGAGGTTCCTAAAAAAAAATACAATGTGATCAATAATTCTACTACTATTTATCCAAAGAGAACCAAAACACTCATTTGAAGTGATAATGCACCCTATGTTTATTGCAGCATTATTTACAATAGCTAGTATATTGAAGTAACCTGAGGGTGCATCAATAGATGAATAGATAAGCCACAAAAATGAATGAGATCTTGCTGTTTGAAACCATACGGACAGACCTGGAGGGTATTACGCTAAATGAAGTAAGTCAGACAGAGAAAGACAAAGCCATTTGATCTCACATATATGTGGAATCTAAAAAACAAAACAAACAAATAAACAAAAAGTAGAAACAGATTCATAAATACAGAAAACTAATTGTTGCTGGAGGGGAGGAGAGTGGAGGATGGGCAAAATGGGTGAAGGGTCATGGTAGATACTGGCTTCCAGTTACGGAATGAGTAAGTCACTAGGATGAAAGTTTCAGGAAAGGAAATATAGTCAATGATATTGTAATAATTGTGTATCATGAGAGATGGTAGCTACACTTGTGAGCAAGGCATGATGTATAGACTTGTCAAATCACAATTGTACACCTGAAATTAATATAATATTGTGTGACAGCTATATTTCAATAAAAAATGCAATTGACTTCAAAATATAGTTTGAGTATATTATAAAAATTGTAAATTTAAGTAAATGTAAAAATACAAAAACAAATCGTTTCATATTTTATAGAACAAATAAACAAACAAACATTTTAGGGAGGGACAGGCAGGCTATGGTAATATAGGAAAGTAGATAGTGGAAGCCTCTAGACCCAAGGCAGTCATTGTCTTTAGGCCATAAATATATGGCACATAGAGGGGAAGACAATAAAAGGTGGAAAAAACCATTGGGATGGCTAGGCTACACAACATTGGGAAAAGGTTTAATGACCACTAGAAAATAACCACTTTCAATTAATATTTGGGAAGTAATGGTGTAAAATATTCAAGAAAATAATTAAGATGCAAAGAGTGAAGGCAGAAACTCTTCTATGCTAAGGTGTAGAATTTCCCATCATGACTTATTTTTTTTTTAAAAGAAAGCGGTGCTCACTTATAACACTATTTGATTATCACAGTGAAGTGCATAGGTGAAGTCTGTTTGGGAAATGCCTGCTCCATTTTGGGTTGAAAAAATAAGACCTTTGCTGGTGGGCCTGGAGTCTTTCATGAAAAATTTAATTAATAAGATCTCTTGGAAGGAATGCTCACTGTGGTCCCCAGTTCTCTTATGCTGCTTCTCAATCAAATATCTTGTGACAAATTAAACCCAAACAAATAATATCTTTTACATGTTAGGTATCAAAGGAATAGCAGTCAGCAGGGGAAGGAGATGGGTTTGAGTCATTAAACTAAAGGAGAGAGGCAGGAGAATGCCAAAACCTAGGAGTACTCTCATCATATACATGAATTCAGAAGGCTACATATCTCCCCTTTTTTCTAACCTTACAACTCTTTATGGACCTGGGGTTGAAGGTTTCAGAATTAAGGAGAAATGAAAGACAGTTCCCTAAGCCACTATTTAAGTTGATCTATTGAAATATTATTTCTAGACAAATTACTATGACTCTCCTCTCTTGTAAACTTATAAGCAAATAGGGGACCCATTTAGGAGACTAAAAAGACATAACAACCGAGCGTAGTACATGATCCTAGAAAGGATCTTACACTGTACAAAAAAATGCTATGAACATTATTGGATCAATTGGCAAAATAGGAATACAGAAGATAAAGTATTACCCCAATGTTAAAAGTACTGAATTTGATAACTTTAACTATTTGAGAGAATTTTCATATTCTTTGGAAATAAAAAGTAAAGTAAAAAAAAGGTTGTTAGGTTAAAAGACCATAATGTATGCAACTTAATCACAAATGACTCAGGAAAAAGATTTTATGTACATATATATATATATATATATACACACACACATGAGAAAAAATGATAAATTAAATGGGGCCAAATATTAACAATAGGTGAATCTGGGTGAAAGGTATATAGGTATTCTTTGTATTATTTTTGCAAACTTTCTGTAAACTTCAAATTATTTCCAAATAAAAAGATAAAATAATGGTCTGACTAAAAGGACTATCCCATCTCTTCACCAGCACCAGAAAAATCAAATTCTATGTCTAAGAATTCAGAGTGACATAGCAGGAATGGTGGAGTTAAGACCTCAGAAAATTCTCTCCTTCATCCACCCAATGAGACCATTGGCAAACACTATCAGAATTAAGATTAAATGTCTTCAGCAATCCAGGGAGTGTTTATTCAAAAAAAAAATAGTTGCATCTCAGTAAGAACAGTGAACTTCGGTAGTTTTTTAACTTTCCCTATTACTGTCTCTCTTCCCCAACTCTGAAATAGCCTTAAAAACCAATATCCCACAATCACAGCAAAATCTAGTAGTCACTAGAGGTGGCAGAATGTAGTTGGAACTTCTTTTCAAAGAACTGTCATTATTTGATTTGTCTGGTGGTTCCCTGGAATATCCCAATTACAAGCCTTATCTTTATTTGACCTGATTGGGAGCTCTCCCTGTGCAAACAGCCTTTCCCACACTGGCATTTGTTGAAAACAATCAGTGGGAATTGTTTCACATCATGGCTGCCTAAGACAGTGGATAACAGATGGGGCTAACCTAAAGCTTAAAAGGAAAGCTGGGGAAATATGTATAAGGATTTGAAAAACTCTGACATATTCCTGGGAACCTCGATGGCCACATGCATGTGTAGTGCTGTATTCATGCGCAAGGCTATGTACATGCTCAGGAAATACTTAAGAAAGGTCTAAGCTCTTCCCCCTCGCTGGTTCTGAGGTTCTACACAAGCAGGAAGTGAAAACTAAGGTAATGTTGTCAACTACCTGCTTGAGTGTTGAGGACATGGCCCCAACATGCACACAGAGCTCCTTGGCAAAGTCTGGGGGATTAATTGGTTCCAGATGTTTAAGGAAATTGCTATCTAATCATTAGCTGAGCATTAAGCTAGTCCAGCAGAGACTTCAGTGGCCATATATGACAAAGAATACAGATTCTACCAAATTAATTCATAAAATCAACAATAACAAACCCTGTGGAGGTAGCAGAGGATCTTATTTCCAGATATGTCACACTGTATTATTTCAAATATCCAGTTTCCAATAAAAAACATTACCAAATATGTAAAAAATCAAGAAAATATGTTTCATATACAGGAAAAAAAAAGCAATCAATAGAAAACTGTCCCTGAGATAGCCCAAATGTTGAACTTACTAGACTTTAAATCATCTATTATAAATATTTTCATTAACTAAAGGGAATCCTACCTAAATAACTAAATAAAATTATGAAAAAAGTCTCATCAAATACAGAATATCAGTAAGAACATAGAAATTATAAAAATAAAACAAATAGAAATTATGAAGTTGAGAAGTATAAAACTGAAGTGAAAAATTCACGAGAAGGGCAAAACTGCACATTTGAGCAGGCATAAGAGAGAATCAATGAACTTGAAGATAGGTTAAGTTAGATTAGCAAGTCTAAGGAAAAGACAAAAACATGAAGAAAATCAAACAAAGCTTTACAGACCTGTGGGATGACATCAAATACACCAACAAACACATGATGGGAGCTCCAGATGGAGAACAGAGAAAAAAGGGGGACAGAAAGAATATTTGAAGAAATAATGCCCAAAATCTTTCCAAATTTGATAAGAAGCATTAATCAACAATACAAAAAGCTCCAAATTCCAATAGGACAGACTTAAAGACATCTACACCTAGACACATCATATATCTGTGACAAATTCATCAGGAATTATTTTATTTAGATGATGGTATAAAACGGGAGAAAAAAGGCTAATGTGAAAAAAGTAGAGAAAATAAAGGAAAAAATGTTAAGATATTTAGAAAATTATTTATCATTTAAAGATCAGGCCTGGGGCGCCTGGGTGGCTCAGTCGGTTAAGCGTCCAACTTCGGCTCAGGTCATGATCTTACAGTTTATGGGTTCAGGCCCTGCATTGGGCTCTGTGCTGACAGCTCAGAGCCTGGAGCATGTTTCGGATTCTGTATCTCCCTCTCCTCTGCACCTCCCCTGCTCATGCTGTCTCTCTCTCTCAAAAATAAATAAAAACATTTAAAAATTTAAAAAAAAAGATCAGGCCTGTCGTATTTAGTGTGTGGAAACAACTGGGAAGTAAATTTCAGGAAAGCTACACAAAGTCCACATAGTAAAGAGCACTCCCATTTCAAGAAGGTACTGCAATTTAGAAGAGTAGTTTGATATTGAGCCATTGCTGAACACTGTTCATAATATCTATAGACTACATAACTGAACTATTATTCAAAATTAATTCTCCATGTGTATTACTTTTTATTTTTAATCCCACTCTGACTTCCCATAGTCTCTTGACACATGTAGGTGAAATTCATTTTTAAAAATCATAATAATTACTTTAAAACTCAACAGAAAAGATTTTAAAATCATCTGATGCTTGGGATTATTTGCAACCCTTTCTTTTCTTCTTTGCCATGGATAATGGAGAAATAATCATATATTGATATTCAAATACATTCTCTAATTAACATACCAAGAAAATATTTCCAACATTATGTGTGTACGTATAAATTAATAGATATTCACCATTAAACTACTAATGGCTATCAGGCTTAAACTCAACATTTAGGAACTTAAATGCATTTATTTCAAATGGCAATGTTTTTATTTCCACATCACCTTATCTTATACCCTTTGGGGGTAAACACTCTCCACTTCCCAATGCATAAATCCCACACAAATTCGGAGGGAACACCAAAGAGGGAAGAATGGAAATCAAATGTAACCTTCCAAGGAAGACCACAGACTTAACTCCTTCTTCCACCAGCAAGAGAACTCAAACCTCAGCATAGTGCCTGTCACCTATGAATTTCATCTGACATAATGAGAAGGGCCTAAGAGAAGAGTGAAGGAAAAAACCGAAAAGGTCCAGGTTTCCAGGACTTTATCAACACTTGTCCTTGGTTACATTTGGTAACTCACAGAGCCCCACCCCTACATTACAAAACTTAATATTCTGCATACTACAAGTAGAGGTTTTATAGGAGTTTGTAGTTCCTTCAGGGCCACATTGAATGCATTTAAGGAATTGTTATTCCAGCCTTTGTTTTTACTCAAGCACAAGCACTGTGGTAAAGCTTAAAAGAAGGAACCTCATTTATTAGCTATAATGTCAAAATTGAAAAGGTTAATCACCATTAGTCAATGGAAATTAGGAGTAGATAGGAAATTATTTATCACATGAATGAAGGAGCTTTGAATTGAAGCCCAAATATAAAACAACATACATACTCAGATGCTCAGGCATCCCTTCCACACTCCAAATGGCTACACCGCTTCCTCCCATGTGCACTGCTCTCTCCTTGGACCCCAAATGTTCACAACTGCAGTGGCTGGGTGTATGACAATATCTTCTTACACATAAAACTGTTGGAGAAAACTCTAGGAAACCATCACAAGAGTCACCTACCCCTGAATTTTCCTCTCAGGTCAACCTAAAAAAAGTACCCAATCCTTCTTCAAACTTCAAGAGCGCTTCTTTAGACAGCTTCTAGGCACTTCTGGCCAGATTTGTGTGCTAAAGTTGACAGCAGCCCCTGATGCCTAATACACAAGTAAGAATTGAGGCTTATGGAGTCTGGGAATTGATAGAAACAAGACAGATATACAAAAAGCCACACCCAAGCGAATGTTGCCAGCTGATTCTGTGTCCTTGTGTTTGTGCACTGTACCTACAACCCCAGAGGAGCCCAATACCCTTGGTGAAACTCCCCTAAAGTCGACTGTGATGCTCACTCATTTCTTCACAGCACAGTAATACTATTCAGGTGTTCTGAGAGCCTTTTCTACGTTTACTAAGATGGATAAGCCTCAACACACATGCACACATGTGCACGCGCGCACACACACACATTCACACAGACCATGTACAGGGGAAAGAAGCAGAGAGCAAATCAAAACAACTCTTATGGGACCCAGACTCTTCACTTAGGTAAGAGTTCCTCAATCTTGGCACTACTGATATGGTGGGTTGGATTATCCCTTGTCGTGGGTGTGCATGTGTGTGCGTGTGTATGTATGCGTGCGTGCGGGTGTGTGCCTGAGTGTGTGTAGGGGGCAAATGGTTCTCTTATGAACTGTAGAAAGTTTAAAGGCATTCCTGGCTTTTACCCATTAGATGCCACTAGCAACCCATCTACCCAGTTGTGACCAAAAATATCTCCAAACATTGCCAAATGTCCCAAATTTTCTTCCTTCCCCCTTGAAGACCACTGCTTTAGACCAAAAGGGTTTCCTCCAGTATGGCTCCAGTCAGCATACAAAATGCCACATTACAAAAAAAAATATTACAAAACTAGATGTAAAATAACTAGTCAGTCATTCCAAGTACAGAGTCAGGCAGGAAGTTCAGATTTTCATGACCAGAAGTCCCTCTCAGCCATAGGAAAGGGTCCCTAACATCTAGTAATGCGTCTTTTCTGTGACAGCCTAATCTAGGATTGTCTTGACTTCTTTTCTGTCCTAGCTTCCCACATAGTGTTCAAGCATCAAGTGACCCAGCTGGGCCCCTCCACATGTGATTTCCTGCCAATTTTTTACATTTGCTCTCGCAGGAGTTCTTACATTTGTCAGCTCTCTGCTGTCTGTCAGCACAAAGCCCACTTCAGATCCCCTGTCTCCCTCTCTCTGCCCCTCCTCCACTTTGTACAGGCCCTCTCTTTCTCTCAAGAATAAAAATAAACATTAAAAAAGAGAAAAAAACTCCATGCCCTTTAAATTTCAAAAGCAGCGTTTCTTAAACTGTATGCCTTGGAACACAACAAGTATTTCTCAAAATACTACTAAAAGGAACTTAGAGCAAATGAGTTTGGCAAAAGTTGCATTTTGTAGATTCATAATATACATTAACAGAAAGGCCCTGGAAAGACTTACAGTAAATAAATTATTTTACTTTGTTTAATCCATTATTTCCTAAAAATATTTGACTAGAGACATTTATTTATTTGTTTGTTTGTTTCCCTGTTAAGATCAGAGGATTTCAGGATCAGAATGGACTATAAAGAAAATGAGTCAGTATTGTGGCTGCTAAGTGCATATGTGGTTGTATATTAAAAATACAAGACAGAATGGTAAATCTATCTTCCCAGAACACTGACCAAATTCTTCCTGAGGTAGCACATCTAGTTCTGGGCTCCCAAAGGCCATGAAAAAGAGAGAGGCCGTTAAAAAGACTGTGAAAGTGATAAATTCATTAAAGAAATAGAAATACCTACATTGTGTACATCTCAGAGTCAGCTGAAGGATAACTTCATAAGAAGAGAGAGCAACAAAGGGTGTTCAGTGAATAGTCATAACTAAAAACACACTTCTGAATCTGCTTTAGCTTCTATCTTCCTGCTTCAGGTTTTTTCTGACCCAGTTTCTCTATCTCTCTCCACCAAACTTGTACTTAGTTTCTTCTTCCTCCCCATAGCTCACTACACTATGCATTCCAGCTCTTGTCCCATTGGCCTCTGTCTCCATCTTAGTTGCATATCTGATGACCCTGATCCTGTTTTAGGACTTTGACCCTAGACCTACATGTTTCTCTCAACCAACTACGGGAGAGGTTTGTGTTGCGTGTGAGGAAGATATTCCTAACAGAGAGCAGGTATAGGAGACAAACTTTCATAGACAGTATTAAAACTGAATATCCATCTACCCTTATAAATTAAGTACAATTTTATTTTGAAGAGAAAACACAAAGTAAAAGAGAAGAGAAGCCAGGAGAAAGAAAATCCAATCCAGAATCTACATTTTAGAGCATCTGGAAAGTGACAACTAGCTTGAAAACACATTAAGGAAATCAGATATAGGCATTCTAAAGAGTTCTAGACAAAAATTAAAAAAGAGAAATTTCAATATTAAATAATGTGGGCATGCTCCAAAATACATTATTTAATTATGTACATGTTCACAAACATATTCCTGATTACTAGGTTAAAAAGACATTTTATATCTTTTCCAAAAATCCTCAACAGAACCTGAAGCCACAAGGACAAACCCACACTCTACTACAATACTTAAGCATTTCCAAACTTGGAAACTTAAACTTCTAGCTCTTTTCAGGCCATATGTCAGAGGGACAGTGACTGAATAGTGAATGGCCAAGTGTGAAACCACAAGAGGTGGTGAGAAATGTGGCCACGGCAAGCTTTTGAAGCTCTGACCCTGCTTGCCAGACCAGAGAGCAGCACAGTGGAGGGGAACTAAGCCAAACAGTGGCAAGACTCCACACCATAACTACATCTTGAAGTATCCATTCTGTAACTGCCACAAAATAAATAAGGGGAAAAAAATCCCTTTCTCAAAACAGACCTAGAGTGGGTGTGTAGATTTGATCTGAAAGTCTCATTTTACTGCAGTGCTTTTTGGGAAGGGTGGGGAGGAGGGAAGTAGAGAGAGGAGGAGGTGAGAGAAAAAACAAAGCCATTTTTTGTAATTAAATTTCAGAACCTTTTCATTATGCAGTTTCAATTCGTTGAAAGTTGTTTTTCCTTCCAGCCCCCCTCCTCCCTTAAAACTCTTGCTCCACTCACTACTACCTCCTGCGTGAACACACACACACACACACACACACACACACACACACACACATAAGTGTTACCCTTGAAATGAATCAAAGCAGGCAGAGCAGCTCCACCTCAGTACTTGCCTTTGTAACCAGGGATGTAAACAATATTCAAGAGGTTTTCTGGCCTTGAGAATGGTTTAACAATAATGGTACAGTTCCACTTTTACTCAGTAAAAGCTGAAAGGAAACTAAAAGGCTTAATAGGTACAAATATTGTGCTTTAGCTACAATCAATAAATAATGCCAAAGTGGAAGAATGGCAGTGCATGGCAACATATTGAATGATGCTGTTTCTGGTAATCCTCCAGCAAAAGCTTTGTGAAATTTTATGCTGCTAATCACATTAAATTGACCTCCGAGGGCCAGGACATAATGTTTTGTTATTGTTGTGTATTTGTTTGGTTTACTATTTAATGGCTCTCATTTTTAAGCTTAACTTAAATTAGGGGATGATGGAGGAGGGGGGGAAACTCAGGCAAAGAAACCCAAGGTTTGATTTGATGAATCTATCCAGGAAGGAGTATGAGATTTGGACACAGATGCTTAGGCCTCTGGCCAAGGAGAAATTATTGCTGTGGAGCATGAGACTGGGGAGCCTAAGGCTTCAGTTTGAATTAATCAAGCTGTGTTCTTTACATATTTGATTTAGTCTATTCTACTTCTCTAAAATGGCTCCTGTCCCTCTCACCTTTTCACAGCTCAAACTGGCTTGAAGTCATAAAGAGTACAGCACAAAAAAAACTGTATGTTCCCAAGCTGTATAAAGCATTTTCCCAGCAATACTTTCATGATATATTTTAAGGGAAGTTTTACTGTCTTAAATATTTTTTTTCTCTTAGAAAATCTATGAAGCAAAATTAGTTGACTTGGCCATAGGCCATAAAACCTAATTAGTTTTGTGATATTGTTCAATGTTTAAGCCTAAACATTAATGGGTAGCCATATGGACCCAAAGAATTTTGCTGAATTCAAAGCTTCAATGCAGAGGGACAAAAGCTAAACAGAAGATAGACAGGAATCAATTTCTCTTTAACCTGGGATCTAGGGGAAAACAAAACCTAAGGAAGGGAAAGAGAAATTAGTGACAGGGCTTCCAGAATTCTACAGGGCTATGGGGAATTAACCAAAGATCTTACACATAGCTAATAAAACATCTACATTTTTCTTTTTAGGCACTCAGGCCACTGTACACATAGAATATTTGTCATTTTCCCCATAGCCTGGTAAAGTATGAAAAGCAGATATTTTTATCCTCACCACCCTAACAGAACCTTAGAGGCTTTGTCCTCCTGTCAGAGTCTCTAGGGTTTCACTATTGAATGTTACACAGATACATACTGCATAAGCAGAATTGAAGCGCTGCCCTTAATTCGGCTACTTCATCAAAGCTCAGATCCACAGAACAATGATCAACTCTGCATTCATTTTCCAACATCAGCCACCTCATTTAAATGGCACTATTTTAATGACAATAAATGTTGCATGGGCACTGTGAAGTGAGAAACATCACTCTGCATTAATACCCCATCTGCCTGCCATTTCCCTAAGATCCTGGAGGCATGTTTCAAATGAAGCATAGGAGAATTTACACCTAATTAAAACCACAGGGGGAATGAAATGTCAGAGGCAGAATTTAGTTTATTTCTTGGAATCAGAGTATTTTTGAGGTGTCAGACTAGTCTGTTCACTGGACTTGCCAAAGAGGGAGAGAGGGGAAGAGAAGAGGGTGAGGCGGGGGGGGGGGGGGAGGGTGTGTGTGTGAAGAGAATATGTATGTATGGGAGTGGGAGTGAGCAAGGAGGAGGAGCTAGACAGTTACTTTTTTAAAACTAAAGATGATGACCTAGGTATGAAAGAATGAGAGTACTATAAAATTGACTGATTTTTGCCCCCGCAATTTTGTTTCCTTCTTCATGCCTAAGCCTTGCAACCGCTCTTCAAGTAGAATCAGAAATATATATAGAGAGAAAAGAAGTGACACTGAACAGCTGAAGCATAAAAAAACAAAAGTATGAATAATCTACAAAGCAGATGACTTCAGATTATAGAAAACTGAATGTGTCTCATTTTATTCTAGAAGCTAAGGCACAAGAAGGAAAAGGGATTTTTTTTTTTTTAGTTGAGTATCAATCTTTGCCATCTAGTTTTAAGTCATAAGGCTGCAGAGCAAATGGAAGAATTAAAATCTCAAAGTTTTCTTGTTTCTCCCTCTCATATTTTTAAAAATACTTGAAGAGTTTATCTGATGAGGGAGCTAAGACCTGTATAGACTATCTTATGTCTGGCCTTAAAGTCATAGCTAAGCAAGTCATTTTATTTTGTGTGCAACATTATTATACTTAATCTTGTACATTCAACAAACATGGACCAGAGAAGAGATGAGAGAATGAGGAGATCTGGCACCCAAGACGGAGATGGGAAGATTAGGTTCAGATAAGTTAGAAGATTTTAAAAATATTCAGTACCCATGAATACATAATCAAATAATATCCATGGATGGTGTGGAAGCTTTTCCTCAAAGTCTCATTTTGAGCTCATCAGATCTTTTCCAGACATTTTCCCCCTATATTTGCTCAAAACCTGCCCAATTACCAGGATTAGTCAGGGCCATTTGGACTTAGATTCATTACCTGGCTCTGTGCTTAATTTAAATACCTCTATCTAGGGAAGGAGCATGTTGATTGCATTTACAATTATTAATATTTTGGAGGGTAGAGGAGGATTAAAAAGTTAAAGTTTCCAAAGGGCTTAGTTTTTCCTCCATTAAAAAAGATATTATATCTGCAGAATTCACATTCCTTATTCAATGTACTTCAGATTCTCTTTCAGTTTGCAAAGAAACAAAGTTCATAGGTTCAAATAATTAAAAGCCCATCCCAATCTCCTCTTTCTCTATAGAAGATTCAACTACTTCTTAGTCGTGCTTCCCAGGTTCCTCTATCAACCCTCCATCTCAGAGATCCATAAAATATTAAAGCTAAGCGATCTTCCTTATCAACCTCCACTCTTGGTAATAGGGATTTGTGTCTATACCTACTAATTCCTCCCTATCCTTTGTCGCTATAGTTGTAATGTCTAGCTCTCATCCCTTTGCTGCGTTCCTCTTTCTATAGATACTTCCCCTCCCTCAGCCCTAAAATTCAGCCCTTTCTATTTGCCAACCAAACCTCCCACCTCCTTTCAAATAAATTACCTTTCCATCCCATCCACACCAGTAGGTGGCGCCATAGACAGCTAGTTGTTTCTTTTCAACTGATAACTCCTTGAAGGCAACAGGCTCTTTGGGTGTGGCAACGATTCACCCCCAAGAATTGTGATCTCAAATATTCTGTATACGCTACAGTTTCTGGTTTGTACAAACTGGTTTTAATGTTGAGGTAGAAAGGTAGAAAGGAAGAAAACTTTTCCAGCTCTTTTTTATTTTCTCCACACCTCAGTACTAGCCCATATGACAATGACAAGGCTGTTACTATCTTCTTGCCCTGGTTATATATATATTTAAAAAAAGGCATCCCAGTAGTAAAACTTGGTGCCATTTGCCAAGAATCCTAGTGCAGGCTCTGCAACCTCAAAAACAGAAGAGCAGGGACTGGGCACTGGGGTGTGTATGTGTGACAAAATATTACTGTATAAATTATCGCGGGATTATACGCTGTTTGGGATTAGCTGAACCTCAGAACCTTTCCATTAGAATGTGATAAGTGGTTTAAAAAAGACACAAAGCTAGCTGCCTAATATCTGCAGCAAGCAAGGACAATTAGAAAACATTTATTTTTGTTCTGTTCACACTTCTATTCCCAAAGCTAACCATATGCTTTCTAGGTTCTGGCTTGACCACCCAATTGATAACTACAAGCACACAAAGATGAATTTTATTTTTAAAAACATTTTATAAATGTTTGCATTTCAGACTTACATTTCATATCTCATTTTATATCAGGAGGCTAAGTTCAGTCCATATGCAAATGTACTGGCAATTCTGATTAAGTTGAAGGTCTGACAAATATCAGCTTACACAGTCAAAGTTTAAGCTAATATAAAGGTTACCAGAATAAGAGTCAGGAGAACTCAGTTCTATCTAACTTACATGGTGACTTTGGACAAGACACTTTCTCTGAGCCTTTGTTTTCTGGGCATACTATTACTTGCCCTATCTGTCTTACAAAAGGGTTAGAAGGGTCAAAGAAATGAGTTCCTAAGCAGAAGCATTATATTTCTCAGAAGCATTATATTTCTCCTAGGAGTCTTCATTCTAATACAGGGTTATTTATTCATTCAGTGATAAAGCTTAATATACTAAGTACTATCACAAATAATTTCCAGAAGTGAAATTACTTTTGATTTCTCTCAAAATTTATAAAACAATGCTGTGGAGGGTAAAGAGAGTGGAAGGAGATAGTTCAAGTAACTGACAAAATGGAATGTTTCCAGAAAAAAACAACAGGAGAGAAGGAGTCAATATATCTACAATAATGGAAGCATGTCAAAGGGACACAGGAGCCAACTGAAAAAGCTCCCCAATGGCCAAAGCCAGAACAATTTGAAACAAATTAAAGTAGTATTGGACTATAACCCAAAGTTTAAAATAGAAATCCATCATGGAAATGCAAATCAAAACTACAATGAGATATCATCCAACACCTGTAAGAATGGCTAAACTCAACAACACAAGAAACAGCAGGTGTTGGCAAAGATATGGAGAAAGGGGAACCTTCTCGCACTATTGGTAGGAATGCAAATTGGTGCAGCCACTCTGGAAAACAGTATGGAAGTTCCTCAAAGAGTTGAAAATAGAACTATGATCCAGTAATTGAACTTCTGGGTATTTACAAAAATAGAATACAAAAACACTAATTCAAAGGGATGCACGCACCTCTATGTTTAGTGCAACATTATTAACAATAGCCAAATTATGGAAGTACCCCAAGGGTCCATCAATAGATGAATGGATAAAGAAGAAGTGATATATACATACAATACTATTCAGCCATAAAAAAAAAGAATGAAATTGGTGCACCTGGGTGGCTTAGTCAGTTAAGCACCAACTTTGGCTCAGGTCATGATTTCGCAGTTTTTGAGTTTGAGCCCCACGTCGGCTCTGTGCTGACAGCTCAGAGCCTGAAGCCTGCTTCGTATTCTGTGTCTCCCTCTCTCTGCCTCTTTCCTTTTCATGCTCTGTTTCGGTCTCTCTCTCTCCCTCTCTCTCTCTCAAATATAAACATAAAAAAAGTTTAAAAAAAAGAATGAAATCTTGCCATGTGCAACAACACGGATGGAGCTAGAGAGTATAATGCTAAGTGAAATAAGTCAGTTAGAGAAAGACAAATACCATATGGTTTCACTCATATGTGAAATTTAAAAAACAAAACAAATAAGCAAAGGGAAAAAGAGAGAGGAAGAAACAAACCAAGAAACTCTTAACTATAGAGAACAAACTCATGGTTACCAGAAGAGAGGTGGGTTGGGGAGTGGATTAAATAGGTGATGGGGAATAAAGAGTACACTTATCATAATGAGCACTGAGTAACGTATAGAATTGTTGAATCACCATATTGTACACCTGGAACTAATATAACACTGTATGTTAACAATGCTGGAATTAAAATTAAAAACTTAGTAAAAAATCCATGAGTCCATACTGATATAAATAAATGACTGAATAAATAAATGAGAGAGAACAGACACATCTCCAGTGCACAAGAATTCCAAATAATACATGTAGATACTCCATTCTCAAAGAGGTGGTACATAATTCCTTAGTCTTAAAATGTGGATTGCTCAAAGTAATTCCTTCCAAAGAACACATTGTGGAAGTTTTAAAAAGTAACTTTACAGTGGAGAAACCTGACAAACACACATCAGCCAGGTCATCACAATCAACATCAAAAGTAATAAGTCATGCTGAGTATGTACCCATGACATGATATGATGAGAATAGCACTTTACCTCTCTGATATTCCAACCCTATAATACATAACTCTAGTCTAATCATGATAAAAATATCAGACAAATCCCAAATGAGGGACATTCTACAAAATACCTGACCACTAATCCTCAAAACTGTCAAGGGAAAGTCTAAGAAACTGTCACAGTCAAGAGTAGCTAAAGAGACATGATGACTAAATGTAATGTGGTATCCTGTATGAGGTCCTGGAAAAAAAAACATTAGGGGAATAGTAGTTTGTTAGTTGTGATGAACATATCATAGTTATAGAAAATATTAATAATAGAGGAAACTGGATGCAGGGTATATGGAAACTCTCTATACTATTGTCACGGTGTTTCTGTACATCTAAAACTGTTCTAAAATAAAAAGTGTATTTAAAAAAAAACAGGGAAAGCTAAAAGAAAATACATTTTGGCTCAGCTTAAGAATAGGCTTTCTGAAAAGAAATAAAAAGCATCCAAATTGGAAATGAAGAAGAAATTTATCTCTATTCACAGATGACATGACCTTATATACAGAAAACTCTAAAGATTCCACAAAAAAACCATTAAAAATAATAAACAAATTTAGCAAAATTGCAGGATACAAAACCAGCATACAAGTATCAGTTGTGTTTCTATACACTACCAATGAACAATCCAAAAGAATAAAGAAAACTATTCCATTTACATTAGCATCAAGAAGAAAAAAATATTTAGGAATAAACTTAACCAAGAAAGTTAAAGACTTGTACACTGAAAAGTACAAAATGTTGCTGAAAGAAATTAAATAAAACACCAATAAATAAAAAGACATTCATGTTTATGGATTGGAAGACTTAATATTGTTAAAATTTCAATACCACTCAAAGCAATTTATAGATTCAATTCAATGCATACAAAAAATCCAATGACAGTTTTTGCAGAAATAGAAGAATCCATCCTAAAATTCATATGGAATCTCAAGGGACCTCAAATAACCAAAACAATTTTGAAAAGAAGAACAAAGTTGGAGGCATCATACTTCCTGATTTCAAAACTTACTTCAAAGCTACAGTAATGAAAATATTATGGTACTGGCATAAGGACAAACACATATACTAATGGAACAGAATAGAGCCCAGAAATAAATCTTCAAATTAATGATCAAGTAATTTTCTTTTTTTAAAGTTTGTTTGTTTGCTTATTTATTTATTTATTTATTTACAAAGAGAGAGAGTACACCAGAGCGTGAACAGGGGAGGATCAAAGAGAGGGAGAGGGAGAGAGAATCCCAAGAAGGCTCCACACCGTCAGTGCAGAGACTGATGTGGGGCTTGAACTCACGAACCATGAGATCATGACGTGAGCCAAAATCCAGAGTCAGACGCTTAACTGACTGAGCCACCCAGGACATTGGGGCCACCCAGGTGCCCTAATGGTGGAGTGATTTTCAACAAGGTTCTAAGACCACTTGATGGGAAAGGGACAGTGTTTTCAATAAATAGTATTGGGAAAATGGGATATCCACATGCAAAAGAATGAAGTTGGACACTTTCCTTACACCATATACAAAAATTAACTCAACATGAATCAAAGGCCTAAATGTAAAAGCTAAAACTATAAAACTCTTAGAAGAAAACATTGGGGAAAAGTTCATAATGTTGGATTTGACAATGATTTCTTATCCAGGATACCAAAAGTATTGGCAACAAAAGAAAAAACATAGATAAACTGGATTATATAAAAAATAAGAACGTTTATGTGTCAAAAGATACTATCAACAAATCGAAAAGGTAATCCATGGAATGGGAGAAAATATTTGCAAATCATATATCTGAAAAGGGATTGATATATAAAATATATAAAGAACTTGTAGAACTCAGCAACAAAAAACCCAAATAACCCAATTAAAAAATGAGCAAAAACCTTAAATAGGCATTTCTCCAAAAAAAAGATTTTTTAAATAGCAATAAGCACATGAAAAGATGCTCAACATCACTAATTGTTAGGGAAATTAATATATATTTTTAAAATTTTTTTAGAGAGAGAGCGTGAGAGAGGGACAGAGGGAGAACGAGAGAGAATCTTAAGCAGGCTCCATGCATGCTCAGTGTGAAGCTCAACGTGCGGCTGGATCCCATGAGCTGAGCCAAAATCAAGAGTCAGATGCTCAACCAACTGAGCCACCCAGGCACCCCAGGAAATGGACATTAAAACCACAGTGAGATACTACTGCACAAACATTAATATGGATATTATTTAAAAAAAAGAAAAGAAAACGACAAATGTTGGCAAGAATGTAAATAATTTGGAACCCTTGAGCAATTGTTGGTGGGAATGTAAAATGGTGCAGCTGCTATGGAAAATGGCTCCTCCAAAAATTAAAAATAGAATTATCATATGATCTCAAAATTTAACTTCTAGGTATATACCCAATAGATTTCAAAGCAGGGTCTTGAAGAAATATTTGTTCAGAGCAACATTTTTCATAATAGCCCAAAGGTGGAAGCAAGTAAGTATCTATCAACAGATGAATGGATGAACAGAATATGATATATACATACAATGGAGTATTATTCAGACTTAAAAACAAAGGAAATTCTGATACATGCTACAACATGGATGAACCTTGAGGACTTTATGCTAGGTGAAATAAGTCAGTTACAAAAGGCCCACAGTAACCTAGAATAGTCAAATTCACAACGATAGAAAGTAAAATGGTGGCAGCAAGGGGCTGAAGGGAGGGGGGAAATTGGAAGTTATTATTTAATGAGTACAGAGTTTTAGTTTTGCAAGATGAAAAGAGTTCTGGAGATGGATGGTGGCGATGATGCATAACAATGTGAATGTACTTAATTTCACAGAACTGTACTCTTAAAAATAGTTAAGATGACAAATTAAATGTTATGTGTATTTTAGCACAATTAAAATAATAAAATTAAATTAAAAGAATGGTGTTGTGGCATGTACTGCCTTTGGAGGTAGTTGCTTGTCCATGGATATATCTAGGCAAGGTAATCTAGAAAAGGTGATTAATGTATCAGATAAAAATAAAACTGACGATATAGTTATGACAAGGAGACAGAAAACATTTGTGGCCAAGAGTCAATTTGAGACTTAAATGATAAACATACAATAGCCAGGAAGGTAGTGCTTCTAAATTTTGTTGTGATTTGCTGCACAAAGCACCAGTGAAGCACAACTTACACTTGTCTTCTTCTAGCAGGCAGTTAGAAATAGTACAGTTGCTGGTTGACTTTGTTCCATTATACACCTTTTACCCCCAGGGAATCCTGCTGAACAAAGTATTACATATGCAATTTACAACCCCCAGAGGCATGCACTATCTTACATGTTGCCTTAGAAATAGTCCTGTGCACATATTTCTCCCCTAATAAAACATAGTTTCCCTGAAATAAGGGCTATTTTACTCACCTAACACTCTATTATTACTCCTACCACCTCCCTATAGTATCTCAAACTTAGTAGGTAGTCTTTAAGTATACTGTATCTATGAACAACTGAGCTTCAGATAAATGGAATAAGAGAGCTCCTTTAATATCCCTTCCAGAAACTGAGGGCCTGTCTCAAATCTCAGGGCAATTCCAAACCACACCGTGTGCCTTTAAGGTATATTAAAGTCTATCTCTGCCTGACTGTTAAGCTGGGACATTGGTCCTCTTCTTCCCTAGGACTGGAACTTACACAATTGGCTTTCCTAGTCCTCAGGCCTTTGGATTCAGACTGGAACTATACCACTAGCTTTCCTGGGTATCTAGCTTGCAGACAGCATTTCATGGGACTTCTCAGCCTCCATAATCATGTAAACCAATTAATTCTTTTATATATATATATATATATATACTTATATATACATATAAGTACAATTACTTTTAATATATATATATTTATATATACTTATATATGTATATATAAGTATATATGAGTATATATATTTATATAAAATTTATATATATACTTATATATATTTTTATATATAAATAAAATATATCATCTAGCTAGCTAGCTAGCTGTTTCTCTGGAGAATTCTGACTAATACAGATTTTGACCAAAAGTCCCCTTCATGACATTTACAAAAATTTTGATCATAAATGAATCAAAGTTATAGGCTAAAGGTGTCATGAAGAAAGCCAAGTAAAAGAACGCAAACTGGCCTCCAATGAGGTGTTTTAATCCCAGCTCAAAGATTAACTTTCTATTTGATCAAAAGCCTTATTCGCTGACTCAAAAACAGAGGGGGAAAGAGTTAAGTAGATCAGTGGTTGCCAGCCTGAGGCCATCTTAATGGACCACAAAGGTAATCATTCGGATCCTTAAGTCATTTTCAGTATTTCAAACTTTAAGGAAAATAGAGCACTTAACTATCATACAGCTGCCCTAGTTATCTAAATGTCAAGTTTCTTTGTTTATCCCCGAGTTACAGCAACCAAGGTCTGATGCACACGTGTGTGAGCGTGCATGAACATGGAGAAGCTATTATTTAATAAATGCAGTTTTTTTTTCAGAAAAAGAAAAACTCATAGGAGCCCTGGACCTTATAAAAAAGATATCAGAAGGGTTTGGAAAGGTATGAAAAGATTGGAAAGCACTGATCTAGATGATCTGTGGCTGAGTTCCCTTGCAACTCTTTTGGGCTTCCTCATCTATTTGCCTCTCTTGTCTTTTCCAGAGAGGACTGCAATGTTCACTTACCTGAGACACTGGAAACAGATGAAAAATGGACTTCTTGGTCTGCCACCCTCCTTGAGTCTGAGGACAGCTATAAGTTTTTTGCAGTCTCCTTATGCCTCCTACAGCCACACATTCAGACCTGATTGGTTAAGTGGGGGCCTTAGGATAGGCAAAAACATTGCAAGGTTTCCTATGGCCAAGCTGGTCAGCATGCAGGCAAGTTCTTTGGAGTCTAGATGCAGTAAGTGCCACTTCACATTTCCCAAAGCCTTTGATAGGTGTGGCAGTTTAAGACTCCCACAGAGAAGCTGTCTGCCCACTTTGAAGAAGAAATGCTACTATATGCCTAAAGCCACTCCTTGTTAAAGGCAGCTTTGGCTCAGCAGCTTTTGCTGGGGGGAGGGGAAAAGGGTGTGGAAAGAAGCTCCCTTGAATTGAAACTTGAAGCTGGGGGTAAACACAGCTGGGACTTGTTCCAACATTGGCTTCTATGGCCTGGAAACAAGAGCACCCTATGTCCCAGCAAAATGCATGTTTACTGAGCCTCATCCTGCCTATTTGTAGACCTCAATCAACTACAGAAATAAGTATCCTTAAAAATAAAATCTTTTGGCAGGGGAGAGGGTTCTTTTTACAGGGATTTTAAAATTTATTTCAATTTAAAATCTTAAATATCCCCAATCCCACAGTCCTCACTAATTCATAGACATACACGCACATGCAAATGAATGCACATGCAAATGAATACACACACACACACACACACACACACTCACACACAGCTCCCAGTAAGCTTAGAGCAGAGATGAAGCTAACCACTGGCATGACCCCTAGCTTTCCAGTCCTATGCAAAAGAATAAAGCCAGGAACTGAAAAACTGAAAGTGTCAATCGCTTCTGAACAAAACTGCAAATAGACATTTGGCCAATGCAAAGAGAATCAAAAGCAGCAAGGGCCAGCTAGCAAAGAATTAAACTGATTGAAGCAGAAGCACAGAGAGCTTCAGTGAGCTAAGGTCTGTCTTTCAAGACCCAAGACCAAAAATAACAGTGCCTTCATTTTTTAAAATTTATTTTTTAATTTCAGCGTGGTACTTTTTTGCTATGTGACCGTGAGCGACTGGCTTAATCTCTCAGTGCTTCATTGTTTCAAACACATTCAACTGTCTAGAATGTTAAACCATCACCTCTGTCCCAGCAGGTCTTGATAGCTAAATGAAGTTTTCTGTGTATTACAATAAATGCAACCAAAATTGTATTCAACAAATGATAATTGTGTATGTGTGTGTATAGAAATGGTGTGGTTTATTAGAGATGAATGACTCTCTCTCACACAGTAAATGCTGAAGTTTTAAAGATTGTCATCCTCTTTATGCTCCAGCTCTGGAAAAAATTGCACACCCCATCCCACCCCAATGACCAGGGAAAACAACCACTGTCTTTTCCTCAGAGTTGGTTTCTTTGAGCTAAGCAGTTCCAGAATTGGCTCCCAGTGGGCCTCAACAGCACCTATGAACCTTGGTTTGGAGGTGGAGGAGTCCATTAGGGCATCCCTTGGTCACACCCCAAGCCATTTCAGAGCATAATCTAACTGTTCTGAATGAATACTTCCAGAGCAAGAATCGTGGAAATATCAATCCAGATTTTTGTTGTTGTTTTGTCTTTTAGAACAAGATCCGGTCAAAGGACAAGAACAAACTTGCTGGGGATATACCACAGTCCTCATTTCCTTCTCTACACAAATCCCTGCCTGTGCTATTTTAATGACTAAATAGCAAAACTGTGCCTTAAAAATTATTCACTGGTAAGATTTCAACGTAGAAATCTGCCTTTTGAAAACTGTGCATTATGACATTATAATGTTAAGTGGAGGCACACCAAGATAGGTACAACCACATAAAAATATACAGGAAAAAAGATTAGATCAAAATATTAAAATGGGCAGTCCTTGATTACTTCATTTTTCTACTCTTCTGTTTTTCCCACTTTATTAAAATGAATTATTTTTATAATGAAAAAAATATAGCTTTAGGTTTCTTTTTTCTCTCTTTTCCTTTTTTGAACATGGAAAGTTTTCACATACAGGAGAGGGAGCCAAGAGTCTCAAATACAATATTAAATGGAAGTGTGCCCTTGCTAAGTCATTTACCTTCTCTGGGCCTCTGTTACTCTCATAAAATGGGGTAGAAGACTGAAAAGAATGTATCCCTAGACACCCCTCCAATTTTGTTCTTTAATATTTTATGGCCAAAATCACTGGGCTGGCTGAGGTGCCTACAGTCTTTGCAAATTAAAATCTACAGTAGGACTCAGGGCTCTCTAGTCCTAAGAGCTATCAGCTGGTAGAATTTTCCAATTTTCCTAAAATGTGATTATATACTATTTTATCATGAAAAAGTAATGTACATGTCATGGACTCTAAAGCATAGTTAGAGTGGAAAAGGAAATGTAAAATGGATAATGAAATACAACCCCAAATAAGATGTTGAATGAAAAAAAAGAAACACATTGCAGAATGGCACATACATTAGGATATTACTTATGTAAATTAAGAAAAACACACAGAATAATTATATATATTTATATATAGACTATATGGACCATATTCATACATAGTCTATATAATATCTTAAACACACACACACACACACACGAATGAAATGGAGGAATACATACCAAATTCATCTTTGCCTCTGGGAATGGAGAGAAATGGGGCGGGAAATAGGGGCAAAATTTGACTTAACTGTAATGTTTTGTTTTCCCACTAGAAAAAAAATCCAAAGCGAACTTGGTGTTAAAATTTGTAACAGAGAACAATCTGGTGGTTGCTAGAGGGGAGAGTGTAGGGATGGGCAAAATAGGGGAAGGGGTTTAAAAGGTATAAAATTCCAGTTATAAAATAAGTAGGACATGGGGATACAATGTATAATATAGAGAGTATAGTTAATAATATGCAATGACTTTGTACGGTGACAGATGGTAGCTAGATTTATTGTGATGACCACCTCATAATGCATATAAATGTTATATCACTATGTTGTACACCTGAAACTAATATAATATTGTATGTCAAGTATACTTAACAAAAAAACTTACAATTTTACTTGTCAATTATATTTCAATAAAGATGAAAAAATAAAAGAAACTTTAAAATGGTAATAGTTATTATTCAACATGAATAAGTTCTAGATAGCCACTGTATAACATTGTGCCTATAGCTAAATACTGTATTGTACACTTAAAAAACTGTTAAGTCAATAGATAAGTTAACTGTTCTTATCACAATAAAAAAAGTTAGGTTTGTCAATTATGAGTAGAAATCTAAGTGTGTTTTTTATTTATTGATTCTTAGTGTTTTTCAGTATTTTCCTAATTACTCAAAATAAAAACATGTCATCATTAAAGATAAAAGATGAGATTTATATTTTTGAAAATCTGTGAAATGTTCAGGGATTCTTTTGATAAATGACAAGTGAATTTAATCTCAAAACTTGGAAAATGGAAAAGAGAAAAAAGTAACAGGACAAAGAAAGATGAAAGAGAGTTGTCACTAGGATTAGATTTTTGCCCAAAAGTAACTAACAAATTCTTATTCTAGATCATAAGCCAAAGACTTAACAAATGGACCTATTACAAGATGGGAACTCCTGAGTGTTCCAGCCTCCAGCCTCCACCATATATTTAAAACTCCACTGTGTTTCAGTGATTTTCTCTGGACAGAACTTCCAGTGAGTCTCCTCCAATCGCTTAGCCTTTCAGGGACAAATTTTCCATCTCAGCTTCCAAGGCAACTGTTACAACACCACAAACCACCTTCTGCCATTCCTTCTTGAGCCAAATTCCTACTGGTTTCCAGGAATCATATGGGGAATGTGGCTCTTTGAATTTATTGCCTCACAGTACTCAGTTCACAACATTTCTTAAACTAAATGTCTTACTAAAAAAGCTGAACATGCTGAAGATAAAGCTTTCCTTTTTTCCCCTACTGGCTTCTCCCAAGCTAAATCCCTGTCACAGTCAGAAATGCTATTTTATCCCCCAACTCTGAATAAATCTCAGTCATCTTGGCTCTTTGCTTCATACTGATTGACAACTGAATCCATTTGTTTTTATCAGCTCACTGTCTCTTGATTTTCCCCATGGCCCCTTTTGTCAGCCCTTTCCAACAAACCCTCCTTGCTTTTTGTGGGCACTTCACAATATGATGTTTTTAAATGGCTCTTCACCCTGACCATCTGCCACACCCAGGAGCCCTAACCTCTTTCAGCTGATATAACTGAAATATTGGCTCCAGACTTTGCTCTCTAAGAGTACCAACCCAGCTACACAATATGCCAAGAAAGTAGCTACAGTCAAACAAGTAATGGATCCCAGGCGACATCAAGGGGAAGGTTAAAGGCCCTGCTGATAAGTGAGGGGGGTGTCGGTTAGGTTAGGAAGGTGGTCATGTAGGAGAGAGTGTTAAATGGAATGGGTAAGCACAGGCTTCACGTGTTCAAAAACCAGAATCCTCCTTACCTCACTGTTCAAAAAGACCATTGATAGAGCAATCCTAAGGGAAGGGATCAGGGCTTGGCCTGTAATGATCACTCTGTCCCTGATTTACAGTGTGACTTGAGCAACTTGATGTAAAGTACCTGAGACTCCATTCCCCCACCTGGAAACATTACCATCATGGAAACTCTTACTGTAGGAAAAGACCTTAGAGATAAACTCTCAACAAAGCCTTTGATTTGCAGTTTAAAAACTCTGAGGCCCAGGGAGAGGAAGTAACTTGTCATACACTGTCTTCAATATTTATCTTTCCTAAGGCCATGAGGTTGTTTGTGAGGCCAAATGAAAATCAACATTGGAGCCCTTTAAATTCTTTAGAAGAGAAGGGCTATGGAATTATAAGGTGTTATTATTGGCAGTATTAGTGCCTATACTCCCCTAATGTAATTTAGTCTCTTGAAAGAAGACACAGGAGCCTGAGTTTTCACTTACACAGGACTACTAAACACATTTATCTCCTTCAGCTGGCCATCTCACCAACAAGCCCAGTCAGCAGCTCACTGCCCTATTGTTCACTGCAGCCTCTTCCACCTCAGACTGTCCCAACTGCTTGACCACCCCTTCTACCTGAGGGTCTGAAAACATCTGGACCTCTTGTACCCTCTTCTGGACCCATGTGACCAATGAAACCTTATACCCTGTGACACCCAGCACTTCAGTGCCATAAGTAAATGACATGGAGCAAGGATAAGCTCATTATAAAGGGCCTCTTAGAGAGTTATTGGGAGTGGGGTCAGAGCTACACAGATCAGAAAAAGGCTGAGGAAGTCCAAAAGGATAAAAGGCAAAATAAAGAGCTGGGATCACATTTTTCCTTTAAGTACATATTATGTCAAATGACTTTTCATTTAAAATAATAATTTGAGGATGCTTTTGTCTAGTATATGGCCTGGATGCCTGCGGCAGTCTTGTGGAATTTTCAGCCTAAAAAACTGAATTTTCAGAAAATGAAGGATCCTCATTCCTGGCATTAGCTGCATCCACTTTGGGCTTCCATTAGCGAATGGGACTCCATGCTGGAAGATATCAAAGTCATACATAACGGTAGAATGTAAAGGTGAAAATCAAAAGAGAGAGGTTAGTCTACCTACCTGTTCTTTAGCATTTTTCATTGGTTGGTTAGAAGGAACTTGGCCTTGATGAATCATGAATCATTGGGGTCAGCAATATCATGACATCACCACCTTATCTGAACAATAAACAAATGGGTCTTTACATTTATTCAGGTGCTAAATATATAGATATGTGTAGCAACCAAAGGATTTTTGAAATAGGGTAAAAAAATCACAGTGGCTTACAGGAAAGGGTGAGGTCAGTGGCAAGGAAGGCTGATTCCAAGTTCTCTTCCCAGATCTATATAGCAGTATCCTGATCCCTTGGCCTCTCTGCTTAACTGGTGACCATTGTCTTCAAAATTAAATAGCATATTTGGAGCCTTCTTGAGAGAAAAAGTGACAAATTAAGATTTTGGTTGCTTCCACTATATCATCTCCATATCAATTGAGTAAGACACCAGGCACACTAACCTCTTCCCCACAAACACACACATGAAAGGATCTAGGTGAGCCATAGCCTAGGGTTTAACACATTGGCCTTGGGTTATAAAGCATGTCTATCTTTCTCCTTACCACGCAACTTTCAAATTGCTTCCTTTTCAGATGTGTATGTGTTTTTGTTTAGCTTTAAGTCACACCAGATAAATATGAAAAACTCACTACAGCACTGGCATAATTCCCCTTCCTTTCACCTATTTAGCCAAATGGATTTGTTTAGGTCATTTATGAAACATCTTAACATGTCAAGGATACAGCTTTGCACATTTAGGATTCGCTATAGGAAAAGGCAGTGTGACTTTTGTACCATACATACAACACATATTAAATAAACAGTGAGTATACCTCTTTCCTTGCCAAGAGGTACAGTAGATAGGCATCCCATAAAAACAAGCACACAGAGATGTATACACAAATACAGAGAGCCAGTAAAGAAAATGTTACTGAACTGCCCCAAGGGGAGATCAAAAACACTGAATCTACACTGAGGACACCCTTACAAGTGTAAGGAAAGAGAGCTTTGAGAAAGCAACTGTTATGCCAGTGCACAAAGAAGCTGTGTAACAAGTTCTACTGATTTTCTGAGCCTTGGACGAAAAGTGCCAAGAAGTTAACATGGAGCTCTGTGAAGGACAGAGCTTTTTCACAAATCCCTCCCATTTGGCTGAGCATGCTGGAAGCTTCAAGGATCAGAGCACTGCAGCCACAAAAATGCCAGATAACCCTTAGATTCTAAAAAAAAAATGAATGAATACCCTTTTCATAACCTGCTCTTTTCTGTTAATATTTCCTCAGTCAATGGTAATTTCAGTCATGGAGATGGAGTGCTATGAATAAACTAACTTTTCCCCAATAGGGGAGACTGTCTCTTTAACCAAATGGAGTGGTACAGGAATCTGAAGCATGTCACTCCATCTCTCTTACAAGCATCAAGAGGAGGGGCGCCTGGGTGGCTCAGTCCATTAAGCATCCAACTTCGGCTCAGGTCATGATCTCACGGTCCATGAGTTCAAGCCCCGTGTCAGTTTCTCTGCTAATAGCTCAGAGCCTGGAGCCTGTTTCAGACTCTGTGTTTCACTCTCTCTCTGCCCCTCCCTCACTCACGCTCTGTCTCTGTCTCTCTCAAAAATAAACATTAAAAAAATTTTTTTAAAGAGTCAAGAGAAAAAATTTGGTTAATACTATGATATATAGTTTCTACCATCTCTGCTGGGTCCATACTGTCCAGGTGGGTTCCCTGTAGCCCATATCTCCCTAGTACTCATCTCTGCCAAGATGACAGAGATGTTAGAATTATCTCACAAACATTTTAAAGTAGCCACAATAAAAATGCTTCAATGATCAAGTAGTCTCTTGAAATAAAAAATAAAGTCTCAGCAAAGATACAGCAAAGGAAACAATCAACAAAACTAAAGGCAACCAATGGAATGGGAGAAGATATTTGCAAATGACATATCAGATAAAGGGTTAGTAGACAAAATATTAAAGATCTTAACAAACTCAACACCCAAAAAACAAATAATCCAGTGAAGAAATGGGCAGAAGACATGAATAGACATTTTTCCAAAGAAGACATCCAGATGGCTAACAGACACATGAAACGATGCTCAGCATCACTCATCATCAGGGAAATACAAATCAAAACCACAATGAGATACCACCTCACACTGGTCAGAATGACTAAAATTAACAACTCAGGAAACACCAGATGTTGGAGAGGATGTGGAGAAAGGGGAATCCTATTGCACTGTTGGTGGAAATGCAAACTGGTGCAGCCACTCTGGAAAACAATGTGGAGGTTCCTCAAAAAATTAAAAATAGAACTACCCTATTACCCAGCAGTTGCACTACTAGGTATTTATCCAGAGGATACAAAAATGCTGATTCGAAGGGGCACATATAACCCAATGTTTATAGCAGCAGCACTATCAACAATAGCCAAATTATGGAAAGAGCCCAAATGTCCATCAACTGATGAATGGATTAAGAAGATGTGGTATATATATATATACACACACACACACACACACACACACAATGGAATACTACTCAGCAATGAAAAATAATGAAATATTGCCATTTGCAACAACGTGGACAGAACTAGAGTGTATTATGCTAAGAGAAATAAGTCATTTAGAGAAAGACAGATATCTTACAATCTCAATCATATGTGGAATTTGAGAAACTTAACAGATGAACATAGGGGAAGAGTAGGAAAAATAAGATAAAAACAGAGAGGGAGGCAAACCATAAGAGACTCTTAAATACAGAAAACAAACTGAGAGTTCATGGGTGTGGGGAGTGGCTTAAATGGGTGATGGGCTTTAAGGAGGACACTTGTTGGGATGAGCACCAGGTGTCATATGAAATGATAAATCATTTCAGGGCTCGACTCCTGAAGCCGAGACTACACTGTATGTTAACTAACTCGATAATTAAAAAAAAAAGTCTCAGCAAAGAAACAGAAGATACATGGAAGAAACCAAGTAGAAATTTTTAAAATGAAAAATACAATAACTGATACAAAAAAATTCTCAACAGATGGGCTCTATAAAAGAATGCAGAGGACTGTGGAAAGAATCAGCCAACTTGAAGATAGAATAATAGAAATTATTCATCTGAACGACAGAGGAAAAAAAGTCTGAAAAAGAATGAACAGGGCCTCAGGAACCTGTGAGAATATAAAAAATATCTAACTTTCCTGTCATCAGAGGGGGTCTGGAACAATAAAACATATGAAGGCAGGACAGAAAAGGTATTGAAAAGAATAATGGCTGAAAAGCTTCCCAAATCTGTCATAAGACATACACCTATAGATTCAAGAAGCTGAGAGTATTTCAAACTGGATGAACCCAAAGAAATCCATGTCACGACATAGCATAGTCAAACTCCTGAAAACTCTAAAGACATGAGAAAAAAAAAAAGATCTTGAAAGCAGTGAGAAAGAAATTATGCCTTACCTCCAAGGGAAAAAACAATTTGAATGATTTCTCATCAGAACCCATGGAGGCCAGAAGGCAGTGGCACAACCTCTTTCAAGTGATGAAATAAAAAGAACTGTCAACTCAGAATTCCACATCCTGTGAAAATATCCTTTAGGAATAAAGGGAAAATTAGGAAATTTTCAGATGAAGGAAAACTAAGAGAATTTGTTGCCAAGAAGCCTGCACTAAAAGAATGGCTAAAGGAAGTTCTCTGAATGGAAAGAAAATATAAAGGAAGGAATCACGGAACCTCAGGAAGGAAGGAAGAACAAGAGAAAAAGCAAAAATAAGAGTATATACAATTAACTTTGCTTCTCCTGTTGAGTTTTCTCAATTATGCTTGACAGTTGAAACAAAAACTATAATACTGTCTGATGTAGTTCTAAACATATGCAGGGGAAATATTTAATTCAACAATATTATAAGTAAGGGAGGATACAAGGTAAAGTTTAGTTAAACAGGTAAAATGTTGATACTAGTAGATTGTGATAAGTATGTACAGGCGCTCTGGAAGATAGTTTTGGAGTTTCTTAAAAAACTAAACACACACCCTATGATCCAGCAACGATACTCTAGGCATTTTCTCCTGAGAAACAAAAACTTATGTTTACACAAAAACCCATACATTAACCTGTACAGCTTTATTTATAAGAGCTCAAAACTGAAGACAATCAAAATGTTCCTCAACAGGTAAGTTAAACAAATTGTGATACATTCATACCATAGAATACTGTTCAACGGTAGAAAGGAATTTACTGTTTATACATAAAACAACTTGGATAGATCTCAAGAGAATTATGCTGAATAAAAAAGCCAACCTGAAAAGGTAGCATACTCTATGATTCCATTTATATAATATTTTTGAAATGACAGAATTATAGGTATATAAAAAAGATTAATGATTGCCAGGGATTAGGGGTAGTGGGGTGAGGGATGTGAGTGTGACTATAAAGTAAATAAAGGGATAGCACAAGAAAGATCTTTTGTGGTGATGGAACAGTACTTTATTTTGATTGTAGTAGTGGTTACACAAATCTACACATGTGAAAAAATGACATAGAACTAAACTAAACACACCCATTATTTCAGTGTCAAGTTCATGATTTTGATCTTTTACTATATACGTATATGTAAGATGGAACCACTGGGGGAACAGGGTGAAAGGTATTTAATACTTCTCTGTCCACAAGGAGGCAGCAAGATGGCGGAGAAGTGGGGAGCTCTGTAGTCTGTGCTAACCTGCATCGATTGAACTGAGAAGGACTGAAGGGAGAATACGCTGAGTTGCAAGTGGGGGAAAAGAAGAAACAGACGCCAGAAAGAAGACAACTTCAAAGATGCCTGAGTGAGTGATTGTGATCTGGGAAATTGGAGGATGGGCAGGACCCGGTGGTGCAGGGAGAAGGAGCCACAACCCAACACAGGGAGAGCGCGCTGTGCCCCGGAGAGACAAGGGGAAGAGAAAGAGAGACGGAAAACGCACATACAACCATCTCTAAGGGAGGAAAAGCTTGCCCGTCTCCCCATATATATAACTGCTGGGCGCGGGGAAAGAAATCCGTCCCATCTGGTTGGCAAATTCTTACATGGGCGCAGCGGCAGCGGCATCCATTCCAAGCGGCACCGGGAGTGGTGGTGGCGGTCTTCCTCCAACACGAGCCCCTCGGATGGCGGCAGCGGCGGGCCGGTCCAGGACGCCGGCCACCAGCGGGAACGCATCTCATCTTACATGGTAGTGTTGAACTGCATGGACTAGGATTTGGAAGTGAGGCAGAGCTTGGAGAATACAGTTTGGCTCGCCCGCAGCACAGGGAGATCTGACTCAGAAGAGCGACTTGCAACGCGTGGTTCGAACAGAGATTGAAGCGCCGCCATTCTTCTCCCCGCAACCACCAAGGCGGGGCATCGAGAGCAGCCCCCAGACCCACCTACCTACACCAAACCACGCCCATCCGCACAGGAGAGTTGCCTTTTTTCTTTTTCTTTCACTTTTTTCTTTTCATTTCATTCTTTTCTCCTGCCATCCAGATATATTTCCCTTCTGTTACTCTTATCTCTCCTCTTGCCTGCTTATACACTTTACTGTCCACAGTCTTTTCTTGTCTCTGTCCCCCCCTTATTTTTGCTTTTGTTTTTATTTTCTTTTTCTTCTTTTAATTCTTCTCCCTTTTCTTTCCTTTCCTTTCCTTTTCTTTACTTCCTTTCCCCTTTTGGTCTGCTTGTTTGTTTGATTTGTCTGGGCGTTTGCATGCTTTTGTTCCCTGTATGTTAGTCTGTATTCCTTTTCAGGGCTACATCAATAAACAAGCCAAAGTTCACATGGTGGAGAGTCCCAAATATCACTGACCAGGGAAGTAAAATAATCAAAGGCACAACAAGAGAAACCGAGAGACACCATTAAAAGAACACTTTCTGAAACGACAGGCCCTGGACAGTCAATGAGCCTCCTTCAATAGAGCAATACTAACAGGTGCACAGGGCATAACGAGCTTTTAAACTGACAAGAGACAGAAAGCTGGCCAAAATGACGAAACGAAAGAACTCTCCTCTAAAGCAACTC
>CM053579.1:54561757-54580911 GCA_028646485.1 Cryptoprocta ferox
GCTGGGTCATAGGGGAGTTTTATTGACAGTTTTTTGAGGAACCTCCACACTGTTTTCCAGAGCAGCTGTACCAGTTTACATTCCCACCAACAGTGTAGGAGGGTGCCCGTGTCTCCACATCCTCGCCAGCATCTATATACAGTTTTTGTTTTAAAGTCTAGTTTGTCTGATATAAGTATTGCTACTTAGTCTTTCTTTTGATGTCCATTTCTATGATAAATATTTTTCCATCCCCTCACTTTCAATCCGCAAGTGTCTTTAGGTATAAAATAAATCTATTGTAGGCAACAGATAGATGAGTCTTTTTATTGTTTTTTTATCCATTCTGACACCCTGTGTCTTTTGAGTGAAGTGTTTAGTCCACTTACAATCAGAGTAATTATTGATATATATGTATTTAGTGCTTTTTTATTATTTGTTTTATGTTGTTTCTGAAGCTTTTCTCTACTCCTTGCTAGTTTTTGTCACTTCTGGTGTTTCCTTCTCACTCAAAGAGTTCCCTTTAAAATTTCTTGCAGGGCTGGTTTAGTGGTCACGAACTCCTTTAGTTTTTGTCTGGGAAACTCTTTATCTCTCCTTCAATTCTGAATGATAGCCTTGCTGGATAGGGTACTCTTGGCTGAGATTTTTCTCTTTCAGCACTTTGTCTATATCTTGCCACTCACTTTTGACCTGCCATGTTTCTGTTAAGAAATCTGCAGGTAGCCTCATGGGTCTTCCCTTGTAAGTTAGAGACATTTTTTGCCAGCCTTTCATTTTTATAGATGAAAAAATGTGGGCCCAAGAGGAGAGGTAATTTACCTATAGTCACACAGTAATGTTCACCGTTGTATCTCCAGTAACTAGCACAATGTAGACTCTTAATTTTTTTTAATGCTTATTTACTTTTGAGAGAGGGAGAGAGAGAGAGAGAGGGAGGGAGGGAGGAAGGGAGGGAGAGAGAGACAGGCATGAGTGGGGTACGGGCAGAGAGAGGGAGACACAGAATCTGAGTTGTCAGCACAGAACCCGATGTGGAGCTCAAACTCACAGACCACGAGATCATGACCTGAGCTGAAGTCAGATGCTTAACCGACTGAGCCAACCTGGCACCCCGCACAATCTAGACTCTTAATAGGTATTTGCTATATGCATACCTAAATAAAGGAATAAGTGAATGATAAAGCTTGGAGAAACAAGGACTTCTCATTCTGAGTCCTACATTCTCCCACTTTTCCATGGCCTCCTCATAATTTGCAGAACAGGAGTAAATGTACTTCTATTATAGCAGTAAATATTTAGATTATTCATAATAAATAACTTTTTGGCAGTTTAAAGCTCATCCTCCTGTGCTATCTGAATGAAGATATGTAGTATACCCCACCACTTTTTTTGAGTATAGTTGACACACAATTAGTTTCAATGATATGTGTACCACATATCAATTCAGAAAGTTTGTATGTTGTAATCTTCATCACCAGTATGGCTACCATTTGTCACCATGCAGAGCTATTACAATACAATTGACTATATTCCCTATTCTGTACGTTTTATTCCTGTGACTTATTCATTCCATAACTGGAAGCCTTGTCTCCCTTTCTCCTTCACCAATTTTGCCCATCCCCTCTCCCCCACACCTATGGCAACTATCAGTCTGTTCTCTGTACTTCCAGGTCTGATTCTGATTTTTTATTATTTGGTTATTTTTTTTTTTTTGCTTATTTGTGTGTTCATTTAATTTGTTTTTTAGATTCCACATATAGATGAAACCATATGGTATTCATCTTTATCTGATTTATTTCCCTTACATATAGTACCCTCTAGGTCCATCCATTTTGTCGCCAATGGCAAGATCTCGTTTTATTTATTTATTATTTATTTATTTATTTTTAATTTTTAAAAAACGTTTATTTATTTTTGAGGGAGAAAGAGACACAGAGCATGCAGATGAGGGGCAGAGAGAGAGAGGGAGACACAGAATCCAAAGTAGGTTCCAGGCTCTCAGCTGTCAGCACAGAGCCTGACATGGGGCTCAAACTCACGAGCTGTGAGATCATGACCTGAACTGAAGTCAGACACCTAACCAACTGAGCCACCCAGGTGCCCCAATGTATTTTTTTTTAAATAGCTGAGTGTTATTACAGTGTGTGTGTGTGTGTGTGTGTGTGTGTGCGCGCGCGCGTGCGCGCACCACATCTTTCTTATCCATTTCTCTATCAATGGATACTTGGGTTAATTCTATATTTTGGTTATGCTGCAATAAAAATAAGAGTGCATATGTCTTCTCAAATTAGCATTTTTGTTTTCTTTGGGTAAATACCTAGTAGCGGAATTACTGGATCACATGGTATTTCTATTTCTCTGTATTTTTATTATTTTTTTGAAGTAACCTCATAGTTTTCTGCAGTGGCTGTACTAATTTGCATTCCCACCAACAGTGCACAAGAGTTCCTTTTTATCCACACTTTCACCAATACTTGTTATTTCTTGTCATTTTGATTTTAATCATTCTGACAAGTGAAAATGATATCACATTCTAGTTTTGATTAGCATTTACCTGATGAATAGTGATATTGAGAATGTTTTCATGTGTCTGTTTTCCATCTGTATGTCTTCTTTAGAAAAAAAAAGTCTATTCAAGCTCTCTGCACATTTTAAATCATATTATTTTGGGGGTTTCGGGGGGCTGAGTTATATATGTTCTCTATATTCTTTGGATATTAGCTCCTTATCACATATATCATTTGCAAACATCTTCTTCCATTTAGTAACTTGTTTTCTGGTTTTGTGGATGGTTGCCTTCACTGTAAAAAAAGCTTTTTCATTTTGATATAGTCCCAGTAGTTTGTTTTTTCTTTTGTTTCCTTTACCTGAGAAGACATATGTCAAAAAATGTTTCTACAGTCAATGCCAGAGACATTACTGCTTGTGTTCTCTTCTAGGATTTTTACGGTTTCAGTTCTCACATTTAGGACTTTCCATCCATTTTGAGTTTATTTTAGTGCATGGTGTAAGAAAGTGGTCCAGTTTCATTTTACATGTTGCTGTCCTGTTTTCTGACCACCATTTTTTGAAAAGAATGTCTTTTCCCCATTGTATATCCTTTCATCCAGTCATAGATTAATAAGCCATATAAGCATTGGTTTACTTCTGGACTCTTTTCCATTCTATTCATCTACGTGTCTATTTTTGTGCCATTATCATACTGTTTTGATTACTACAGCTTTTTTTATATCTTGAAATCTGGATTGTCATACCTCCACCTTTGTTCTTTCTCATGACTGCTTTGGCTATTAAGTGTCTTTTTCAGTTCCATACAAATTTTAGGATTGTTTGCTCTAGTTCTGTGAAAAATGCTGTCGGTATTTTGATAGGGATTGCATTGAATCTATATATTGCTTTGAGTAGTATGGACATTTTAACAATATTTGTACTTCCAATCCATTAGCATGGAATATCTTTCCATTTGCTTGTATCCTCATCTATTTCTCTCATCAATGTTTTATAGTTTTCAGAGTACAGGTCTTCCACCTCCTTGGTTAAATTTATTCTTAGATATCTTATTCTTTTGGGTGTAGTTGTAAATGAAATTGTTTTCTCAATTTCTCTTTCTGGTGCCTTGTTATTAGTGTATAGAAATGAAACCAATTTCTGGAAATTAATTTTGTATCCTGCACCTTTACTGAATTCATTTATCACTTCTAACAGTTTTTTTGGTGGTCTGTAGGGCTTTCTATGTATGGTATCATATCATCTGCAAATAGTGACAGTTTCACTTCTTCCTTACCAACATAGATGATTTTTGTTTCTTTCTTCTCTTCTTTCTTTTTTGTTTGACTGCTGAGGCTAGGACTTCTAGTACTAGGTTAAATAAAAGTTGCAAGAGTGGACAGCCTTGTCTTCTTCCTGACCATAGAGGAAAAGGTCTCAGTTTTCCATCATTGAGTATGATTTTAGATGTGGGTTTTTCATTTATGACCATTATTATGTTGAGGTATGTTCCCTCTAAACCCAATTTGTTGAGAGTTTTTATCATGAACTGATGTCGAATTTTATGAAATGCTTTTTCTGCATCTTCTGAGATGATAATATAATTTTTATTCTTTGCTTTGTTAATGTAGTGTATGACATTGATTGATTTGTGAATACTAAACCATCCTTGCATCCCCAGAATAAATCCCACTTGATTTGGGTGAATGATCCTGTTTACATATTGTTGGATATGTTTGATAATATTTTGTTGAGGATATTTGCATCTATGTTCATCAGGGTTATTGGCCCGTAGTTTTCTTTTTTTGTCATGTCTTTGGTTTTGGGATCAGGGTAATGCTGGCCTTGTAGAACATATTTGGAAGCTGATCTTCCTCATCTAGTTTTTGAAACAGTTTCAGGAGAATAGATATTAACTCTTTTTTAAATGTTTCATGGAATTTGCCTGTGAATCCATCTGGTCCTGGACGTTTATTCTTTGGTAGTTTTTAAAAAATTACTGATTCAATTTAAATTATTCAGTTCAACTAATAATAATTAGCTTATTTAGATTTTCTAGTTTTCCTGATTCAATTTTGGAATATTAAATGTTTTTAGGAATTTATCTTTTCTTCTAGGATGTCCAATTAGTTGGCATGTAATTTGTCATAGTGTTCTCTTATAATCCTTTGTATTTCTGTGTTGTTAGCTGTTAATACTCCTCTCTCATTTCTGATTTCATTTATATGGATCCTTTCTCTTTTTTTCTTCAGTCTGGAAATGGGTCTATCAATTTTGTTTATATTTTCAACGAACGAGGTCTTTTTTGCATTGATTTTTTCCACTTTTCAAAGTTTCTATGTCATTTGTTTCTGCTCTGATCTTTATTATTTCCTTTCTTCTAATCAGCTTGGGCTTTGTTCTTTTTTTTTTTTTTTTTGTTTACTTCCTTTAAGTATAATGTTAAGTTGTTTATTTGAACTTTTTTTTTACTTCTTGAGATCAGCCTGTTTCACAATAAATTTCTCTCTTAGAACCTTTTTCACTGCATTCCAAAGATTTTGGACCATTTCATTTTCATCTCTCTCTCTCTCTCTCTGTATATATGTATACATACATATACATATATATAGTCTCTCTCTATATATATATGGATATAAATATATCCATGGATATATTTATAAATGGATATATTTATATCCATATATATATTTTCTTCTTTGATTGCTTCCATTGTTTGTGTAGTATATACCCCACCACTTTTAAGAACAGGAGAATTTATACTTTATCCTCCTAGAAAACAAAACCTATTGATCTTTCTTACTTGGAATCATAGATTTTTCAAGTAGAGCCAACTTGTTAAATTCAGTCTTCTTCCCATTTGTTTTAGAGTAGTAAAATCCTTTTTCATCAGAAGTAACATTTCAAATATACTTATATATCTATGTGTATAGGTATATACACATGTACATGTGTGTATAGTATGTATATGTGTATTTATATACAAACACAATTGTAACCATTTACATACCATGTGCAAGTACTACAGCCTAAAGATAGGGGCAATGTTTGATAACCCAAATCTAGGTTCCCAATTTCTCTTTGTTTAAAGGTATCTTGGCCTGGGTGCCTGGGTGGCTCAGTCAGTTAAGTGCCTGACTCTTGATTTCAGCTCAGGTCATGTTCTCACAGTTCATGATATTGAGCCCCATGTTGTGCTCTGTGCTGACAACACAGAGCCTGTTTGGGATTCTCTCTCTCCCCCTCCCACCTCTCAGAAAAAAAGATATCCTGTCCTGGTTATTATAAGAAAAGTTAAAGTTGTAATTTATGTCATGCCTAGCATATAATAGGAGCTCAATATGTTGTTTTATTAACTAATGTTATAGAAACATGACTAACAAAGGCATCTGGGTAGTGGTAATTTCCCATATCAAAATGGTCTCTGATTTTTAAGGAAAAGCATCTACCAAGGTCAGCTTTTGCCCTGCCCTTTAGTGAATTCACAGGGGATATCACACACCTCAGACATTTAAAGTCCCTGTTAATGGTGTGAATTATTGGGAATTCAGTCTACAGACCCTGCCAAGTCTGTCTAGACTTAAGATTCCATCTCTAATAAATTCCAATGCAATGTCTTTAAGATATTTCCAGGGACTAAGATTTTAAATGAACAAAAATGTAATAAATGAATCATAGTTAACAGTACTGAATAGAGAAGATTTTACTTAAAATTTTCTAAGTATCATCTTGGGAAAGAGAGAAGTTTAAACTAGGGGAGGGGCGCCTGGGTGGCTCAGTCTGTTAAGCATCTGGCTTCGACTCAGGTCATGATCTCACAATTCGTGGGTTCGAACCACGCATCGGGCTCTCTGCTGACAGCTAGCTCAGAGCCTGGAGCCTGCTTCAGATTCTGTATCTCCCTCTCTCTGACCCTCCCCCACTCGCGCTCTCTCTGTCTCTCAAAAATAAATTTAAAAAAAAATTAAAAAAAGAATTTAGAAAAATAAACTAGGGGAGATTAGAGTGGGAATTAGAAAACCTACATTTCAGTCCTGTTTCTGCTACATGTTTCCAAAGGGTCTTTGG
Source organism: Cryptoprocta ferox (assembly GCA_028646485.1). Classification (NCBI taxonomy): domain Eukaryota; kingdom Metazoa; phylum Chordata; class Mammalia; order Carnivora; family Eupleridae; genus Cryptoprocta; species Cryptoprocta ferox. Next base: position 54,568,295 of record CM053579.1, read on the forward strand.
AAATATGACTTTATTGCATACGCTGGATAATGTCTGTCTCTCTGTACCTCATAGGAATGGCATAAGAGAGTGAAATTATAAGTGAAAATATATTGAATTCCTTAATATAAAAAGTTGAATATCACAGCTAGACTTAAGAATAAAGCTGTCTTGAAGGGCTAAATTTAACATCTCAGGAAACAACAGATGTTGGCAAGCATGTGGAGAAAGGGAACCCTCTTACACTGTTGGTGGGAATGCAAACTGGTACAGCCACTCTGGAAAACAGTATGGAAATTTCTCAAAATGTTAAAAATAAAACTACCCTATAGCCCAGCAATTGCACCACTAGGTTTTTTTTTTTTTTAGTTTTTAATGTTTATTTATTTTTGAGAGAGAGACAAAATGCAAGCAGGAGAGAGGCAGAGAGAGAGAGGAAGACACAGAATCCAAAGCAGACTCCAGGCCTTGAGCTATCAGCACAGAGCCCGACGTGGGGCTAAAACTGTGAACTGCGAGTTCATGACCTGAGCCAAAGTTGGACGCTTGATTGGCTGAGCGACCCAGGCGCCCCTGCACTACTAGGATATTTCTCCAAACAATACAAAAATACTGCTTCAAAGGAACACATATACCCCAAATGTTTATAGCAGCACAATCAGCAATAACCAAATTATGTAAGGAACCCAAATGTCCATTGACTGATGAATGGATAAAGAATATGTGGTATGGTTGGAGGGGGCAAGATGGCGGAGAAGTAGGGAGCTCTGTAATTTTCACCCGCCCACATCTATCAAACTCAGACGGAGTGAAGCAACAATACTCCGATCTACAAGAGTGGGAGGAAAAGACACAGACTCCACAAAGAAGTGGTGAGTGAGTGCGAACTGGGGAAGATAAAAAACGCTGGGACTCTGAGGCTTGGAGAGGAGGGAGCCAGACTCTCCTCAGAGCATTGGGGAGTGTGCAGAGCCACGGAGAGAAGAGGGGAAGAGAAAGAGAGGCTCAAAACGCTCATAGAGCTATCCCTACAGAAGAGAAAAACCTCATCCCGGGACAGAGAGGGATCCTATCATCCCATCTATAAATGCAGGGCGCAGGGAGAGAGATCCATCCCCTTTAGCTGGAGCATTTTCCTTGGGCTCAGCGCACTGATCCCTGGCGGCACCAGGGGAAATTGCTCCCTGACCCCCCAACTCGATCCCCGGCTAGGAAGCTGCCCGGTCTGTGGGAGTACATCTCATCTCAGGTGGTCATTAAAATGGGTGGACTAGGATTTGGAAATGAGGTGGGGCTTGGAAATTATAACTTGGCCCGCCTGCGCCACAGGGAGATCAGACCCAAAAGAGTGGGTTGCAATGCTTGGTTCGAGAAGGGATTGGGGCGCCGCTATTCTTCTCCCCACAACCAACAAGGCGGGGCCTCGGAGAGCAGCCCACAAGACCTATCAACACCAAACAATGCCCATCCCCACTGGAGATCTGCCTTGTTGGTTTCCAGAGCCCAGAAAAGACCAACATTGATGTATTGCCCTGATTAGGTCAATTATTGCCATTCAGATATATTTTCACTTATCTCATTCTTATCTCTCCCCTCTGCTGGTTTTACGCTTTCAGACTGTCCTTTGTCTTTTGTTGTTTTTGCCCCCCACCCCCGGCTTTTCTTTGTTTTTTCATTTCTTTCCTTTCTTTTTTTTCTCTCCCCTTTTGCTTGGCTTATTTGTTTGATTTCTCTATATGTTTGCATGCTTTTATTCCCTTCCTGTTTGTCTATTTTCCTTTTCAGGGTTACCTCAAGAAACAAGCCAAAGTACACATGGTGGAGAGTCCCAAATATCACTCGAGTAGGGAAATAAAATAACCAAAGGCACAACAAGAGAAACCAAGAGACACCATTAAAAGAACACTTCCTGAACAGACAGGCCCTGGACAGTCAATGAGCCTCATTTAATATAGCAATACTAACAGGTGCACAGTGCATAACGAGCTTTTAAAACTGACAAGAGACAGAAAGATAGCCAAAATGACAAAACGAAAGAACTCTGCTCTAAAGAAATTCCAAGAAGAAGTCACACCACAGAACTCAAAACAGATACAAAAAACAAAACTGAGCAAGAATTTAGAACACTGTCATAAAATTAATCGCTGGGCTTGAAAGAAGCATGGAAGTCATCAGAGAAGCTATTGATACAAAGACTCGGACCTTCAAAATAGCTGTGACGAGTTAAACAATGCTATAAATGAGGTGCATAATAAAAGGGAGGTGGCCACTGCATGTATTGAAGAGGCAGAGAGGAGAATACGTGAATTAGAAGACACAATTATAGAAAAAGAGGAAACGAGAAAAAGAGAGAGAGAAATTGATCCAGGAGCACGAAAGGAGAATTTGAGACCTGAGTGATAAATCAAACAGAACAATATACGTATCATAGGAATTCCTAAAGAAGAAGAAGAAAGAGAAAAAGGTCCTGAAGGGGTGCTTGATCAAATTATATCCGAAAACTTCCCCAATCTGGGGAAGGAAATGGACATTAAATCCAAGAGGCACAGAGAACTCCCCTCAGATGTAACTTGAATCGACCTTTAGGACGACATATCATAGTGACACTGGCAAAATATAAGGATAAAGAGAGAATTCTGAAAGCAGCTAAGGATCAAAGGGCCCTAACATACAAAGCGAAACCTATCAGAGTGGTAACAGACCTATCTACTGAAACTTTGCAGGCCAGAAAGAAATGGCAGGAATTCTTCAATGTGATGAACAGAAATGTATGCAGCCAAGAATCCTTTATCCAGCAAGCCTGTCATTCAAAATAGAAGGAGAGATAAAGGTGTTCCCAAATAAACAAAAATTGAGAGAATTCATCACCACCAAACCAGCCCTACAAGAAATCCTAACAGGGACTCTATGAAGTAAATGCTGCAAGGAATACAAGGTACCAGAGACACCACTACAAGCATGAATGCTGCAGAGCACACAATGAATATAAACCCATATTTTTCAATAATAACAATGAATGTAAATGGACCGAATGCTCCAATCAAATGAAACAGGGTAGCAGCACGAATAAAAAAAAAAATCCATCTATTTTCTGTCTCCAAGAGACTCATTTGAGACCTAAAGACAACTTCACATTGAAAGTAAGGGGATGGAGAAATATCTATTATGTGACTGGAAGTCAAAAGAAAGCCGGAGTAGCCATACTTACATTGGACAAACTGGACTTTAAAGTAAAGGCAGTAACAAAAGATGAAGAAGGACATTATATAATAATTACAGGGTCTCTCCATCAGGAAGAGCTAACAATTATAAACATCTAGGTGCTGAATTCGGGAGCACCCAAATACATAAAAAAGGTAATCACAAACAGAAACAATCTTATTGATAAGAATGTGCTTATTGCAGGGGATTTGAATACTCCACTTACAGCAATGGATAGATCAACTAGACAGAAAATCACTAAAGAAACAATGGACCTGAACAACACATTGGATCAGGTGGATTTGACAGATATATTTTTAACTCTACATCCTGAGGCTAGGGAATTCACTTTCTTCATGAGTGCGCATGGCACATTCTTCAAGATAGATCACATACTGGCACATAAAGCAGCCCTCCATAAATATAAACGAATTGAGATCATACCATGCACACTTTCAGACCACAATGCTATAAAACTTGAAATCAATCCCAGGAAAAAGTATGGAAAACCTTCAAAAACATGGAGGTTAAAAACCACCCTACTAAAGAATGATTGGGCCAATCAGGCAATTAGAGAAGAAATTAAAAAATATATGGAAACAAATGAAAATGAAAATACAACAATTCAAACTCTATGGGATGCAGCAAAGGCAGTCCTAAGAGGAAATTACATTGCAACCCAGGCCTATTGCAAGAAACTAGAAAAAGCGCAAATTCAAAATCTAACAGAGGACCTAAAGGAACTAGAAGCAGAGCAGCAAGAACACCCCAAACCGAGCAGAAGAAGAGATGTTATAAAGATGAGGGCAGAAATATACAATATAGAATCCCCAAAAAAAGTGGAAGAGATCAATGAAACCAAAAGTTGGTTTTTTGAAAAAATAAACAAAATTGATAACCCCCTAGCCAGGCTCTTCAGAAAGAAAAGAGACAACACCCAAATAGACAAAATCATGAATCAAAATGAGTCTACTGCAACCAATCCCTCAGAAATACAAGCAATCATCACGGAGTACCATGAAAAATTATATGCAACAAACTGGACAACCTAGAAGAAATGGATAAATTCCTAAAAACACATGCACTGCCAACATTCAAACGGGAAGAGATACAAAATATGAACAGACACATAACCTGTGAAGAAATCGAATCAGTTATTAAAAATCTCCCAACAAATAAGATCCCAAGGCCAGATGTCTTCCCTGGGGAATTCTACCAGACATTTAAAGCAGAGTTAATACCCATTCTTCTCAAGTTATTCCAAAAAATAGAAATAGAAGGAAAACTTCGGACTCATTCTATGAAGCCAGCATCACTTTGATTCCCAAACCAGACAGAGACCCAACAGAAAAATAGAACTATAGGCCAATATCCTTAATGAATACAGATGCAAAAATACTCAACAAGATACTAGCAAATTGAATTCAACAGCATATAAAAAGAATTATTCAACATGATCAAGTGGGATTCATTCCTGGGTTACAGGGCTGGTTCAATATTCGCAAATCCATCAATGTGATACATCACGTTAACAAAAGAAAAGATAAAAACCATATGATCCTGTCGATAGATGCAGAAAAAGCATTTGACAAAATACAGCATCTTTCTTAATAAAAACCCTCGAGAAAGTCGGGATAGAAGGAACTTACTTAAACTTTATAAAAGCCATCTATGAAAAGCCCACAGCTAATATCATCCTCAATGGGGAAAAAATTGAGAGCTTTCCCCCTGAGATCAGGAACACGACAGGGATGTCCACTCTCACCACTGTTGTTTCACATAGTGCTGGAGGTCCTAGCATCAGGAATCAGACAACAAAAGGAAATAAAAGGCATCAGAATTGGCAAAGAAGCAATCAAACTTTGACGTTTCACAGATGACATGATACTCTACATGGAAAACCCAACCGACTCCACCAGAAGCCTACTAGAACTAATCCATGAATTTAGCAAAGTCGCAGGGTACAAAATCAATGTACAGAAATCAGTTGCATTTTTATACACGAATCATGAAGCAACTGAAAGAGAAATCAAGAAACTGATCCCATTCACAACTGCACGAAAAACCATAAAATACCTAGGAATACACCTAACAAAAAATGTAAAAGACTTCTACGATGAAAACTATGGAAAACTTATGAAGAAAACTAAAGAAGACACATAGAAATGGAAAAACATTCCATGCTCATGGATCAGAATAAATATTGTTAAAATGTCATTATTACCCAAAGCAATCTACACATTCAATGCAATCCCAATCAAAATGGCACCAGCATTCTTTTCAAAACTAGAACAACCTATCCTGAAATTCATATGGAACCACAAAAGATCCCGAATAGCCCAAGTAATATTGAAGAAGAAAACCAAAATGGGAGGCATCACAGTCTGAGACTTTAGCCTCTACTACAGTGATGTCATCATGAAGACAGTATGGTATTGGCACAAAAACAGACACATAGACCAAGGGAATAGAGTAGAGAACCCAGAGTTGGACCCACAAATGTACGGCCAATTAATCTTTGACAAAGCAGGAAAGAGTATCTAATGGAAGAAAGATAGCCTCTTTGACAGATGGTGCTGGGAGAACTGGACAGCAGCATGCAGAAGAATGAAACTAGACCGCTTTCTTACACCATACACAAAAATAAACTCAAAATGGATGAATGACCTCAATGTGAGACAAGAATCTATCAAAACCCTAGAGGAGAAAATAGGCAACAACCTCCTTGACCTCAACTGCAGCAATTTCTTACTCAACACATCCCCAGAGGCAAGGGAATCAAGAGGAAAAATGAACTATTTGGACCTCATCAAGATAAAAAGCTTCTGCACGGCAAAAGAAACAATCAAGGAAATTAATAGACAACCAACGGAATGGGAAAAGATAGTTGCAAATGACATACCGGATAAAGGGCTAATATCCCAAATCTACAAGGAACTCACCAACCTCCACACCTGAAAAACAAATAATCCAGTGAAGAAATGGGTGAAAACACGAATAGGCACTTCTCCAAAGAAGACACCCAGATGGCCAACAGACACATGAAACGATGCTTAGCGTCACTCATCATCAGAGAAATAGAAATCAAAATCACACTGAGATACCACCTCACGCCGGTCAGAGTGGCTAAAATGAACAAATCAGAAGACTATAGATGCTGGCGAGGATGTGGAGAAATGGACACCCTCCTACACTGTTAGTGGAAATGTAAACTGGTGCAGCTGCTCTGGAAAACAGTGTGAAGATTCCTCAAAAAATTAACAGTAGAGCTTCCCTATGACCCAGTAATAGCACTGCTGGGGATTTACTCAAGGGATACAGAAATGCTGATGCATGGGGGCACTTGTACCCCAATGTTCATAGCGGCACTTTCAAGAATAGCCCAATCATGGAAAGAGCCTAAATGTCCATCATCTGATGAATGGATCAAGAATATGTGGTTTATATATCCAATGGAATACTACTTGGCAATGAGAAAGAATGAAATCTGGCCATTCGTGGCAACGTGGATGGACCTCAAGGATGTCATGCTAAGTGAAATAAGTGAGGCAAAGAAGGACAGATACCATATGTTTGCACTCATAAGTCTAACAGGAGAAACTTAACAGAAGTCCATGGGGAGGGGAAGGGGGGAAAAAGTGTTAGGGATTGGGAGGGAGGCAAATCATGAGACACTCTTAAATACTGGAAACAATCTGAGAGCTGAAGGGGGGGGAAGGGAAAGGTGAGTGATGGTCATGGATGAGGGCACTTGTGGGGAAGAGCACTGGGTGTTATATGGAGACCAACTTGACAATAAACTACAAATTAAAAAAAAAGTATATGTTGTATATGTTTACCCCCCCCCACACACACACATACCATGGAATATTACTTGGCCATCAAAAACAATGAATTCTGAAAAGTGTTGAATTATTTTATGTACTGATTATATTTATGTAAAAGTTTAGGTATCTACATTGAGAAGAATCAGAAGAAAACATGTAATTAGTTTAACAATAAGGGGTTCTTTATTTTTTTTTTCTGTAAAATATTGTGTGCAATACAAATAAAAAATAACTGGTAAAAAAAAACAATGAATTCTTGCCATTTGCAACAATGTGGATGGAACTAGAGTGTATTATATAAGCAAAAATAAGTCAGAGAAAGTCAAATATCGCATGATTTCATTCATATGTGGAATTTAAGAAACAAAACAGATGTACACAGGGGAAGGGAAGGAAAAATAAAGTAAGATAGAAACAGAGAGGGAGGCAAACCATAAGAGATCCTTAATATAGAAAACAAACTCAGAGTTGCTTGAGGGAAGGTGGGTTGGGGGATGGGCCCAATGGGTAATGTCCATTAAGGAGGGCACTTTTTGTGATGAGCACTGGGTGTAAGTGATGAATCACTAAATTCTACTCCTGAAACCAATACTACACTATATGTTAACGAATTTGAATTTAAATGACATTTTGGAAGAAAAAAAAAGAATAACGTGGTCTCTTATTTTCCAATCCAACATACCCCATTTATACTTCTTCACACATTTTGAGAACTGTTAAATAAAGTGAACACCTGAAACTAATATTACACTGTATGTATGTAACTGGAATTTAAATAAAAACCAAACAAAAATAAATAAATAATGTGTAGCATTTAAGGCATGTTACAATCTATGGACCCTGACAAAAAAAATCAGGTGGTCCAGTAAAAAAAAAAACATGGATTTTTTTTATTACCTTTACTAAGGCACCAGTTATCCTTCTAGTTATTTACTTAAGCTTGTACTCATTGTAATTTTTTTCCTTTATCTATGTCATATTAGACTGTAAGCTCATGAAGAGCAGTGACCAAATTGTCCATTTTTGTATCTCCCACAGCGTGTATTTAGGCCCTTGCATAAGGCTTAGTAAATGTGTATTAAATGAAAATAGATTCTTAGTGTAACATTGGTGGTAGAGCTTCTCACCTTTTAATGCTTGTAATAGACTTTTGAGTTCACATTCAGTGAACAAGTAAAGCTCTGAACAAATTTTTCTATTCCTATAATTCTCTCTCCAGCTTGTTCTCCCTATTACTCCTCATGTTTAAGAAGTCATCAGATTCTGACTGTTAAATATAGAGAACAAACTGAGGGTTGCTGGAGGGGTTTTGGGTGGCGGGATGGGCTAAATGGGCAAGGGGCATTAAGGAAGACACTTGTTGGGATGAGCACTGGCTGCTATATGTAGGGATGAATCATCACTGGATTCTACTCCTGAAATCATTTTTGCACTATATGCTGACTAACTGGATGTAAATTAAAAAAATAAATAAGAAAAAAAACAAGGAAGTCATCAGACTTTTATTATCAGAGATTGAACTAAGACTGTGCTATAAAATGATATTTGGCCTTTATAGGAAACAATTATTATTAAGAAGTGAGCCCAAGTTTAGACTTGTGTTTTAGGAAGATAATTTGGGTAACATTGGGGATAGTGGTAAAATGCACTGGTGAGGAGATGACAGCACGTCTTAGGTTTTCCTTGAAACTTTTATCTTACATTTTAAACAGTGAGACCACTTTGGAGACTAACATGGTACTTTAGGGGGAAATGATGGAGAACTGAACTAGGGAAGTGGCAGTGGGGTTGGGGAGAAGTGGAAAACTCAAGAGAGATTCTGGAGCTAGAATAACCAGGACTTAGTGGCATTTTGGATGTAGGAAGTCAAGGAAAGAAAAGAGCATCAGGGATCCTGACCTTGAGCAGTGAATGGTCCAATTATTTACTGAGATGGATAACCCAGGAAGAGGAGCTAGTTCAGGGTGATGAGGGAAAAAAGGTGAATTCCCTTTCAAACATGTTATAACTGTGCTGATGGAAAACATCCAAGGAGGTAGTCCCATTTACCTGCTTGTACAAAGTACTCATTGTAAACTATCACAGGTGTATGACTATCTAATCTTCAACCTTAAAAGGTTGTAAACTTTCTAAGTTTTCTTGTGTGTTCCAGTGTCTTACTGTCCATAGAATCAGGAAGCTGCTTTTCATATGTTACCCCAAGTTACTCTGATGTATTTTAAACCTATTCCCTACCTACTGTTGCTAGAATCCAAGAACAGATGCTCTGTCATCCTCCTTATAGTCTCTTTTCACATTTTCAAAGAAATCCAAATACATGCATACATGAAATCCTGTCCATTCCTCTGTAAAATATCCATGATCATTCTGTTAGGAAATTATTTCTTCATCTCTGAACTTTCATAGTCATGTGTACCATTAACATGACCCTAAACCACTGTTACTTTTATATTTCTATATTTCTTTTTTGTATATGTCTTATCTCCCCTACTAAACTGTAGCCTCTTTGGAGGCAGAAATATGTATCCCCCATAGTATCTGCCATATTTTTGAAAGTTCATTGATCTATAAGATAGCATAGCACAATGCTTTACACATAGTAGGTGCTCAAAAAATACTTGTCTAATGAATGATACTCCAACTTCAACCTTCATTTGGTAAAATCAGACTTATAGAACCTATTTCCTAAATGGTATATTCTCACTGCATTCCTTGTTGTCATTAAGTACATTATGACATGGTCATATAAAACCCAGATATTAAACTTTACCCAGCAGACTTTAACAGCAGACATTTAAGCTCTCTTTGCTACAGTTTTTAAATCGAAGACTGGTATGTAAATGTCTAATTCAGATTTCTAAGAGAGTAGAACTTAAATTTTGTCACAAAAAACCCCCACTCACGAATGTGCAAGGTAATGGATGTGATAATTGACTAGGTGGGGGAGGGGATCCTTTCACTGTGCCTGTGTGTGTGTGTGTGTGTGTGTGTTTGTGTATAATCACAATGTAAATTTAAATATATTAGGACTTTATTATCAATTATACCTCATTAAATCTGAAAACAACAAAGGCATTTAAGATAATGAAAGTAAACATAGGGGCACCTAGGTGGCTCAGTTGGTTAAGTGTCCGACTTCTGGTTTCAGCTCAGGTCATGATCTCATGGGTTCGTGAGTTTGAGTCTTGATTTAGCTTCTGCTGACAGTGCAGAGCCTCCTTGGGATTCTCTCTTTCCCTCTCTGTCTGCCCCTCCTCCCCCTTCTGCTCACACTGTTTCTGTTATTTATAAATAAATAAACTTTAAAAAGAACACATAATCCTGGCAAGATGGTGGAGAAGTAGGGCACTCCTTACTTTTTGCCCGCCCTCATCTCTAAAACCAGGAAGGAATGAAGCCATAAGACACCAAACTGCAAGAGTCTTGGAGGAAAAGAGACAGAGTCCACTAAGAAGAGGGCATTCTGTCTTCCTCATAGGTGCATGATTGCAAACTGGGGAAGATGAAAATGGGCCGGGACACGGAGGCGCGGAGGGGAGGAGCGTGGATGGAACTCGAAGGTGTTATGCTAAGTTAAATAAGTCAGGCAGAGTAGGACTTTCACTTATATGTGGAATAGGAGAAATTTAACAGAGGACCATGGGGGAGGGGAAGGGTAAAAATAGTTGGGGAAAAAGGTGGGAGGCAAGCCATGACAGATTCTTGAATACTGAGATCACACTGAAGGCTGATGGGGATGAGGGAGAGGGGTAGGGGGTGATGGGCATGAAGGAGGGCACTTGTTGTGATGAGCACTGGGTGTTATATGGAAACCAACATGACAATTAACTATAATAAAAAATTAGTAACATGGTAAAAAGAAAAAAAAGACTCATTTTCATATAAAATCCAATACCTCAGTGTGTACCTCCTTCCTACACCCCCACCAACCCAAGTAGAGGCGAGCAGGGTAAGCTGTATTGTAGTAAAAAAAAAAAAAAAAACACTGAAGACTCGAGGTCAAGATGGCGGAGAAGTAGGGAGCTCTGTAATCTGCACCCGCATGCATGGATTGAACTGAGAAGGACTGAAGGAATAAAACTCGGATTTGCAAGTGGGGTAAAGAAGAAACAGATGCCAGAAAGAAGACAACCTCAAAGATGCCTGAGTGAGTGATTGTGATCTGGGAAATTGGAGGACGGGCGGGTCCTGGTGGTGCAGGGGGAAGGAGCCCAACCCAACACAGGGAGAGCGTGCCGTGCCCCAAAGAGACAAGGAGAAAGAATGAGAGACGGAAAACGCACAGAGAACCATCTCTAAGGGAGGAAAAACTCGCCCGTCTCCCCATATATAACTGCTGGGCGTGAGGAGAGAAATGCGTCCCATCTGGCCGGCGAATTCTTCCTTGGGCGCAGCGACAGCGGCATCCATTCCAAGCAGCACCTCAAAAGGCAGCGGGACAGATAACGGCGGCAGCGGTGGCGCAGAGAAAAGGGCAGCGCAAGCCGGGCCAGGAGGCCGGCCGCCAACGGGAACGCATCTCATCTCCGGTGACAGTGTTGAACTGCATGGACTAGGATTTGGAAGTGAGGCGGAGCTTGGAGAATACAGTTTGGCTCGCCCGCGGTACAGGGAGTTCAGACTCAGAAGAGTGGCTTGCAACGCTTGGTTTGAGCAAAGCTTGAAGCGACACCATTCTTCTCCCTGCAACCACCAAGGCAGGGCCTCAGAGAGAGCAGCCCCTAAAACCTGACCTGACGCCAAACCATGTCCATCTGCACAGGGACGTTGTCTTTTTCTTTTTTTCCTTCTCCTTCTTTTCTGCTGCCATCCAGATATATTTCCATTAGCATATTCTTATCTCTCCTCTTGGCTGGTTATATGCTTTTAGACTGTCCATAGTCTTTTGCTGTCTCTGTCCCCACATTGTTTTTCTTTTTGTTTCTTTTTCTTCTCTCTTTTCTTCTCTTCTTTCTTTTCTTTCCTTTCCTTTCCATTTCTTTACTTCCTTTCCCCTTTTGGCATGCTTTTTTGTTTGATTTCTCTGTGCGTTTGCATGCTTTTGTTCCCTTTATGCTAGTCTGTTTCCTTTTCAGGGCTACCTCAAGAAACAAGCCAAAGTACACGTGGTGGAGAGTCCCAAATATCACTGACCAGGGAAATAAAATAACCAACGGCACAACAAGAGAAACCGAGAGACACCATTAAAAGAACACTTTCTGAAACGACAGGTCCTGGACAGTCAATGAGCCCCCTTTAACAGAGTAATACTAACAGGTACACAGTGCATAACGAGCTTTTAAAACTGACAAGAGACAGAAAGCTAGCCAAATGAAGAAACGAAAGAACTCTCCTCTAAAGCAACTCCAGGAAGAAGGCATAGCCACAGAACTGCTCCAAACAGACTTAAACAACATAACTGAACAAGAATTTAGAATAATTGTCATAAAATTAATTGGTGGACTTGAAAAAAGCATCAAAGAAGCTATTGATACACAGACTAGGGACCTTCAAAATAGCTGTGACAAGTTAAAATAGGCTATAAATGAGGTGCATAACAAAATGAAGGCAGCCACTGCACGGATTGAAGAGGCAGAGAGGAGAATAAGTGAATTAGAAGACACAGTTATA